>CM032329.1:65105087-65117587 GCA_019022515.1 Quercus aquifolioides | reverse complement strand
AATCTTGTTTTTCTCTAGGGTTTCTCTCTCAAAATTCTCTCTAGAAGCTCTCTACATTTCATGGGTATAAGGGGTATTTATACTAGGGTGAGAATGGAATGCGAAGAGTCAGGTTTTTCAAAATAGAGCTGGTTGGCAGCTTGGCCTTGCGACTTGACTGAGTTGCGAGTTCAAGCCGCGAGATAACAGAATGGCCAGACTGGACTTTTTGTCCTGTAGTGCTCCAGCTGACATGACTGTTCATCTTCTAGCGCGCTTCACTCGTGTGCTGCATTTGGCGGCTTGCTAGTCGCAAGGCACTCGTGAGTCCCAACCGCGAGTCTCTGCATCCTTGCACAATCTTAAGCATTTCTTCACACTCTCTCACTCACTACCCTTACATGATTCTCACCTAAATATAGGGTTACTAATTGCTAAATTACAAGCAAATTTGGCACGGAATAAAGCCAACAAGATGGTTGATTAAATTCAACCTTACAATATCAAAACTTAAAATACTTAGAATTATAACAATGAAACATGATTATGCATAAATACTTAATTTGACATGTAGCTTAATCCCACTGATAAAGAAAACACCAAATTCATTTTTGAGCATCTCAAAACCAAACTAACAATTTCTCATTAAAATGACCACAAGAAATGTGTGCTCTGTTTCTAGTTTTGTGCAACAGAACATATCCAACAAAATCCACCAAAATCAGATGTGAAACATTAAAAGCCAAACAAAATCCATATCACAAACCATCTTAATATCTCTACTCAGTACTCACACTCACACTTACCAAACCATAATTATCATCAATCTACCAAAATCTAATATGGAACCTTAAGAATCCTAAAAAAACTACCGTATTCATCCATTTCTAGCAACTCAAAACAGCTAATACAAAGCCAAATGAAATCTCATAACATAAAATCACCAAGCCAATAATCCAGAACAATAATAAAAAATCATATATCAAAAATCAAAAATAGAGACATTCACATGAAGTGGATCCAAATCAAAAACCCAAAGTGGATTGGCGGATCGGTGGAAGAGGATGTTATACCCAAATCAAAAACCCAAAGCATCCACATGAAGAAGACAGAGACAACTGACCTGAAGTGGATCGGCGGAAGAGAAGTGCGTCTAAGGCAGATCGGCGGCGTGGGTCTCAACTTGACGATGGCGGTGACGTTGACAATGGTCAGGCCGGCAACGTTGAGAGAGTGAGCTTGAGAGGCTTGAGATGAGAGATGACAGTGAACAAGAGAGAGTGAATGAGAGTGAATGAGACCGGATTTGATAAAATGAAAAAAAAAGAAAAGAAAAAAAGAAGAAGCAAGTTGTACCAGAGTGAACTTGATGATGGCGGCGACGTTGACGATGGTCGGGCCAGTGACGTTGACGATGGTCGGGCCGGCGACGTTGAGAGAGTGAGCTTGAGAGGTTTGAGATGAGAGATGACAGTGAAGGAGAGAGAGTGAATGAGTGCTCTGAGACTGGATTTGAAAAAAAAAAAAAAAAAACAAGCAAGTTGAATCGGCCGAATAAATTTTTTTTTTTTTTTACTCTAAGCTACAGTGCACATCTATAGATAGATGTGCACTGTAGCAATTCAGCTAAAGATTTTAGCTATTGCTCCACTACTGTAGGGGTGTTTTTTGTGTTTTGGTGGAGCTAAAATAGCAATATAACTATTTAGCTCCACTGCTGCAAGTGCTCTAAGGAGGCTTGAATTGGTAACAGCTAGTTCTATACAGGGCAGCAAGAATAATTGATCTAGCCTTTGGTAGACCTACGTTCTCAAATTTGATGAGATTTAAGAAGAACCATCAACCGACTTTGACAAATATATATAAATTTTTGTATCTTTGTCTAATTGCAAAATAGAGTAGAGTAATAGAAATTTGTTAGTTCTTTATTTTCTGTTAGATTTTTTTTTTTTTTGGAATTAAATTTTGGGTCTTGTAAAAACTATCTCAGTATTATCTATATATATTTGATTAGTAAAAATTTTCCTCACCATTACCTAGGGACGTAGAATTAAGGTTGGACCATGTAAATCTATAGCGTTCTCTCTTGTGTTAATTGTGTGTGGAAGTTTATTTTTCTTTTGGATTTTCATCGCTCCTATCATTTGCTTGTGAGATATTTCTCAATCCCTTAATAGATTTTCACAATAGATGGTCCTCTCAATGCATTGAACAAGCTAGCTATTCCATATTGTTGGACTGGTATCTTCTATATATGGGCTCAGCCCCGTGACAGTAGATAACTTCAGGAATGTGGAATGAATGAATGATAATGGCCAATTACTCGTAGGCTCGTAGCTCACATTTCAGTATTTTATATTCAAGCCTTCAATGTTAGTTGAACAAGTACACCGCATACAAACTATATTCTCTAATTAAAAGTCTAACATATTCACCTACATATCTTCTTCTTTTTTTTAAATTTTATTTTCATGTGGAATATAAAAATGTTTATTAGGATTTTAGTTTTATATCTAAGATTCCAAACTTGACCCAGTTGTTAATCTTATTATGTTCATCAGTTACCTTTATTTTTAATTTTCTTTACATTAAAAGTACGATTTTTATATGATAAAGTAAGTGTGCCTCTTTCTCCCCTTAAAATATTGCTTAATTTACTGTATAAATGGTTACGTATACTTAAATATTATTAAGTAATATATTACATGTTCAATTTTAGAATAACTTGAGCTAATTTGTTACATTTGACCTAATTCATTGATAAGGTACGTAAACCAACAAATTCGGTACAGATTTGAGTTTTTCAAAAATAAATGCGATGATTTTAAAATAAGATTTTATGAAAGTTAGGTATGTAAAATAGTTAGAGGGTCTGGGAACATCCAAAGAACCCACATATACTAAATCCATATTGAAAGAATTTATTGACATTCAAAAAATGTACCCCCAGCCCTGTGGGGGTATCCGGGTAGTGATTTATTGATTTGAGGTGGTGATATAAACCCAAAAATCACAGTTTTAAAAATTCACCCTAAGTGTAGAACCTAGAAATTAAAGTGTAGAACCTAGAAATGTCTTGCATGACTATTCAGAAAAAAAAAGAAAAGAAGAAACGTCTTGCATGTAGCCTCATAATTATCTATGTATCAAGGCTTGTTATCGTAGGTCCATACTCCATGTAAGAACCCCAGGGCATAGGATTTTCATTCTCTCTTCCATTCTGCACTGCCGCATATCGAGGACCATTTAAGTTTAAGGCATATTGTACGCACAATACTACCAGAATTTTGGTCTTTTGCGACCAATGTTTTAGCGATGATCAAAATGTCATCTCTATTAGGCACACATTAGCGACGATAATATATGGTCATCGCTAATAAATGTATAATAGCGATGACACTAAGGTAGTCGCTAATAAGTTGTCAGTAACGTCATGGAGGGAATTTTATTTACTTTTGAAAAATGGAGGGAAACTTTTAGCAACGACAATAAATTTTGTAGCAATGACATTTACGACACTAAAATAAGGTTTATTTTAACGACGACATCTATCGTTGCTAATAATTATCTTTAGTGACGCCCTTGTGTTTCATTACAGATATGTAGCCAAAAATATATAGTAAATATATTATATATATATGCTTTATTTATCAGCAATGACACGTTGGTCGTCGCTATTAGTGATGATATAATTTGTCGTCTCTGATAATCACCTTTTAGCAACGACACAACATGCCGTCGCAAATATATTTACCTAAATATAATGGAGTGTAAAATTTTCACTCTCAAAAAGTGGTGGGAATTATTGGAGGGAAGTAGATTATATATTAGCAACGGATTAGGTCATTGCTATAAGGGATCTTTTAATGAAGACAAAGATTGTCATCAAGGAAGTCAATATTGTACCGTACCGGCCAGTATATACCGTACCGGCCAGTGCACTGGTACAGGTACACTCCTTGTTTCGTACTAGAAAAAATACCGGCCGTACTGGCTGCTTATTGGCCGTACCGGCGAAATCCGACTGTTTCAGCCGGTAAATGGATACCGGGACGAAACATGATTCTGTCATTTTTTGGGTTCACAATCACAAGGGAATTGGTTTCTAAAACAAACCTAATACCCAAAAGAACACTGAAACTGAAAAATCCAAAGATTTGTGAACTTACCCAACCGAGAATTGCCATAAAAATCCAAAGAACACTGTATTGCAGATATGAAAAACACAGCTTGCTTGTCCACGGGCTGAAAAAAAAAGCTCATCTCCATAAAAATGCAGTTGAAGATCAAGTCCATTGCTACCTTCGATTTATACTTGGAATTTTCTAGGACGGCCTCTTGAGTTGTGGTTCTTTTACCAGAGAAAAGAGATAAGACCAAACACTCTTTTTTTTTAAACAATAGCTGGCATCAACTAGCCCACCGTCACAATTATAGAATTACACTCATTAAAGCAAAATCGCTAATTCCAAGTTTTCAACTTTGTAAATTGTTATTTGTAACGAATAAGTCTGAATTTATTTGCTTTTCATTTTTTTTTAAACATTAATATATTCATTCTTTACTAATGTACCCATAAGGCCATTACATTGTTTTTAATATTTATATTATCATTTTTTGACAAATAAAGAATAATAAATTAGTTGATTTTTCTTTAGTCCAAAGAAAATTTTGCTTAAATAAAATATTATACCTAGAAAATATTATATTTATATATCTATTTATGAAAACAGCAGTAAACCCGAAACGGTACACTGGTATTGACCGGTATCTGAAATATATCGTACCGCTGGCCAAACCGGTACAGCCATCGGTACGGTATTGACTTCCTTGATTGTCATCACTAATATGTGGCCAAAATAATTTTGATATAATATGATTTTTTTTTTTTTTATCAAATCCTCCAAATGCCTCTTAAAATATTTAAAATGACATAAATTCCTTTAAAATATTTGAAATGATTAAAATACCATTAACCTCGTCAAAATGACCAAAATACCCCCAAACTTATATAATTGCCAAAATAACATTGAAACCTCCAAAGTAATTTAAAACTCTCAAATATGTTAAATAAAAAAAATGAGACAAGGGAGGGCTTGTTCCTTCAAAATACTCACAAATCATAATGTTACCCATTTGAAACTCGAAAACAATAAAATAACAAAAATTGAGAAAGTTATAATTCCACTCAAAATACTTACTAATTCCCATAGTTATCAAAATGTGAATCGCATCGTGAATCAATTTTTGATTTTTCTGTATCATGTGTCATAAGAAAGTTATTAGTCAATATTTACCAAACTAATAAATTCATTATAAATATATGAAAGGCATATTCATTATAAATTCATAATATATTCAACTAATAACCAATTCAATCATCAATTATGTAATGATATTTACCAAAACTAGGTAAATAAATCAAATTAATATATATATATATATATATATATATAACATACATATTCAAATTAATTAAAATGAAAAGTGATAATACATGATATATGACCCAAAATAATAAAAAATTTCATCATTTTGCCTAATCAACTTTATATAAGTTAATGTTAACATGATGGTCATCATCTTTCAAAAATATTTCTTCATTAACATTGGCTAACAACTACTCCTATACCCAATAATCCACTAAAAACCTTCCCACTGAACCTAATTTCACCAAGTTTAATGGTCTCGAGACCATCTATTACGTTTGACCGAGTTTGACCAATTTTTACTAAACTTTGACTGCACTTTTTTTCTAAATCCAACCGTTTGATTGTGACCATAATTTACCAGAATTAACCTTTCATTACACTCTTCGAATCCAATAGGTAGACTTAGATTTCAAATCTAAGTATGGCGTGTGATGGACATGTGTTGTGTACCTGTATGGCTATGTTCTCTCAATCTGACCATACAATTGTTCTTAGATTTCATCAACACCAATATGTCACCATACTATTCAATCCCAGTGATCAAGATTTGAATATGAATTTAACTAAGTCCGGTGGTCTCGGAACAATCTATTAAGTTTGACCGGGTTTGACCAACTTTAACTAAATGTTGACCATGCCTTTCTCTAAATCCAACCATTTGATTGTAACCATAATTTACTAGAATTAACCTTTCATTACACTCTTCGAATCCAATGGTTAGATTTCAAATCTAAGCATGGCGCGTGATGGACATGTATTATGTACCTGTATTGCTATGTTCTCTCAATCTAACTACCCAATTAGTCTCAAATTTCACTAACACCAATATGTCACCATACTCTTCAATCCCAATGATCAAGATTTGAATATGAATTTCACCAAGTCTAGTGGTCTCGGGACCATCTATTAAGTTTGACTGAGTTTGACCAACTTTAACTAAACTTTGACCGCGTTTTTCTCCAAATCCAACCGTTTAATTGTGACCATAATTTACTAGAATTAACATTTCATTACACTCTTCGAATCTAACGGTTAGATTTCAAATCTAAGTATGGCACGTGATGGATGGACATGTGTTGTGTACCTGTATGACTATGTTCTCTCAATCTGACCATTCAATTGGTCTCAAATTTCACCAACACTAATATGTCACCATACTCTTCAATCCCAATGATCAAGATTTGAATGTCAATTTCACCAAGTCCAGTGGTCTCGAGACCATCCATTAAGTTTGAACGGGTTTGACCAACTTTTACTAAACTTTGACCGCACATTTTTCTAAATCCAACCGTTTGATTGTGACCATAATTTACTAAAATTAACATTTCATTACACTATTCAAATCCAACGATTAGATTTCAAATTTAAGTATGGTGTGTGACGGACATGTGTTATATACCTGTATGACTATGTTCTCTCAATCTAACCACCCAATTGGTCTCAAATTTCACTAAAACCAATATGTCACCATACTCTTCAATCCTAATGATCAAGATTTAAATATGAATATCATCAAGTCCAGTCGTCTCGGGACCATCTATTAAGTTTGATCGGGTTTGACCAACTTTGACTAAACTTTGATCACGCCTTTCACTAAATCCAATCGTTTATTTGTGACCATAATTTACCATAATTAACTTTTCATTACACTCTTCAAATCCAATGGTTAGAATTCAAATCTAAGTATGGCACGTGATGGGCATGTGTTGTGCACCTGTATGACTATGTTCTCTCAATCTGACTATCCAATTAGTTTCAAATTTCACCAACACCAATATGTCACCATACTCTTCAATCCCAATGATCAAGATTTGAATATGAATTTCACCAAGGCTAGTGGTCTCAAGACCATCTATTAAGTTTGATCAAGTTTGCACAATTTTTACTAAACTTTGACCACACCTTTTTCTAAATCCAACCATTTGATTGTGACTAGAATTAACCTTTCATTATACTTTTCGAATCCAATGGTTAGATTTCAAATCTAAGTATGGTTTGTGATGGACATATGTTATGTACCTATATGGCTATGTTATCTCAATCTAACCATCCAATTGGTCTCAAATTTCACCAACACCAATATGTCACCATACTCTTCAATCCCAATAATTAATATTTGAATATGAATTTCACCAAGTCCAGTGATCTCGAAACCGTTTATTAAATTTGACTGAGTTTGACTAACTTTAACTAAATTTTAATCGTGCCTTCCTCTAAATCCAACTATTTGATTGTGACCATAATTTTACAGAATTAACCTTTCATTACACTTTTCAAATCCAACCATTTTGGGATTTAAAAAAAAAAAAAAAATCTTTCTAGAGGTTTTAGGGGTATTTGTTTTTGTCATTTTAGAGGTTTCAAAGTATTTTTGGTCATTTGAGAGGTTTCAGAGGTATTTTGGTCATTTTATAGTTTTCAAGGTATTTTTGTAATTTTAGAGGTTTCAGAGTATTTTTTTCTCATTCAAAAGGATTTAAGGGCTTATTTTTTTTTATTTTTTTCATTTTAGCGATTTCAAGTGTATATTAATTATCTTAGAGTTTTTTTTTTTTTTTTTTTGGGTATTTTGGTCATTTTGTGGTTTCGTGGTATCTTTGCTAATTCTAGTGGTTTTAGAGGTATTTTAGTCATTTTACAAGTTAAGGGTTTTTTTTTTTTTTCGTCATTTTAGAGATTTCGAGAGTATTTTGGTCATTTTAGAGGTTTCAATGGTATTTTGGTCATTTTGTAGGTTTAAGGGTATTTTAGTCATTTTCAAGGTTTAGGGGTATTTTGGTCATTCTCATGAATAAAATCAATTTTATTAGTATGAACGATTTTGTCAATGCACAAATTATTATATCTCCACCAATAAAATTTAATAGTAAAATAAAAAACCTTATTGTGACGAAGCATAATAGTTGTCACAATATTGTGTTTCAAGAAGTCAATCTCGTACTGGAGACTGTACTGGTTTGACTAGTAGAACAATATATTCGATACCGGTCAATACCGGATTACCGTTTCGGGTTTACCGCTAATTATTATATATATATATATAGATAAATATATAAAAATATTTACATTTAAATTTTTTTTATAGGTTCGTGGGTCAAAATTCATATAATTTGTAGGATTATATTTATTCTTTTTATTTTTTAGGAAGATATGCTTGTACTTATCTAAAGTCTAACAAAAATGGTAGTAGAATTTATCTAATAAGAAAAAAGAAAAGAGTGGCTGTAAAAAATTTTAAATTACCATTTGTACTTATCCAAAGTTATCGTGAATTACAATCTTCATTTATTTGTTTTTAACAGTTGGATGGCTATAAAAAATTTGAATCTAACGTGTAGCAGTAGTACTGTCATAAGTCACTCACGTGGGTCAGTGGGTGTATTAGTGTTTTTCTCCACCTTCCCCCCCCCCCCCCCCCAAATATTTTCCCTCTCACTCTTTCCTTCGAGTCTTTTAGGTAAATATTGCTAAAATCAAAACATATTTGCGTTATAGGTACTGTTTGAAGTTAATTGTGAAAATGAGGAGAGAGATTGAATTTCGGCAACACCGTTGCCGAAATTCAACAAAAAGTAGGAGAGAGAATGAGCAAAAGGAGGAAAGAGAAAAGCAAATGTCAGTAACAGTAAAATGTTGAATTTCGGCAACACCGTTGCCGAAATTCATCTGCCCAAATTTCTTGTGCTGCTCGGATGTGTGAGAAGTGCAATAATGCGTGAGCGCTCAAACTTAAAAAAAAAAAAAAAAAAGTAATTGTGGCAATGGTATTGCCGAAAATAGTAGGAAAAAAAAAGTGAATGCGGAAGAATTAAAGAAAAATATAATGTGCTACGTACACAATATTTTCACAATAAATCACAAGTAACTAGTTATTATTAGTTCAAATTTAAATTTGACATTGACATTACTATTTTAATTTAACAATAACAACAAGTAACAACCTGATACTTAGCATTTGTTGTAAAAATATTGTAAAAATTGTATGCACTTATTATTTCTTTAAAAAAAAAAAATTCCCAATTGTGGCAATGCCATTGCTGAAATTGTGGGGAAAATTTTTTCCCCGCAATTTTGGCAATGCCATTTGGGAAAAAAATAAAAAAACTTTTTTCTCAATGTGGCAATGGGAAGTTGTGGGAAATTTTTTTTTCCCCAATTTCTGACGCAATTAGAAAAAAAATAAAAGTCATTGCCGCAATTAGAAAAAAAAATAAAAATAAAATATTTTTTTTCCCCAATTTCGGCAATGGCATTGCCACAATTGGGAATTTTTTTTTTTTTTTTTAAGAAATAATAAGTGCATACAATTTTTACAATATTTTTACAACAAATGCTAAGTATCAGGTTGTTACTTGTTGTTATTGTTAAATTAAAATAGTAATGTCAATGTCAAATTTAAATTTGAACTAATAATAACTAGTTACTTGTGATTTATTGTGAAAATATTGTGTACGTAGCACATTATATTTTTCTTTAATTCTTCCGCATTCACTTTTTTTTTTCCTACTATTTTCGGCAATACCATTGCCACAATTACTTTTTTTTTTTTTAAGTTTGGGCGCTCACGCATTATTGCACTTCTCATACATCCGGGCAGCACAGGAAATTTGGGCAGATGAATTTCGGCAACGGTGTTGCCGAAATTCAACATTTTACTGTTACTGACATTTGCTTTTCTCTTTCCTCCTTTTGCTCATTCTCTCTCCTACTTTTTGTTGAATTTCGGCAACGGTGTTGCCGAAATTCAATCTCTCCCCTCATTTCCACAATTAACTTCAAACAGTACCTATAACGCAAATATGTTTTGATTTTAGCAATATTTACCTAAAAGACTCCTTTCCTTCTCACAAAATTTTAATCTCTCTTTCTCCCCTCACTCATCTTTATCTCTCCATCGGACCCATCAGCCACCCACTGCTACCGCCGCTACCACCTACTGCGCTAGCCACCACAAGTCTAAACAAGTAACCCATCTCTCTTTCTCTTCCCTTTTGTTTGATTTTAAAGTTATAATGTTCAGTGAAATGGGTATCTTGTTTTGTTGATGCTAGAAAGTGAGGGGTTTGAGATGGCAGTAAAGGTGTTTGATGGTTGTTCTCAGTGAATTTTTGCATGTGTTATTCGTTGTAGAATTTTAATCTGAAATATTGTCCATAAATTGCAGTTGTTGGTTGGTTTGGAAATTTGAAAGCTTAAAAAGTTGAAATCTATGCTCAGTTGTCCACTATAATGGGAGGGATAGAAAAGAAAGATATTTAAAGTTAGATTGATGCTGTTAAATTGAGTTGGAACTTGCTGACTTAGTTTCTCCCCTAACCATATAGAAATTGAGTTCAGGACATTTTCAACTCTTGAAATAGGAACACGGCCACGTTGGTGGTGGTTGGACCTTTGAAACATGTAGTCCAAACTCCAACCAAGAGAGACTCACTCACGCTTAGATGTGGCAAAACGGGTGGGTCAGGTCGTGACAGGGTCAATCAAGTCGCGGGACGGGTTGAGTTGACCCGTATTTTTCAAACAAGTTTTTTTTATTTTTTATTTTTGGGAAATAGATGCAATTTGTCCATTGTTTTTGAGTTTCTTAATTGTGATTAGATTATTACTGGTGATACTGTTATCACTTACCAATTACCACTAAACACTTGATACCCAAATTTGGTGCAACTCTTGTTCCAGCTTTCTAGAAGCTAATCTTGGTATAATCTTCGATTTGTTTAAAGTAGGAAGAGAAAATGAAGGTGACAAGTAAAGAATGACAAACTATAATGGAGTACATAACATATTAAGTGAAAAAGAATAAGTAAATATTTTATAAGAATTACATCTCAATCTCAATTTACTCAATCTTGGTAGACGTGGCAAAACGGGTGGGTCGGGTCAGGTCAATCGGGTCGCAGGTTAAAATGGGTCACGTGTCAAAACGGGTCAATTGGGTTGCGGTCAAATGGGTCGGGTCAGAAAATTCTAACCCGTTTTGCCATGTCTAAATTGCTAGTGCTGTGTGAACAATAGTGACAAAGGAAAATTCATTCATATATATTGTGCGCACCAAAAACTCAAACCCGTTGGGCTGGGCCTCACTTGGACTCACAACTTATTTGTATGGTGGGTTTGGATTTCCCACAATGGGTCGTTCTAAACACCAAGGCTCAACTGTGGCGCTTTCCTCTTCTCGGGGACCTGACCCAATTCCTTACTCTGCTCTCTCTGTTTACACTCTTCCTTCCCTCAATTCACCAACCCTTGTCTTCTCAAAACTTCTTGTATTTATAGCTCATAGTTTAGTGGAGAGCCATAATTACTTGCCAGTAGGTGCAACCGGCGGTCCAGTATTATCGATTGTAAGTGGGTGGTTAGGTGGGAGTGGGAAGCGGTGACGGTGGCGTTGGAACTTGGTTCCCACTTCCACGATAGTTCTCGGCAGCGGTGCCTCCCCGAGGCACGGCCGGGTAGGTACAGGGCGGGATTTACCGTGAGTATATTATCAATCAATGCTCGGTAAGGTATCGCCGATAAATGACGAAGATGCCAGGCTTGGGCCAGCAACACGCGTGGCCCGGGGGTGGGCCGCGAGGCAGAGGGAGGCTGGCCTTATGGGCCCTATACCCAGGCCAGGGTCCAAGGCCCAATATAGGAAGCGGTGCGGGGGCCGTACAATAGCCCCCCCTTGATTCACTCCTCATTCCCGGGGATGAATCAAGGATCATCAGGGGTAATCACCCGGTGGGGAAGTCGAAAGGTCAGCGCCCGGCCGTTGATTGTCTCATTAATGCGCGTCTCAAAAGACGCGTCTGGAACTGACTGACGACCTACCCGTCATCATTGCCTGACGGTTCGTGAACCGAGGCGTTACGCGTGTGGCAGTTGGAGCGACGGTTCGCGTGGTCTCCTGCCAGTGGGTTATTAAATGCTTCCCACTTCATCCCCCACGTCTATAAATAGTCCCTCCAGTCGCTGATCCTCACTTTTGCATTCCTCCTCTTACAAAATCTTACTCTGCCGAGCATCCCCTCCTCGTGGTTCACCCTCTGGCCCAGAACACACTTCCTCCCTAGAGCCCACAGTAAGTTCCTCTTCCTCTTCGTG
>CM032329.1:64616751-65104987 GCA_019022515.1 Quercus aquifolioides | reverse complement strand
CCAGGTTTTAGAAATTTTGGGAAATCAAACCATGGCTAGGCTGCTTGATAATGGCCATCCAACATCGGCCAGGGGCAGATACTGCGGCCACCGGCCGAGAATGAGTTATAGCAATCACAGACTCCGGCGGCCCTCTTAAGCACATCTACCGGTGAGGCGAGTGTGAGAGTTTTGGAGATGGTAAGTGTTGGGGATGATCCAGGACAAGTTCTTTCAGGTCGGAGCACAGCTTGCCTACGTTGGAGGAAGGAGCGATTGGTAGAGGTCCTTAGGAGAAACATTGATGTGTTCGCATGAATCTGCTTCGAAGCCCCGGGGGTGGATCCGGACTTCATCTGCCATCATTTGAATGTCATCCCTCTGCCATTCCGAAGAAGCAGCCACCTCGGCGTCCGTCCAGAGTACACGCCGAAACTATCAAAGATGAGGTGACCAAGCTCAAACAGGCAGGGGCTAAAAGAAGTGTTATACCCTCATGTTGGCCAATACAGTCGTGGGTGCAGAAGAAAAATGGGAAGTGGCGCGTGTGTGTTGATTTCACGGATCTTAACAGAGCGTGCCCAAGGACCCTTTTCCTATGCCCCGTATAGATCAGTTGGTGGATGCAACAGTGGGCCATCCTCGGATGAGCTTCCTGGACGCCTTTCAGGGTTATCATCAGATCCCACTGGCATTGGACGATCAGGAGAAGACCGTTTTTTCTCACTCCCACTGGAAATTATCACTATAAGGTAATGCCCTTTGGCCTAAAGAACGCGGGGTCTACTTACCAGAGAATGATGACGAAGACGTTTGAGCCACAATTGGGCAAAACATTGAGGTCTATATTGATGATATGGTCGTGAAGAGCAAGGCAGTGGCCGAGCATGTGACAGACCTTACCAATACTTTTGAGATTTTAAGGAGGCATAAATTGCGGCTGAATGCGTCCAAGTGCTCATTTGGGGTAAGTTCAGGGAAGTTTTTGGACTACATGGTGACTCATCGAGGAATTGAGGTGAACCCTGATCAAATTAGAGCCATAAGTAGCTTGCAACCACCTCGGAATCCCAAGGAGGTCCAGAGGTTGATCGGGATGACCGCCGCATTGAACAGATTCATATCCAGGTCGGCGGATAGGTGCAGGCCTTTTTTCCTGTTGCTCCATAAGTGGAAGGGATTCGAATGGACTGAGGAGTGCGCCCTAGCATTTCAGCAGCTGAAAGAGTATTTATCTCGGCCACCCATCATGTCTAGCCCTGAGGAAGATGAGGTTCTTTTTTCCTACCTAGCGATCACCTCTTATGCGATTAGTTTTGTTCTGATACAAGTAGACAATGGAGTACAGCGGCCAGTCTACTACGTGAGTAAGTCGCTTCATGAGGCCGAAGTACATTACCTGCCCTTGGAAAAGGCTATTTTGGCAGTGGTGCACGCTACAAGGAAACTTCCCCATTATTTTCAGGCGCATACTGTGGTCGTCCTAACTCAGTATCCGATCAAAGCAGTACTTCGGAGTGCAGACTATACTGGTAGGGTTGCCAAGTGGGCACAATCCTAGGGGCTTTTGATGTTAAGTATATGCCCCGTACCTCCGTGAAGGATCAAGTGCTCGTCGATCTGGTGGCCGAATTTACTGAAGGTTCTGAAGAAATAGAGGCAAGCCCAGGTGGCATGGATGAAAAATCAGTTGGTCTTATCTCCGCGCAACCTATCTCATCCTGGAAGGTGTATGTGGATGGGGCGGCAAATCAGCGGGGGTCAGGAGTGGGACTTGTACTGATATCTCCTGAGAAAGTCATCATCGAGAAGTCTCTAAGGCTGGGATTCTCAGCTACTAATAACGAGGCGGAGTACGAAGCTTTGTTAATAGGGATGGTAATGGTCAAGAAGCTAGGTGGAAAAACGGTGGAAGTCTTCTTGGATTCGGGGCTGGTCGTGGGCCAGGTCAGAGGGGAATTGGAAGCTCGAGACACAAGAATGCCGGAATACTTAAGCCAGGTTAGGCGTATGCAAGTTAATTTTGAATTTTTTGAGATAATCCATGTCCCTAGGAGCGGAAATGCCTATGCAAACTCTTTAGCCACCCTTGCCACCTCCTCAGCTCAAAACCTACCTCGGATAATAATGGTTGAGGACTTGAGCACACCTACCCCAGTAACGACGAACACTCTTCAGGTCAACTAAATCAGCTCGGCGCGTAGTTGGATGGATCCTATAATATTATTCCTTGAGAAGGATATACTGCCCGAGGACAAGTCAGAGGCAGAGAAGATTTGGAGAAAGGCTCCTCATTTTTGGCTGTCTGAGGATAAGAAGTTATACAAACGCTCTTACTTTGGGCCATATCTGCTTTGTGTGCGCCCTGAAGCATCAGAGGATCTTCTAGAAGAGCTATATGAAGGAATTTGTGGTAGTCATACTGGAGGAAGGTCTTTGTCTCACCGGGCGATTACCCAGGGATACTGGTGGCCAAGCATGCAAAAGGAAGCCCAGGAGTACGTGAGGAAATGTGATCAATGCCAAAGGTTTGCGCCTAACATTCATCAGCCAGGAGGAGTCTTCAATCCTCTTTCTAGTCCTTGGCCTTTCGCTTAGTGGGGCTTGGACATCGTTGGCCCTTTCCATAGGGCAGTAGGAAATAAGAAGTACCTGCTAGTTGGCACGGACTGTTTTACGAAGTGGGTTGAAGCTGAGCCTCTGGCTAATATCAGGGATGTGGATGTCAAAAGGTTTATCTTGAGGAATATCATTACTCGATTTGGGGTTCCTCAAGCTCTTATCTCGGACAACGGTCTACAATTTGACAGCAAGGCTTTTAGAAAGTACTGTTCCGACCTGGGGATAAAGAACAGATATTCCACTCCAGCCTATCCACAGGGAAATGGACAGGCCGAGGCTGTCAACAAAGTCATAGTGGGTGGACTTAAGAAAAGGCTGGATGATGCAAAGGGAAGATGGGTGGAGGAACTTCCACATGTCCTCTGGGCGTATAGAACAACGCCCCGACGATCAACAGGGGAGACCCCATTTTCAATGACGTACGGAGCTGAGGCCGTGATCCCTGTTGAAACGAGCTTTCCAACGCTGAGAACCAGTACTTTCACCTCGGATGGAAATGATGAGCTGTTGAAGAAAAGTCTAGACTTGATAGACGAGCGACGAGAGAAGGCGATGGTTCAATTGGCATACTACCAGCACAAGCTGAAGCAGGGTTATGATGCGAATGTCAGACTAAGGCCGTTAGCTCCAGGAGATTTGGTGTTGAGGAAGGTCTTGGGAAATACCAAAAACCCAGCCTGGGGAAAGTTGGGGCCTAATTGGGAGGGGCCATATCATATTACATCTGTAGCAGGGGTAGGGGCTTATTACTTAGAAGATTTAGATGAAAAAACTGTACTCCATCCCTAGAATGTAAGCAACCTGAAGAGGTATTATTATTAACGAGTTATGTTTCACTTTCCGTTATAGTTTATCTTACTTCTGCAATATGTGCTCCTGAAATCAATGGAAGTATTGAACAGAAACTAAGTCATGTCAGGTCTTCGGACCACAACTTAGTGGAAATTAATACACTATCAATGGAAGTATTGAACAGAAACTAAGTCATGTCAGGTCCTCGGACCACAACTTAGTGGAAATTAATACACTATCAATGGAAGTATTGAACATAAACTGAGTCATGTCAGGTCCTCGGACCACAACTTAGTGGAAATTAATACACTATCAATGGAAGTATTGAACAGAAACTAAGTCATGTCAGGTCCTCGGACCACAACTTAGTGGAAATTAATACACTATCAATGGAAGTATTGAACAGAAACTAAGTCATGTCAGGTCCTCGGACCACAACTTAGTGGAAATTACTACACTATCAATGGAAGTATTGAACAGAAACTAAGTCATGTCAGGTCCTCGGACCACAACTTACTATCAATGGAAGTATTAAACAGAAACTAAGTCATGTCAGGTCCTCGGACCACAACTTAGTGGAAATTAATACACTATCAATGGAAATATTAAACAGAAACTAAGTCATGTCAGGTCCTCGGACCACAACTTAGTGGAAATTAATGCACTATCAATGGAAGTATTGAATAGAAACTAAGTCATGTCAGGTCCTCGGACCACAACTTAGTGGAAATTAATATACTATCAATGGAAGTATTGAACAGAAACTAAGTCATGTCAGGTCCTCGGACCACAACTTAGTGGAAATTACTACACTATCAATGGAAGTATTGAACAGAAACTAAGTCATGTCAGGTCCTCGGACCACAACTAGTGGAAATTAATACACTATCAATGGAAGTATTGAATAGAAACTAAGTCATGTCAGGTCCTCGGACCACAACTTAGTGGAAATTAATACACTATCAATGGAAGTATTGAACAGAAACTAAGTCATGTCAGGTCCTCGGACCACAACTTAGTGGAAATTAATACACTATCAATGGAAGTATTGAACAGAAACTAAGTCATGTCAGGTCCTCGGACCACAACTTACTATCAATGGAAGTATTGAACAGAAACTAAGTCATGTCAGGTCCTCGGACCACAACTTAGTGGAAATTAATACACTATCAATGGAAGTATTAAACAGAAACTAAGTCATGTCAGCTCCTCGGACCACAACTTAGTGGAAATTAATGCACTGTGGCTTCAGTTGAAGTATTACACATAGCTAAGGGATAACGAATTGTTTAGACAACAAACTTAGTTGAAATCAATGCCTTTTAAAGGGGGTCCGTGCAATTAGAAATATATATCAAAGCAAATGCCATGAGCATCACTTAAAGCATTTCAAGGTGTTCAATACCTCTCTAGGTGAAATGTTAGAATGCTATCTTAGATATGGATACTTCTTAATGAATTTACAGCGAGCCTTTGTAGGGCTGTGGAGGTCACTGCTATAGTCTGTTTTGGTTCCCAATGAGTGTATATAAAGTTAAGTTTTTCCCTTATAATATCAACTTTCATTCTTTTATAGTCCGAGATCATGTAAAAATAAAAAATAAAAAAATAAATAATAAAGAACATTCACGCAAGAAATTATACAACTGACAGACGAAACCCCAATATCTCTTATAAATTTTGAAAAGGAAGTACACATTGCAATTAGAAATGTCCTCAAAAAGGCGCAAAAAAAAAAAGAAAAAAAAGAAAGAAAAGAAAAACGAAATGAAAGGGAAACTAAAGGGAATTTGATTACAGTTAACTATTTGTTTAATTTTATTTGGAGCTTATGTTGAGGGGCTTTGCCAACTGCCTTAGGAGGAACATCTTTCTTCTGCGCCTTAGGAGCTTCTCCAACAGGTAAGGTGGTTGAGGCTAAGGCTTGTTCAAAACTTTGAGAAGCTACTCCACCCTTGGGCCCTTCTGCTCCTTTATCCGAGGACATGTCCTTCGCCCTTTCAGGCACTTCAGGTTGCTCCTGCTGATCGATTGAGGGAGGAGCCTGAGTTTGAGCTTCCTTGGTTGGTTCAGCAGCTGTAGAGGATGCCTCTCCTTGTTGAGTAGAAGGGCTGGGGGCTCAAATAGCTGGGGGGAGATAAACATTCTCAGGCCTTCTCAACTCTGATGAAGATTCAACCCCAGCTCGGTTGAGAGCTTCTTGCCAGGTCAAGGCGCAGTACTCTCGGCACACAACGGGCACCTCAGCCCGGAAATTATCCTCTGTCTCAGCAACGCCCACGTCATAGCCATGTTGCTCGGCTGCATCTCTTTCTTTTTCAACCTCGGCTTTTGCCTTTTCAGCCTCAGCCTTGGCCTTTTCAGCTTGATCTCTGAGTCTCTGGGCTTCCTCCAGTTGTGTCTGCAGAGTTAGTATCTGTTCCTAGGAAGTTGCCAGCTGGGCATTAGCATCGCGCAAGAGCTTCCTTTGGTCCTCGGCTTGCCTTTGGGCTCCATCCAAAGCTGAGTCAGCACTTTTTCGAGCGTTTTCCTCGTCGGCTAACTTTTTCTTCAGCTGCACAACGTTTTGTTCAGCAGCATTGAGTGTGTGCACAGCTGCTATCCTTTTCTTTCTCTCATCATCTATCTGCTGGTAGCAAGAATTGGTTATCTCCTCCAGCCTGAAAGTGGCTTGAACGGCCTAGAAGGAAAGGAGTTAGAAATACAATACGGGGAGTTGTGTGCATGATGTCTATGATAAGAAACAATAATAATATAACAATAAGGGCGTTATACCATGCCCAAGTATCTCTTGGTATTCTGGAAGACCTCATTTCTCTTGATGGCCCTCAGCTCGGCCATGTCCTTGGGAAGAAGAAGTGTTTCCTCTAAAGCCGAGGCAACGCGGCACCCAATTCCGCCATTAAAGTCCCTGATCGAGGCATCCTCCCTCAGAGGCTCCCCACCGAGCATGGGAGCAGGAAGCCAGGCCTCGGGTTCCGAGGATTGAGTGGTCGTCTTGTCCACCACTCGCTGAGACCCGTGGCTAACTTTTTGTTGCTTTGCAGCTCTTTGGTCCTCATCTTCACGGGTCGTACGAGACCTCCCAGCATCCACCACTTCTTTGTCCTTTGGCTCTCTCCTCCTCTTTGGATCGCTGGGTTCGGTCACAGGTGGCTGAGGTGGCCGAGGATGAGGAGGAGGAGGAGGTGGGAGGTTGGGCTGAACTGGCTTCTCCACCACCACCCTGCCAGGCTAGCCTTCGATTACATCCTTCAAGCTCCTCTGGCTTTTCCTTTTGATGCCCATTTCTTTGGAGGTCACCTCGGGAGATTGAGGTTGGTTGAAAACTTCAAACTCGTCTGCAGAATCTAACAGTTCTACAACTCCCCCTGAAGTTTCTTCTTCTTCTTCTTCTGCTTCTTTTTCTTCTTCTTCTTCCTCCTTCACTTCCCGAGGAACGGAGCGTGACGATGAAGCTCCTGTAGAGGGAGTGGCCTTGGACAACGGCTCAGTGAAAGGAACACCTTCAGGAATTGGAACGCCCTCAGGAACAATGAATCCCTCAAAGGCTACATTGATACGGTGGAGCCGAGGATCTCTTGCCCTTATCACGCACTTGGGAGCTTGAAAGGCCTTGGAGATTGGTTTGTACTTGAGGATTATATGTGCTGCTCTTAGTTGGTCGTCAGATCGGTTCACATACACCTCGGATCGCAGGATTCTGTCTAAGCTCTCCCTGTTAGTCAATCTGATATGAGGTTTGGTAGCGCGCTTGTCTGCAAAGTCATTAAAACATGGAAGGAAAACTTTATCAGAGATAAAAGTAACTTGAATTAAAAATATAGTCTAATTTATAAGGGCGTATGTCCTAAGAACCCCACTTGGTTGTCCCTCTTCAGTCGGACAGGGTAAACCATCATGCCATTCCCCGGAAAAAATAAGGAAATCATCTTTCAAACCCTTGTTTGATGTAGGGAGGCACTGGATCAATCTTACTTCAGGAAACCTAGACTTAAGGTAATATCTCTGACCCTTCAAATGATTGAGGTTATACACCCAGTTCACATCGTGATGGGTCAGACCTAGATTAAACTTGGCATTTAGGACCTCTATACTCCCAAGCACCCTGAACATGTTCGAGGCGCACTGTGTGGGAGATAATCTAAAGAACCTGAGGTAACTTCTAGTTAGACTACCCATCGGGATAGTCATCCCTCTCTCTATAAAAGTGATCATAGGGATGACCACTTCCCTTATTTTCCTATCGTGTAACCACGTTTTTGTGGAGGCATATCTCATACCCACTGTTGGGAGAATCCTATACTTGACTCTAAATACTTCTATTTGCTCCTTGGAGTCAACTAGATACTTGAACCTACCCATTTCCTAATAGTTGTAAAGAAAAACTGACGAAGAGGATGGAAAACTAAGGAGGGTTAAGGAAACTTACAGGTTTGGAAAATGAGCTCCTCGGACAAGCTCCTAGTATTTATGAGCGCGTGGAGTAGTGAGAGAGAGACAGGTTCAATGAATATGCACTGGGACGGTGTGATTTGTGTAACTGAAGAGAGATTTGATTTGAAAGGCCCTTTATAAGGGCACATAAATTGGGAGCGGGAAAAATCCCGCCCATAAATGCGGAGGATCCTCCACCATTAGATTTGCATCATGTCGTTGCACGTGGGGGACAAGGAAGCCGTCATCATTTAATAATGGCGTGCTCCTGATGTCAAAACGTCAGGAGCATGCCTTGGGCAGGTAGAAAGACGTTCTGAAGGCAAGGAAAGTCTACGAAATAGGTGAGAGCAAGATATCAAAATCTCCATTTTTCCGAGATGACAAAAAGCGAGATTTTGAGGGACTATTGTGGGGCCTGTTATCTAAAAGGATACAAGAATCGTAAGAAATGGGCTTGGGGCCTAGCGACCTAGTCCGAGGACACTCACGTGTCTGAGGATAGGTTAAAAGAATTATTGTGAGACTAGTATACGAAAAAGGGATGGAAGTCATGTATAGTGGCACAAGACACGTCCGAGGATGAAACTCACCTCGGATACCACAGTCCGAGGTGGATGTAACTATCATTTTACCCAGGGTACTCCGCAAAGTTGTATTAGAACCGGAAAGTGAATATAGACCTAAGGAGGAATCGGGAAAGATAACAAATATCTTCCCAGGCTACTACCTCCACATTAAATGCTTTCCAGCTAACTCTCTAGCCGCATTAATGTGGAGGTGATACCTGAACAGTAACCAAGCAGCTTTATGGCCACTGAGCAAAGGTTCCGGTAGGTGCTGGATGGGACAGAAAGGAGTTCCCAGGATAGGAACTACACGTGTACGGTGGAAATTGAGTAAGAAACGTAGTATATAACATGGAAGCAGATGACATTAGAGGGGACTTTTTGGAGAAAAAGAAAGAAGAACAATAGAACTCATAAAGAGGCTCACTGAAACCTAGCCGAGGAGAGTCTTTATCATACAATCAGCTTGAAGTGTCTTTTATTGCACTATAATTATAACCTTTCCTATCAAGTAGAACTAGTTCTTGTACCCACGCTCTAAAAATTTATTGTTTGGGCTTGCTGGGCTGAAAACCCATTCATATTCTGGATCCAATCCAATTTGAGTCCCTACATTTATCTTAGACCCATGACATTTATTTATTTCATATCATATTATAAACTCATGTTCACTATCTATCTTACATCACAATATTCATAATATTTATTTCCAAAACTTATGGTAATTATTCATCCTACATGCCCATTATGATTATCTATAGAAAAACTCATGAGAATATCATATTATTTCATTATAGTGGTTGTTATCATATTTATTTAAAACCCATAGATATTGTCTCTATTTAAAACTCATGGTAAATATTATTCTCAAGAAAATATTGGAGGTCATTATTTAAAAAGCCCCAAAGAAAATATCATTTACAAAGTAATCTATAACAAAAATTATGAGAAACTATACAAGTTATTATTTAAAGCCCATGAAAATTAATACCCAAAACCTATCATAAATATTTATTAAAACTCATAGATTCATTTTATTTCTACTAACAACTAAAGCCCATGTGGAATAAAAATCCATGGCAATATATGGTAGCTTTGTCCATTTTGTAGGGCTCACAATGAGAAAGCAAAAGGATAGGCCCAAGCGGAGAGAACCACCAAGTTAGAGGCCCACCAAAATACTTAGCCCTCATAGCCAAGCCCAACATGAAATCTCGGCCAAAATAGCCTATGTGTGCAAACTAACCCCACTGGAAAACTTCATTCAGTTCTGCCTTTCGCTGGAGGTCATCTTAAGAAGCAACCAAGCTCTTAAACCAAATTAGGAGCTAGCCACCTGTCTCACTGCCAACTCTAATGTGAACAATACCAGAGGATGACACCTAAAGGCTAATGGGCAATAAATACGCTTCTTCCCTAAGTTTTGGTCACAACTCAAGGAAGTCATAACCAAGACCTCCAAGCTCATGAAATCCTCAACCAAATAGTTTATTTTATTACCAAAAATGTATGTAATTAGTTTATGAACCAAGCCCATGAACCAAGCCCATGAATCCTAAAGGGGAAAATTTGGGAATATGTGGTTTGGAGGGCATAAAGGGATCTCCAGTAGAACCCTCTGAAGTGGACTTAAACTTTGACACTTGGCTTAGGGTGTTGAATCCTACTTCCTAGAGTCCAAATCTCAGTTGCAGCACTAGGATTCCTCCTTAATACCTGCCTTAATCCCATTGGTTGAACACAATCTTAGAATTCTTAGCATTTAATGCAAGATTATGCTGATTTTTACCCATGTATGACATTGCCCAAAGAAGCAAAACAGCCCCAAAAGCAAATCTCCCATTTTAGGCCAAATCCTAGGATAATTAAGTTTGTTGTCCTGCCTCCGATCAGTCCTACGTTTTTGGACTTTTGCTAATCAATCTCTTAAGCTTCACTATAAAAGGGAACTACCATCAACTCATGGAAGACAACAAAATCTTATCATAAAATTACTCACCCATCATGCTATTTTCAGCCCATAAGTTAGTCCCTTAGTTTAGAAACTAGCCTTTAGTCCATAAATGCTCATATGCACTTACCCATAAACATCACATTCCATCTTCTCAGAAAATCCCAGCACCTTAAAATAGACACCAACCAACCAATCTAAAATTTCTGATTTTCTTGTCACTTTGCTTGTGGTTCAACTCTTTCCAAGCTCATAAATCATTCTCCTTAGCCCACACTCACTTAGCTTCAAACATTCCCTTTCTTTTTCTGCATATTCACAGCCCATAAACGTTTCCTAATCAGTCACAAACAACTCTTTACCCATTAAAGCCTTAGCCTCAACATTAACCCCATCACACCACCACAAGCTTAAATACCCACTCACTCAAAAATAGCCTACGCTACACCATTCATGCCCCACATATAGATATTTCAAAAATCTTAGTTCAATATATGTAGTTCTGAGCTGGAATCTCTCTCTCTCTCTCTTCATTCCATCCTATTTTTTCATATTTTATTTGTAATTATGAAGCCTTTAATCCTTACTTATTTTTATTATGATGAAAGTCATAATGTTTTGGATACTATGGAAGTTTTCCCTTATGTTGACTTAATAATAATAAGGAAAACATATGATTTTTACCATGTGAACACACTTATTAATCTGTCAGCATCTACTGCTGGAGGTTTGTCATTTTCACTGCTAGACCATTTTTCCTCTTATGTACTTGTTATAATGGACTCACTTTTATATTAACCAACTAAGGAGGAAATGCATATTTTTTACTATGCAAATACATTTATTGATTTTTCAAACATCTACCGTTGGACATTTCTCTTACTTACCACTAGACTATTATTTAAGCACTTGTTGTGGTGGGCTATCATTTGTGCTAGCTTATCTTTGCAGGAGATATTTTGGGGGCCTTATTATAATCTTTGTTGGATGCAACCTAGACTTTAAGCAAAATGAGCCTTTCACACTTCACTGATAGCCTTTGGGCCATATTCCAAGCCTAAAGTCAAGTCTCAGCTTGACTCCCCTAACATCATATGGGCGACGAAAAAACGCCCCCAACACACACGAACTTGTTAAGCTTAAATCTTGGCATTCTAATTCGCATAGTGTTTGGAATCAAATATTGCCCCATATTTAGATTACATTAAAATTTAAAATAGGTAAATGGCTTACAGTAAAGGAACCTTCTCAATCCCCTGTTTGGGGCGAAGCCAAAGCCGCTTTGCTTGCTATGTCCATAACAATAAATCTTGGTTTCAAGTTTGTGATTTTTGAAGGCGATGCCAAGGTTGTTATTGATTCTATAATTTGCTCATCTTTCTGATCCTCCATGGGAAATCTCTTCCATTATCTCAAACATCCGCAACCTTTTTCTTTACTTTTTTATTGCAAAATTTTCCTTTTGTTATCGATCATATAATGAGCTTGTTCATCACTTAGCTCGTTGGGCATGTATTTCTCCAAACTGGGGACTCCAATCCATCTCTTCCATCCCTTTGTGGGTCTTTTGTAAGGAAATTGATGGATTGGTTTCCCCTTTGTTATCCCAGCCTTTTTTGGGGCATATGCCTCCCTTTTTTTCTTAATAATATCATCTTACTTATAAAAAAAGGGTCATGTTAAAGAGTGCCTTTAGAGCAATTATTAATAAACTATAATGAAAAGTTTTGACACCACTTTTATGAAAAATATAAAAAATTGTTAACAAAATTAATTGCTTTATCATTTTTCTATAAAATGTTTTTAAAAATAGTTCTTAAAATAGTGCCCTTAGGGCTTTCATAAAAAATAAAAATAAATAAAATGAAGAAGGGTAAACGGCTCACACAAGGAGAAACGATACGATTCTCTTTGCTCTCGTTTGGGAGGAGGGAATAGAATGTAATGGAAGGGAATGAAAAGAATAATTTTAGAATATTCTTCCATTCTCTTGTTTAGGAGTTTTAATGGAGAGAATGAAAAATATATTCTCTTATTTGGGAGTTTAACATTTTGTTTGAATAGGAGGGATTTGGGAAGAAAAGAAGAGAAAGGGAAGGGAAGGAAATGAAATAAATTCATTTGTTTGTTTAGGAGGGATTGGCGTGAAGGAAAGGAAAACAAAAGAAACATATTCCTTTGTAGCCCACCATATGCTTCCGTCCCAAATTGGGAGGAAAATGAGAGATAAGAGAGAGAACTTATGGTGGGACCCACCAATAAGGTGTGATTCCCTTCATTTTTACCTTACAAACCAAACAAGGGAAATGAAAAAATTTATCATTTCTCTTCCTTCTCATCTCCCCTTTATCTTCCCTTCCCTCCCTCTTTGTTTTACCAAATATAGTGTAAGTAAGAGGGAATAAAATAGGTAGGAGGAAACACTCATTCCTCTTTATTTCCTTAAAATCTCAAATTTTTATTCCTCAAAATTGGGAGGAATGGAAAAAAATGTAATTAGATTTAATAAATTTTTTACTAAAACTCTTAAAACACCCCTATATATTTAACTATTTATTTTAAAATAAGGATTTAATAGTAATATTATCATAAAATAATTCATTCAATTCCCTCTATATTATTCTCAAACAAGATTATTTACATTCCATTTCATTCTCTCCTATGTTACTCTCAAATATCCAATCAAAATTATTTAATTTCATTCCATTCTTTTATTTTTCATACTTTTCCCATACCTAAATACGTTTTATTCCAATCCATTTATTTCTATTCTTTTATCGTCATCTTATTCCCGTACGATGATTTCGTTCTATTCCATCCCGTTCTCTCTTATAAACCCTGGTCTCCATTGGTCGTTTTTACTCGCGAAAAAAAAGGAAGAGACTCCATTGTTAGATAACGGCCAAACCAGCCACTAGAAAATAGAATGCAACCGTCACCTAACTTTATATCTGAGGCAAAACTAACGCATACATAAAGTGTGAGAGTCTGTGAGAATCTCAAGTCGACTATCAACCATGGCTGCAGCTGTAGCTATAAGCAGCACAGTGAAGTACGGGATCATCGGTGTGGGAATGATGGGCAGAGAACACCTCATCAATCTGCATCATCTTCGCACCGAAGGCGTAGCTGTTGTTGCTATAGCTGACCCCCATGTCTCTTCCCAAGACTTTGCCCTGCAATTAGCTCAATCCTTTAATTGGCCACTGAAGGTACTGTTGCGTTGCATTCGATTTCATATAAAATTAGATGGGAATTTTTTTTTTTGGGTATATTCAATTTTGTATTTTTATTCACAGTATTGTTGTTTAATTAATTGGATCAATGATGGGCACATGAACTTTGGGATTTTAAATGTGGTAGTTCTACTCATATAATTACAAAACATTCAAGTCCTAATGAGTATATTTTATTCTTTAGGGGTCTTTATCTTGCACACTAATTTAAGAATAAATGCCTTAATAGAGGTTTTAATGACCTTTAAAAGTTATGAAGGTTTTTTCGGGGCACCGGGAGCTATTGGACAGTGGTCTCTGTGATGTACTGGTTGTGTCAGCACCGAACATGACCCATTATGAGATTCTTATGGATATCATCAACCACCCGAAACCCCATAATGTATTGGTGGAGAAGCCATTATGCACCACAGTTGCTCACTGCAAAGAGGTTAGTAATCTGGTTGCGTGATCATCTCTACATAAAGCTTATCTATTATTATGGCTTGTCATTATATAGATTGTATAGTATAACAAATCACACTGTATACGTAAGATGGGGAAGCTGTTTTGGAACATTATGCCCATTTGTTTAGATGCGCTGTATTAAATACTTGAACTTTGTTCAATTGACGATTATGGGATTGTCACAAATTGTCTCACTTTTTGGTGGCTAACCTGTGGTGGTATGGAGTCTGGAATTTGATTTGGGTCAATGACTTATGACTTCAGGAATTAATGGGAAGATGAATATGCGATTTAAAGGTCACGAAACCAATATGACACATGAAGCAAATAATTTACTAAACAAAACCAATTTGTTCCATGAATCCATGATGAAAGTAGCATATGTCACCATTTTTTTGAATGATATACAATTGGTGGGAACTTGCATGATCAATGTATGAGAATAGAGAACCAAACACTTAGGCCTGACTGAGTTGAGTTTAATGTGAACTTAGGCATCATGGTCATTTGAGGCAGCATTCATTAGATTGTAGCATTTCCATGTCATGAAGGTGATTCCTTAATGAGGCAGTTAGCCAAATTTTGGAAATTTGCATCACGTAGGTAAAAATGTAAGTCATTTTCCTCATTTTAAAGAAGTGCAACGTGACAACAAGGTACCTTTGTTTCTGTGCTACAGCAATAATGCTAATGGATATAGTCAATACTGCTTCTAAGGTTTGAATTTCCTTGACAACCAGATGAGCCATGGTGAAAAAGTTGTGAACTTTCACGATTTATTTGTTTAGCAGAAAAAGGAAAATCTCTAGATTTATTTGGTCCAATACTATTTTATCAAAATTCTTTTTTGCAATGTGTCCAGAAGAAGGAAAAATATATAGAATAAAATGACTGAAGTTTATCACAAACAGTATTATAACTTATTGACCAGCACTCTACATTAGTTAGTTGATTGCCTTCAGCTATAATTTGTAACTGAATTAAATTTGAATACAATTGTGTAGCTGATAACTTTAGTAAGACTTGCATGCTCTTCCATTTTGTTTAGATTCTAGATTTACACAGTAGTTTAGTTGTTTCTTTCTCTGTTTATTACATATTCAGTTATCTAATTTGTCACATGAGCATACCAATTATATGTTTGGAGGCTACCCTGTTATCTAGTTGATTGCCTAGGCTTAATTACTTATTTTTGTTTTTCACTGATTTAGCAGTAGTGTGTGTGTAATTCAATTGTTTCAACAAATGGGGGAGGCAGTGCCACTGGGCTACGAGGCTTTTGGCCTTTGATTGAGGGGTAATTGGGGTTTCAAAAAATTTCTCTTTTATTGCTGAAAGATTAATCGTGGATGAACTGTGTCTAAGTAGCGTAGAAAATTGAAGAAATAGGTATACAGTTTTTGTATATGGATGCAAAAATGAATTTGTTTTTCATTTTAGGCTAGCACCCAAACCTGATTAGAGTATAATTTGAAGTATAGTAGAGATATTTTTCTTAGTAATATCCTTCTGGCTTCACCGCTTTCATTTCATTGACATACACATATTTTACTGAATTCATTAATGATGTTTGTCTAGATATGATAGTAAACATCCAGATTATGCACTGAATTTCTCTCCCTGTCTGTCTTCCTCAAGTTATTGATGTATTTCATATTTTGTCTTTGGAGTTAGGTCGTAAGTGCTGCTAGAAAGAGGCAGGATATTCTTGTACAAGTTGGTCTGGAGTACAGATACATGCCACCTGTTGCTAAACTAATAGAAATAGTTAAGGGCGGAAATCTTGGACAGGTTAAAATGGTGGCAATCCGGGAACATCGTTTTCCCTTTTTGGTTAAGGTATATAATTGAACTCTTTCCATGTTTACAGTGTAGAAATCCATCTTACAGACTTATGCTTGTGATAGGTCAACAATTGGAACCGGTTCAATGTTAACTCAGGGGGAACACTGGTAGAAAAGTGCTGCCACTTCTTTGATCTGATGAGGCTGTTTGCAGGTGCAAATCCTGTCCGTGTGATGGCTTCTGGAGCTATTGATGTTAATCACAAGGATGAAATATATGATGGAAAGGTAACTTTGATGTGATAAACAATTGGCAAGGATTTTATAAACAAATGGAATGTGTGAAAAGAATTTAGTGTTACAGGTTTAGCTATTTGTTAATATTTTAAAGGTGTTGAATCCTGCAGAAATTAGAAGGTCATATACCCAATTTAATTTGAACATGCTTCCAAACTGTACCAGTACCACTGGTTCACTAGGTTGTCACAACCAGTCTCCCAATCACTTAAATAAAGCAAGTTGGCTGAGCATAGTCTTATTTTTCCATGCCTTGTTCATGTGAAACTATTTATTATGTTTATACTATTTCAAGCATGGTTTGGTTGATATTATTGTTTATGTTGTTTGGAGGGGTTAAAAGATGCGCTGCTTTTAGCATTTGCATTCTAATAAATGGATGATATTTATCCAAATTTACTATCAATAAAATAAGATGTTATTATCCCATTATACCAGAAAGAAAATGAAACCTTGATGATGTAACTTCTTTTTTTGATTTAGTGAAGTTCACCAGGTAGTTGTGTGTGTTCTTATTTATTTATTTATTTATTTATATATACTTCTACTGATTTATTACCTCCACCCCAAGGCCTCTACAATGGCAGACAACACTTTTTGAGAGACAGAGAACACTTTCCTATAAGAGCATGGACTATAAGACATCACTGTGGCTTTAGGCTCCCACTTTCACATGCATACCAGGGACTCGAATTTGTAAAAATCTAGTCACTATTTTTTGTCCGTTGGTAAAAAGAAGGCATAAAACAAGCTCAAAGACATACTTTGCTACCATGTTAATAAAGTAGGTAATATATGTTTCTTTTGTTGTGCAATGACTAGCTGTCATTTAGATAAAATTGGAATCTGGAAACTTAGCGTTTTGAATAGAGAATATTGTACCTGAAGTTTCTGAACAGAAGCTCTGGAAAATATCTTCATTCTACTGAAATCTCAGATCTTTGAATTTTGGAGCCCTTTATGTTTTGTTCACCCTCTTGTTTATTCACTAAGTTTTTTTTTTTTTTGCTAAACATTTATTCACTAAGTTTTGTGTTCAGGTACCAGATATAATTGACAATGCATATGTTATTGTTGAATTTGACAATGGTTCTAGAGGGATGCTTGACCTCTGCATGTTTGCCGAAGGCAGTAAAAATGAGCAAGAAATATCTGTTGTTGGTGACATTGGGAAGGTAAAATTCTCTCCCTCTCTCTGATCACTTGCAGTGTGTCCACAAGTGACAAGTGACCACGGGGGCCAGTATAAGACAATGTGACTTATTTCATGTAGTTGCCCACATGAATTTCCACTTGAATTTCATGATTACCTCTCACATGCAGTTGCCTCTTATGGAATTTCCACTTGAATTTCTGGTGGAGCAGTATAAGACACAGTGACTTATTTCATCAGTTGCGACCATTAATTGCATTTCCCTGTGACCTCTCTAGTATTTGCTTTTGTTTTGTGCATGCATGCAGGGGAATGCATGTATTTTTCCCTTTCAGCTTGATTAAAATTACAAGTATGCTACAGGGGGAGGCCTTTGTTCCTGAGAGTATTGTACGTTTTGGTACCCGAGAGAAAGGAAGAGATGGTGTCCATACTTTAAAAGCTGAGGATGACCGAATAAAGTGGGTTGCTTTCTCTAAAAGTTTAATTGTTTTAAATTGTGAACATCCATGGAAACTCCAATTTTCATGACTACAAGGAATGCCTTTATATATGGCAATTCTTTTAACTAAGTTCCCAATCAATTGGTTTTCAGATATGATGGGCTGCATCATGGGTCTAGCTACTTGGAACACCTTAACTTCTTGTCTGCAGTTCGAGCTAAAGGTGGCCAAGCTCCTGCAGTGGGTTTGCAAGATGGTTTGATTTCAGTTGCTATAGGAGTTGCAGCACAGCTCTCCATAGAGAAGGGCCGATTTGTTCCCATCGCGGAAGTCATGGATTAATATTGCAGTGCTTCTGTTTGACTTTTGATCCTTGGTGGCAGTGGAAGTTGTAATTCAGTTATCTTCCCCTTCCTCCTCTGTTTAGGTGTAAAAATGGCTGTAATTGTATATCGGGTGGCCTACATTAAAAGGGATTAGCCTATAATAAAAGTCTGCCATATAATGCAAAAATTTTACTTTCCTTGTTTCTACTAACCTTGACAGATTTATTTTTGGGTCAATGCTTAAACCCTGTGCACAATAAAAAAAAAATGCTGTGATATCGTGATTTTTAATTAGCCAATCAAGGAACTGTAAATTCTTGAAGTAGTTGAACCAGTAAAAAGAGCAAAGCTATTCCCAACACCAAATAGATAGATGTCCACGTTGAGACTGATGACTCTAGAAGATGGTGGTTAATTGGTTTTACAGAGGAAGCGTGAGTAGGGGAAATTGTTAAAGCACCTAGGAGCTATGGACATATTAGTCCTGATGTCCCCAAATCTATTTCCTATCGTGTCCCCATATTAGTTGAGACGTGAACCCAAGTATAGCACAAAAAAAGGGGACAGAGACCACAGAGTTTTGACTTTTGAGGAGAAGTGGGCCACAAAACCTGAATGCGAAGAGATCATACGTGCTGTGTGAAGTGTGTAAGAGTCAAGAATAAGCGAACAATAAAATTGTGAGTGAGGTCTAGGCAATACAAGAATGAAGAAACCAATCACATCACTCATATATCTATCGGTAGGACTGAGCAGTTCGGATTGGCAGGGAATTTTTTTTAACCAAGCTGCTAAAAATTCCAAACCACCTTCAACTCACCAAGCTTAAAAAAGGCGGGTTGGTTGAAAATTTGGGGGGTTTCGACTGTTAGTTTTAGTTATGTGTTATATACTAAATTTTAAAATTTATTTTACTATTTACAAATAAATTTTAGTTGTATTTCCTCTAGATCTTATAAATCATTGAAGGAAATTAAAGGAATTAGGAAGTGATCAACTTTTCCATAGATCCAAGTACACACTTAGTGAATGGGGAACCTCATGGTAACATTAAACCTACTAGGGGACTTAGACAGGGCGATCCCTTATCTCCTTATCTATTCCTTTTGGTGTCTGAAGGTCTTAACGGCTTAATCCAGCAAGCTGTGGGAATGGGTGATATTAGAGGCTTTTCCCTTTGTCGTAATGGCCCTCGGATATCTCACTTATTTTTTGCAGATGATACTCTCATTTTTTGTAAAGCAGAGCTTAGGGAGGTTCAGACCATTCAAACTATCTTGCGGAAGTATGAACTTGCTTCGGGTTAGAAGATTAATCAGGGTAAGACCACTCTATTCTTTGGACAGTCTGTTTCTACAGTGTCAAAAAATGCCATTAAAAATCTGCTTGGTGTTCCTGAGATTAAGGAATATGAACGCTATTTGGGGCTTCCGGCTGTGGTGGGGAAGAATAGAAGGGCTAGTCTCAATTATATTAAAGAGAGGGTCTGGGGTAAGCTTCAGGGGTGGAAGGAGAAATTACTCTCTCAAGCGGGTAGGGAGGTGCTGTTGAAAGCAGTTGTGCAACCTATTCCAACTTTTGCAATAAGTTGTTTTAAACTTCCTGTTGGATTATGTAATGATATCGAAGCTATGATTCGAAAATTTTGGTGGGGTCAACGGGGTGATCGTAGGAAAATACATTGGAAGAAGTGGGAAATCTTATGCCAACCAAAATCAAAAGGGGGCCTTGGTTTTCGAGAATTGGGAAAGTTTAATGAGGCGATGTTAGCTAAGCAGGTTTGGAGATTGGTTCATGACACTGACTCTTTATTTTATAGAGTGTTCAAAGCTAAATATTTTCCTACAGGTACCATTTTTGATGCCAAGGCAGGTTCGGGATCATATGCTTGGAGGAGTATTCTCAAAGCCCGCAAGGTGATTTTGTTAGGTGCTCGATGGCGGATAGGTGATGGCTCCTCGGTAAAGATTTTTAAAGACTCTTGGCTGCCTGGTGCACAATCAAGTAGAGTTCTTTCTCCAATTTCTGTCTTGTCTGAAGAAGCTACAGTGGACCAACTGATTGATAGAGACTCTCGGTGGTGGAACTCAGTTATGGTGGATTTGATTTTTGTGCGCACCAAAAACTCAAACCCGTTGGGCTGGGCCTCACTTGGACTCACAACTTATTTTTATGGTGGGTTTGGATTTCCCACAATGGGTCGTTCTAAACACCAAGGCTCAACTGTAGCGCTTTCCTCTTCTCGGGGACCTGACCCAATTCCTTACTCTGCTCTCTCTGTTTACACTCTTCCTTCCCTCAATTCACCAACCCTTGTCTTCTCAAAACTTCTTGTATTTATAGCTCATAGTTTAGTGGAGAGCCATAATTACTTGCCAGTAGGTGCAACCGGCGGTCCAGTATTATCGATTGTAAGTGGGTGGTTAGGTGGGAGTGGGAAGCGGTGACGGTGGCGTTGGAACTTGGTTCCCACTTCCACGATAGTTCTCGGCAGCGGTGCCTCCCCGAGGCACGGCCGGGTAGGTACAGGGCGGGATTTGCCGTGAGTATATCGTCAATCAATGCTCGGTAAGGTATCGCCGATAAATGACGAAGATGCCAGGCTTGGGCCAGCAACACGCGTGGCCCGGGGGTGGGCCGCGAGGCAGAGGGAGGCTGGCCTTATGGGCCCTATACCCAGGCCAGGGTCCAAGGCCCAATATAGGACGCGGTGCGGGGGCCGTACAATAGCCCCCCCTTGATTCACTCCTCATTCCCGGGGATGAATCAAGGATCATCAGGGGTAAACACCCGTTGGGGAAGTCGAAAGGTCAGCGCCCGGCCGTTGATTGTCTCATTAATGCGCGTCTCAAAAGACGCGTCTGGAACTGACTGACGACCTACCCGTCATCATTGCCTGACGGTTCGTGAACCGAGGCGTTACGCGTGTGGCAGTTGGAGCGACGGTTCGCGTGGTCTCCTGCCAGTGGGTTATTAAATGCTTCCCACTTCATCCCCCACGTCTATAAATAGTCCCTCCAGTCGCTGATCCTCACTTTTGCATTCCTCCTCTTACAAAATCTTACTCTGCCGAGCATCCCCTCCTCGTGGTTCACCCTCTGGCCCAGAACACACTTCCTCCCTAGAGCCCACAGTAAGTTCCTCTTCCTCTTCGTGCTTTTTCTATTTAGGCCAGTTCAGTATATTCTTTGATACTCGTAGCACTTCTTTTCCCTTTTGTTAAGAAACTGTTTTGAAAAAAGAAAACATGAGTTACTCTTACCTCCTTACCACCGAGCATGCTTTGGCTAGATTTAGGGAAGCATACAATGTTCCGAGTGACGTAGATATCGCCTACTGCAATATGGGCGATATCGACATCCAGAGGCGCCGAGGGGAGAACACGGTGTTCTTTCCCTTGATGGCCATTTTAGAGGGCGGGCTTAGGTTCTCGGTTGACCCTCTAATTCTCAGCACCCTTAGATATTATGGCCTTTGTCTCGACCAACTTCCCCCCAACTTTTACCGGGTAGTGAGTTGTGTGAGTACACTGAACCGGTTGTACGGGTTGGAACTTAACCACCACGACATTAACCAGATGTACAGTTTGTGCGGCAAGATCGAGTCCGACTATTACCTTAAGACTAGGGACGCGAGGGTACGGCTTATTTCATGCCTGCCGGACTCGAACCGTAACTCGGCCAAAGATTTCGTTCGGGTGAGCGGCAATTGGTTTGCCGAGGGGTTCCCCTGTGCGTTTTCGCCGCGCGACGTTGGTCGGTGACTAGCCCCCATTTACTTTGATGCATTTCTATTTCGGTCCGGTTATGTAATCCCTAACCATTATTTCCTTTGTGCAGAGAGCAAAAGATTCAAGCCCGACGTCAGAGTGGTACACGTTCGGGACTTGAACTTCGTACTCCGGTCGGAGATCTTCGTGCACACGGACGGACAACTCCGAGCGTCCCACCTCATCCTCGGCGTCAGTCCCGTCTACTCAACTTGGCAGTCGTTCGGCCAAGCTTTGCTAGTCGACAGTCCTCTCATCTCATACATTGACGTCCGGCACGCAAACTTCCTCCCCCCGAGGCTAACAGTAGGCGAGGCACGTGAGCACGGTCCTCGGTACATTTGTTCAGACGAGCGACCGCCCGTCCGCGACGAATCAGCCGAGCGCGTATCCGCCGAGCGTAGGAGACGAGCTCACGAGCAAATCCAGCAAGCTCCTGCTCAGCCCGAGAGAACAGTAGAGCCCGGGGCAACTGTTCGGGAAGGGGAGGGTGTAGCCGCAGAACCGACAGACTCTTCGGAAACAGGATCCGATCAGGGTGACGCAATGGTGGCCAGGAGGAAGATGACAATTGACCGCTTTGTCCCGAGTGCCCGGCCAACCGGGCAACAACAACAAACACCCGCCCGAGATGCTTCCCCTCCCGCTGCCCCGCTGACCCGAGTTCGAAAGAGGCCGCGCACCACCGATCATACTCAAACGGGCTCGGGCAATGTGCCCACCCGACCCTCGGCCGGTATCGTCATCCGGGAACCGGTAGCGCAAACCGGGATAGACCTGGCGTCTACTTCCCGGGCTCCGGCAGCATGGCGACCCTCCTTCCAAATTGGCGGTGAGCCTCTCCCGTCGACGGCCAGTGCCCGAGTGTGGGATAAAGGGCATGGCGGCTGCGTGGCGCAGAGTCTGGCGCGGGGCATCCTCTTGCCCGAGGACTTGCACGCCTTCACGGAATCGACGGATGAGTCCTTGGGGAGACGTTTGCAGTGGCACACCATAGCGGTAACTATTTCACTTTTCTCTATGATTCTCGGTTTCCCTTTTGCTTGTGTATGTGTTCTTTCCACTTTACCTTACAAAGCGGATATTGTGTGGTCAGGCTGCGCAAATGTCGTACGTGGTGGACGGGAGGATGAAGGAGCTGGCCGAGGACGTTGAGCGGGAAAAGGCTCTGAAGGAAGTCGCCGAGGCCACGGCGCGGGAGCGGTTGAAAATTGCCGAGGAGGCAAAGGATAAGATTGCTACAGCCGTGAAGGCCCAGGCGCTCGCCGAAACGAAGCGCGAGGAGCTGGAACTCCAGTTGGGGGGCACCGAGCTTAAGTTGGCCGAGGCTCAGAGCTTGAATACCATGCTGGAGGGGCAGCTGACCGACTCGAAGGCGGCGCTGGAGGCTTGCGAAACCAAATGGTATAACGAGGGGTTCGCGGATTTGCCTATGTCACCGGGATGTGGTGACGGGACAACTTCTTTTTGTTGTGTTTTCTTTGTTTCGGGTTGCCGGGTGTGAGAGTGCTTTTTCTTTAGCACTATGGCCCAAGGATCCTGGGCCGTGTGAGATATTTTTTGGTGGACTGGGATCAGTTCTCCGCAGCTAAAGGGGGGCTGTTTTAAGAACTGATTGGTGCACAGAACAAACTTCCTACAATAAAAATAGCTAACAAAAAGGCATATTCGTATTGAATGACAAATTAACAGTAAGGAAAAATGTACAGTAAATGAAGTATAACGAACACGCTAGAGATCCCCTGATTAATGGGGTGTATTTCATTAGTTTTCCTTTAATGGTGGTTACAGTGGCTCGCTAGGACGTGATGCAAGGTCCAACTGGGTTCAAAAGTCACAGACTTTGATAGCTATTCAAGCTTCAAAGGCTTGCAAAGTTTGAACTTGTTGAATCCGAGCGTGTACCTTAGCGGCTATCTCTGGGATACCGGGAGCAAATTCCCCTGTTTTCCCTTCAGTTTACAGAGTCCCTTTGTTTACAATTTCATGAGACCTCAGGAAGAATACTTGTAAATGCTTTAAAATGCTCTAAACGTAAAACTGTGTTTTTGTAGCATGGATCCCTCCCTCCTTTTATAGCATAGTTTCGGGCTCCCGGGGTACTGATGATTTCTCCTTTTTGCCCCTTGAAGTCTGTCCCGCGCCTGACTGTTTCAGGATCGTGTCTTTTCCTTTTTCTTCACAGTTTCTCTCTTCTTTGTTGCGACCAGATGAAAGTCTCCCAGCTAGTTTCCTATTTCCAGATTTCCCCGTTGGCTGTCCTGAGGCTCTTTGGCTTTTTGCTCCAGCTTTTCCAGTGGTCCTCTCCTTGTCTTTTTTCTCCAAGTGGTTGGAACCAAGTTTCTGCATTTTGCCTTGTACTTCCACTGCGTGTCTGGGTCATAAGGCTCGCGTGCCTTTTGTCCCCTTTCTCTCTTCAAATTTGTTTTAACTTCTCTTCGCGCGTCCAGGGATCCTCTTCCCCTGGGGAGCTTCTGGACGTCCTGGCCCAATTCTGCCCTCTGGGCTTTTTCCTTTGGCTTGCTGACTTTACCTGTTTTCTTGGGCCCTTTTTTGTGGACCTCCAGATCAGGTCCTTCTGGGCTTCTTCCTCTTTTTTTATCTTTTCTTTCCTTTATTATGAGAGCCCACCCTTTATCATTTCTTTCCTCTTTTTTTTGTGTGAAATGGGCCCAATGTCTTTTCCATCTCTTTGGGCTTTATTTATGGACATTTAATTATTTTGAACCTCAACATTTAGCCCCCCGAGCTCATGGGTTGCCTGCAGCCCATGCGTGAGTTTTTTTTTTCTTGCAGGATTCTCTCTTGTTTTGATCTTTCCATAGGGATCCTGATCTTGCATTTCCTCGGCATCCTAGCTTCCTCTCTCTCTTTTTCTTTTTTTTTTTTGTTGTAACCCCTCCTTTTTTCGTGGGACGTGGCAGCTGAGTTGAAATAAAACTCCCACCACCTACTTTTACGTTTCCCATAATACTCATTAATAACTGCTGATAACTTCCTCCCTTTTGAATTTAATTCCTGTCAACTGGCGCGTCTTTCCACACATTGCCTTCTCTAACTGCTCTTATTCCCTCATTCTAGTACTCTCTCTTTTATTCCTTTTTTCTGTCTAACTGAGTCTTCCATTTTCAGCCCTTTTCTTTTCTTTCGAACAGTATCATCGCTATCTTCTCTCTCTTCTTTCCAGATACCCATTGCTTTAATGGCTTCTTCCTCTTCTCGAAAAAGGAAAGAGCGTACTCCTAGTCCCTTTGAAGAGGAGGGTTCTTCTAGTTCTGCGCAAGATGAGTCTGTCATCGGTCGCCCTGCTTTTCCTTTGCGAGACCCTTGGTATTCTCCCAGTTTATTCTTTCCTCGGGTGTCCCATGGTGAAACCCCTCCATCTCCTCACGCCTGGGTATTCTCTGGTCCAGCGGGTTTTGCTGGTTCTGCACAAGTTCCAGACCCTAGGGAGGTTTTTGATCTCCAAATCAGGCAGGGACTTCGGGAAGCGGTCCCCATCTTCTTCGATTTTGTCGCTGGAAAGATCCAAGGCTGGCCCATTTGGGTGGATAACGAGCTTGCTGATAAGGAGTTTGTGGGTCGCTTGGAGCGTGCCGGCGTCCTGAAGGCAGTTGCTATCTCCAGGAATCTCGAGGGTTTCAGAGATGCCAAAGGCCTTAGGCATTTGGTGCGCCGTTGGTGTCCCGCTCTACACACTTTCTCCTTTTCCGTTGGTGAACTGACTGTTACCTTGGAGGATGTGGTCAATAACCTTCTCCTTCCGGTGCTTGGGGATGAAAGCCCCTTTGATATCAAGCTTTCTGCTAAGGACCTTGAAGTGGAAGAGAAATTATTCGCTCACTTTGGGGGACGTACTGCTTCTTCTGGTGGGAAACCGGCCAGGATGGGTAGATGGGTCATGACTCTTTCGCGTGAGAAGGATAAGGAAGTCAGGCGTGCCGGGTTCCTTGCATTCTGGCTTAGTAAGTTTCTGTTCAGCGAGTTCCCTGGGTATGGAATCAAGTCCACTCTTTTTCCTTTGGCGATTAGGTTGGCTCAGGGCGCTCAATATCCTCTAGCCCCCATGTTTTTGGGCCATGTTTATTCTCAATTGGATCAACTTCATGGAGATGAGGCTGAGGGTGATTCTTGCTATGTTATTACTTCTACGCTTCATTGCGCCATTCTTCAGGTATTTATGTGGGATCGTTCCTCAGTTACTTTAGCAAAATGTAGGAATTTAAAGTTTGTGAAGGATAAGTTTCAGGGATCCCCTGATGTTGTAAAAGGGCTTTGTGGTAGCTCTACTGACAGCCTTCCTATTATTTTTCGTTGGCTGAGTCTAAAAGGTGGCAATCTTAACTTGATTGAGTTATTTGATCAAGCAGGCCATTTGAATTGGCGTTCCCCCCGGGAATTTGGCCCCGGTTTTGTTTGCAATTCTGTGTTATCTCCCTTTCTGACTTCTACAGGGAACACTTTTGATTTACGTAGTGGTGATGAAGGTAGCTTAGCCTATTTGGCTTGCATCAGTCCTTCCTGGCTTCCTGTGCTTTCTTCGACTGGCCCACGGTACACCCATTACTCGGCGCATCGAGTACTTCGGCAGTTTGGCTTTGATCAGGATATTCCCCCAGTGTTTAATGATGTAGTTCCTTCTCTTCCTTCCTTGGATCCCTTCATGAGACTTCAGGCCTTTTCTTATTGGTCGAGGCGGAGTCCTCAATTTGTAGTGCCTAACTCTCAGAGAGGGGTTTTTGCCTCAAGTGGCTATGCTGGTTATTGGAGAAGGGTTCAGAAGTCCTTTGCTGACTATGTTGGTTCTGGGATGATTGGGAGAGTACCCAACCCTGATATTTCTTCCGCCCCGACATTCAACAGGCGTCTGTCCTTGCCTACTGCTGGTATTGTTTCCACTGCTGTGAGCAGCAAAACTGGTTTCGCAGAATGGCATGCTTCTAGGGAAGGTTGGGTGACTTATGCACGAGATTTCCCAGAGGCCTGGTTGGGGTGTGACCTTGTTGTTGGTGCTTCTACTGGGGTACCACTTAAGAAAGGGGCAGTAGAGGCTGTAAGTGCTAGCACTCCCGTTGGCACAAGTAAAGGGAAAACTATCAAGCAGGAAAAGTTGGAGGAGGCCGCGGCTGAAGAGAGTGTAGAGGACGTTGAGCCCAAGTCAAAGAAGAAGAAGAAAACTGGGAAATCTCAGAAACAGTTGATACTTGCTGAGGAGAAGGAAGTGGAGCAGCCCTTGGCCATAAGGGGCCGGGTGAAGACTAAGGTAGAGTCTTTTTTTCCCCAGGCTCCTGTGAGTCCTTCAGTTCATGGTTCCTCGGGACCCTCTGGACGTACCCGTAGTAAACAACAGAGACCTGGAGACCCTGTTGAGAGAGAGAGAAGGGCAAGGCCTCTTTCCTTCTTTACTCTTTTAGGTTGTAGTTTTGTTGTTTTCTTTTCCCTCCTTTTTTTTTTGACTAATGAGTGATTGTTTTTTCCTGCAGTCCAAGCGTAAGCTAGACCCTATGAAGGGTAGAAGCCAGTCTTCTGGTGAAGATGTGGTATGGTTTTCTTCATATTCATTTTACAAGTGCTATACACCGGTGCTGCCCTTTTTGCTCATGCCCCGTCTTTCTCCCCTCCCCCTTTTTGTTCCACTTCTCTCTTTTTTCTTTAGGTTGAGGTTCCTCCCCCTGTGGTTGATGAGACTTTGGAGGAGGAGATGGCTGCAGCTGCATTCCAGAGTAGGGAGGAGGAGGCTCCCAGCGGTGGCATAGCTGAGGAGATCGGGCAACCAATGCAGGATGTCCAGGCTGCCCAGGATCCTGAGGCTCCCAAGCTTCCTGCGTCCCCAGGTCCTCAGCTTGAACAGACCCTCAGTCCTGCCAGGGCTGTGTTACCTCAAACTGGGTTAAGCACAAGGACTTTGGGAGGCGCATCATCACCCGGGCAAACAGGTGAGCCCTTCCTTTCTTTTACACAGCCTTTTAGTCTTTATCTCTTTTGTACCTCTTCTTTTATATAGCCTTCTGAGTTTCTTTCTTTTCTTTTCCTCCTTTTCTTAGGCCAAGCCACTGCGAGATCTGCCTCTGGTGCTGCTACTTCTTTGGAATCAGATGATTCTGAAGGTTTGATCATTTCTATCGCATTCTTTCTGCCCCCTTTTTTTTTATATATGGCGAAGCCCCCTATATCCCTGCCTTCTTTTAGCCGTTTTGCTGAGGCTTCCTCTCCTTTTCTTCAACTTGCCATGTGTTCTTTCCCAGAGTCCTTCAAGCGGTCAGGGGAGCAAGAGGAGGGAACCCCGCCTCAAGAGGCTGATACTGGTTTCTCTTCTGCCCCCTTTTTTTTTTTGCTTTTTTTTTTTCCTTTCCCCCTCCCCCCTTTTCTTTTTGCTTTAGAACAAAAAGCTAAGTCTGCCTCTCCCCCCCCCCCCCCTCCTTCTCTTTCCTCTCTTTTTTTTTTGCAGGAGTTGATATCAAAGATTCTGAATTTGTGGTTCCTGAGGGGGGTGTAGGATCTGCTCAGGTTGTTGGCCTTCATGCTGTTCAGGGGGTTGAGGGTTCCTTTGGGACTCCTGGTGATGATGCAACAGTGGGGGAGGCTCCGGAGGTGATTGTTTCAGATCCTTCTTCAAGGCTCCCCACCTTTTTGGCTCGCTTTGATCTTCTAGAGTTCAACAGCCTCCCTGCCAGTCACTTCTGCCATTTCGGGTCCTCCTATGGCAGCTTCCTGCGGTTCTCTGTGCCTGCGGAAGGCCTACCACTGTTAGAAGGACTGTTTAAAAGTCATGGGGACTTTACCCTTGGTTTTAGAGGAGGAGTATTTCTGGGGAACATCCTGATGGAGCTGCTGTGTGCTGTGCTGATTTCATTGAGAGATTCTTCGCTAGACTCTCTATCTGAGGAAAAGCTCTTGGAATGGAGGGGAGTTGTCCAGGATCTCTTGGAAGCCAAGTTCAATCTGTCCTTTTTGCTGGAGTATCTGCGATCATTAGCCCAAGTGCTTTTCCAGAGGCGAGCTTCTAAAGGTATTGATGCTGAGATTGCTGCCGCTGAGGAAGCTTTGGCTCATGCTCACAAGACTTTGCAGGATCTGAAGGTTAAAAGGCAGAAGGTTCTTTCCTCTTCGGCTGTCCTTGCTCTTCCTTCGGATGGCTCCTTGTTCGCCGGCCTCCTTTCTTAGTTTTTTTTTTTGTATGGACAATTTGGGGTTGTATAAGTGTTTTTTTTTTCTTTGATTGAACAATGCTTCTGGTTCTTTTTTTTTTGAGACTGCTTTCATGTATTGGTGTTTTTATGATAGCTTCTGAGTGTTGCTCCTGATCCCTTTTAATGGCATGTGGATCTTCTTTCCTTGTCTCTCTCTTCTGTCTTTTTTTTTTTTTGCTGAGTCCTGATCTGTGATTCAAGCTTTGTTGCAGGTTCCAGTCAGGTACCCATTCTCTTTTTTTTGCGCAAGTACTGAACTGGGTACATTGGGTAATATAATATATATATATATTTTTGTCCCAGCTCATGAATCTTGACGGGTTTCTCCCTTTTTTTGTCAAGTACTGGGCTAGGTATCCTCAGTATACGCCTGGGATCCTAGACCATGTATTTGAGACTTAGCTGCTTTCTTGCTATCGGTGGGGTGATCCTGGGTTATGCATCAAAAGTTTTTCCCCGGTATCCTCCCTTTTCTTCTCGGTTACGCAAGTACTGAACTGGGTACATTTTATTTGTCCCAGCTCATGAATCTTGACAGGTTTTTTTTTTTTTTTTTAATCAAGTACTGGGCTAGGTATCCTCAGTATACGCCTGGGATCCTAGACCATGTATTTAAACTTAACTGTTTTATCTGTGGGGTGGTCCTGGGTTATGCAAGAAGATTTCTTCAGGCATCCTCCCCTAATTTCGTCCGTGTTAGGACTTTGTGATACTTAGAATTTAATAACTGAGAAAAAGAAGAAATTTCATTGATTTTAAAACATAAATGTCATTCAAGGGATACAGCAATTTTAACAAAGATAATAAAGGATCATGCAATGTTCTTCTATCCCGAGTTTTTGAGCAAAATTACTTAAGCAATAATATATATATAAAAGAGAAACACTTAGCAGGTTGGAGAGTCTTGGCAAAAAGGGGTTCCAGTGTACTGAGAATTCTTTCTCCTCATGCGTAGTATTGTTTCAGCCACTTCCCATTTATGGGCTCTGTCAGGATTGTCCCATCTTCCTTTGTAAGGTAGTAGTACCCACTGTCATGGGCCTCTCTGATGATGTAGGGGCCTTCCCACTTCGGGGCAAATTTGGAGGGTCCCGGTAGGTTTCTTCTTACATGTTCTGCTGTCCTTAGTACCAACTGCCCTTTAGTGAAAGCCCTCGGGCGTACTGCTTGTGCATATGCTCTTGTCATCCTTTGTTGGTACCTCTGGCTTCTTCTCCTGGCTAGCTCCCTTGCTTCCTCTACTCCTTCTAGGTCTGCTAACCTCCTCTCATTGTTTGTGTCTTCGGTGTCCTCTTGACTTTCTTCGAGTACTACCCTTGGTGTGGGAACGATTAATTCTACTGGGCTGATGGCTTCTGTCCCATAGACCAGGGAAAATGGTGAGAATCCCGTGGCTGTTTTCACAGAGCTCCTGCATGCCCAGAGTACATCTGCCAGATGGTCACTCCATTTTCCCCCATACTCCTGCTTCATTTTCTTAAGGATCTTCAATATCACCCTATTAGTGGCCTCTGCCTGGCCATTCCCTTGTGGGTAGTAGGGTGTAGACCTTCCATGCTTGATGTAGTAAGCCTCAGTTAACCCCTTCATATCTTTATTTATGAATGGGGTTCCGTTATCACTGATCAACCTCCTGGGGATCCCAAACCTTGTAATGATATGGCCTCGAATGAAATTTGCTACAGCTGCTCCAGTGGCCTTTTTCAAGGCGATGGCCTCCACCCACTTTGTAAAGTATTCAGTGGCTGCTAAGATCCATATGTAACCACCGGATGGAGGATTTATAGGCCCTATGAGATCGAGTCCCCAAGTGTGGAAAGGCCATGGGGTTGTCATGTCCTGTAACGTGTTTGGGTGAGTGTGGATGGCATCTCCGAGGACTTGACATGCGTGGCAGGTCTTGACCATCTCCTCGGAGTCCTTTTTCATTGTTGGCCAGTAGTACCCCAACAGTAATAGCTGTTTATAGAGCCTCCTTTTTCCTGGGTGGCTTCCACAATCACCGGAATGGACCTCCCTGACTACTTCCCTGGCTTCCTTTGGTCCCAGACATCTTAGGGGATCTCCGCTGTATCCCCTTTTGAATAGGACCCCGTTTTGTAAGAAATATCTGATCGTGAGCTTCTTGAGCTGGTGGGCCAGTGTCCTGTCAGTTGGTAGGATCCCTTGCGCCAAGTATTCCATGAAGGGAGTCCTCCAATCTTCTGTAACAAATACAGCATAGCTTTCTTCCTTGTCCACCGAGGATTGGCATTCTTGACATTTTTCCTGTATGGTTGATGCTTCTTTGTTCATATTTGGCCAGTAGTACCCCATGCGCTGCATCCTCCTATATAGACTGATCTTTTCTAAGGTCCCACAAACTTGGGCATGTAGCTCTTCCAACCTTAGCTTCCCTTCTTTCTCGTTGATACATCTAGATAGGATTCCTCCGGGCAGTCTTCTGTATAGTTCTCCTTCTATCAGAGCGTAGTCCCTCAGCTCCTTGACACTTCCTCCGGATCCTGTTTCTTTCATTTTTTCTTTTACCTCACTCCTCCAGTCCCACTGCTTGGACTCTTCGGGGGATATCTGCTGGAGGATTTTTAAGATGGAATGCTCCTGCCTTCCTATTCTGACCAGGGTGTCTTTTCCTTTGAATGGTACTTGGGATCCCAGGGTGGCAAGCGCGTCTGCAAACCTGTTTTCACTCCTCTGAGTGTATTCTATGCTAAAGGTCAGGAATTCCTGCTCCAGCCTCTGCGCCCATGTCCTGTAAGCTGCCAAACTCTTTTCTCTTAGTGCAAAGTCACCTTTCACCTGTGAGACTACAAGATTGGAATCTCCCAGTACTCTCATGTGTTTCACCCCAATACTGAGTGCTATAGTTAGTCCGGTTAAGTACGCCTCATACTCAGCTGCATTATTGGAGCAGGAAAAACCAAGCTTGAAAGATAGAGGTATGGTGTCCCCATTTTCACAGCTCAGTACGACTCCCACCCCATTTGAAGTTGTTGTGGCTGATCCATCGAATCTCATTGTCCATTTCTTTCCTGGGATTTCTGCTACTGCTACCTCACCTGGGATTTCTTCACTTAGCGAGCTCTCCTCCTTCCCTGGGAACTGTGCTAGGAGGTCAGCTATGGCTTGACTCTTGACAGCCTTGGGGGTCCTCAGGCCTATGTCATATTGAGAAAGCAGGACCAGCCACTGTGCGATTCTTCCTGTTAGGAGGGGCTGATGCAGGAGTGCTTTTATGGGGTGTGACTTAGTCACCAAAAGGATTTGGTGAGCTGAGAAGTATCTCTTCAGCCTCTGTGATGCGTAGATGACTACTAGGCAAACCTTTTCTATTCTGGGATACCGAGTCTCGGCATCCTTGAGTGTTCTGCTTACATAGTAAACAGGTTGCTCGTTCCCATCATCATCCTCTTGGGCCAGCAGGGCTCCTATTGCTTGGGCATTTGATGCCAAGTACAATAGCAGGGGTCGTCCACGTACTGGTGCCTGGAGAGTGGGCAGATGGTTCATGATCTGTTGGACCCTTTGAAAGGCTTCCTGTTGTTCTGCTCCCCAAGTGAACTCAGTTCCCTTTTTTAATAGCTTAGACAATCCTCCTGTGGCCGAAGCCAATCCTGGCACGAACCTCGTGATGTATGAGACCCTTCCCAGGAAGCTCTTGAGCTCCTTCACTGTTGTTGGTCTTTTCATTGTGGCAATGGCTGCGGCTTTGGCTGGATCTACACTTATTCCTTTGTGATGTACCAGGAACCCAAGGAACTTTCCTGCAGATACTCCGAAGGCACATTTCATGGGGTTCATGCGTAGCTTGTATTCTCTGCATCTTTTGAAAACTCGTTCAAGTACCTGAAGGTGTCCTGTCCTAGTTCTTGACTTGACCACAATATCATCCACATAGTCTTCCATTTCCTCGTGCATCATATCATGGAAAATGGCTGTCATGGTTCGCTGGTATGTGGCTCCTGTGTTTTTGAGGCCAAAAGGCATCACAGTGTAATAAAAATTTCCGATTGGTGTCCTGAATGCTGTCTTCTCGGCATCCTTGGCGGCCATACGAATCTGGTTGTACCCACTATACCCGTCCATGAATGAGAACATAGAACTTCCCGCAGCTGAATCCACAAGGAGGTCAATATTAGGGAGAGGGAACTCGTCTTTAGGACATGCTTTATTCAGGTTGCGGAAGTCTACACAGCAACGAATCTGGCCATTCTTCTTCTTCACAGGTACTATGTTAGAAAGCCATCTGGGGTGCTGAATGGGCTTAATAAAACCAGCTGCTAGCAGCTTCTTGACCTCTTGAGTTATCTGGGCTTCTACGTCAGTGTGAAAGACCCTGGCTGGCTGGATTACTGGTCTAACTCCTGGGTCCACATTGAGGGCATGGACCACTAGCCCAGGATCCAGACCAGGCATCTCATCATAGGTCCATGCAAACACATCTGTGTATTCTTTAAGCAAAGTCACCAGTGGCCCCTTTTCTTGTGTTGTTAATTGGCTACTGATGAAAACAGGCTTCTGGGATCCCAGTTCAGCCCCCAAGTTTACTTCCTGCAATTCTTCCTCAGGCTGGATTTGTGTCTCTTTAACTGGTTCCTCTGGGACTTCCTCTTGGGCGATCATACATTCTGGTGGTCCGGGACCTTCCTGCACGATGCATTCAGGCCCCGCGCACCTTCACAAGCGATATATTAATCTTCCCCCAGGTTCCCGTACTACTACACACTCTCGGGATCCTGAGGTGCTGGGCTCCTTCTTTTGCCTTTTTCTCTTCAGGAGGTCCCTCAAGTCATGGGTACCTCCTCCTTCTTCCTTTTCTAAAACGGGTGCTCCTGGGGTCCCTGGCATGGGACTCTCGTCATCAGGTTCTAGCTCATCATAGAACATTGTTTCTACAAAGTTTACTTCCCCTTGGCTGAAAGGGTTGTGGTTGGCAGGGATCCTTACAGGTCTCCCATTCAATCTTCCTTTAACACACTGATGGTACGTGGATGGTATAAGGCGGTGCTTATGGAGCCATGGCCGTCCTAGCAGTACATGGTAGGACACCTCTGAGTTGATTACATGAAATCTGGTCAAGGCTACTATTGGCCCCACCCTTAGGGCTAGCTGTATATATCCTTCGGTTGATTCTGCTGATCCTCCAAATCCGGTTATCTCCATGGGAGCCCCCAGGATCCTCCTTCCAGCTAAGCCCACGGCTCCCAAGGTACTCAGGGCTATGAGGTTGAGTGATGCCCCTGTGTCTACTAGCGCTCTCCTGATTTGGACACCATTTATGGTGGCCATTAGGTAGAGAGGTCTGCGATGGTCTGGATGCTCAACCTCCATGTCTTCATCAGTGAAAGTTATGGCATTGGTTGTCTCCAGGAAAGCTCGACTGGCATGTGATTCTGCTGTGAAGCATTCCATTCCTGAATCTGCTGCTATGGTCATGAGAGATTCCGTGGCCACCCTCCTCGCTTCTGGTCCAAATCCCAGCTGATTGAATAGTGATCTGAATTTGGGATTCTTCTGGAGGGTCCTGACTGTGTTTGGGTGGAAGGATCCTTCTGGCTCTTCTGGTTCTGCCGGGTTCCCATGGATTACCACAGCTACCACCCCCTTTCCTTTGTGGTTGGGCAGGGGGTTCCTTTGTACTTCTGGTTCCTTCTGGGTGAGCTCCAAGGTTCCTTCTCTCAGCTTCCTGTGAAAAAGCCTGCGGAGGGTCCAGCAATCCTTGGTGGAATGCTTAACATAGTTATGTATCCTGCAAAACAAATGATTTTTTCTTTCTTCTTCGGTTGGTGGCCTGGACACAGTGAACGGCCTAACCACTCCATCCCCAATCCATTTGTCCAGGACGTGGTTTAATTCTTCTTCAGTACATGGGATTACTGGTGGTTCCTCGAATGTCTTTCCATCAGGCCTCTTCCTTTTTTCTCCTACCGATGCTGTCATGGCTTGGGACGCTGGCACCCTCTTTGCCCTCATAGTTTGTGCTGTCCTTCTCGTTCTCTGTAGCAGGTCAGCGAACTGTGTAATACATAAATTTTCGAGATTGAGTCTGTAATCGAAAAGCATGTTAGAGATGCAAGTCTCAACGAGCTCTTTTTCTTCATGGTCCCCATAACAGTCTAGGGACACATCTTCAAATCTTTTGATGAACTGGACCGGATCCTCTCCAGGCCTCTGCCTCACCATCTGAAGGCTTTGGAAAGTGACCTTGTCTTCACCAGGATAATATTTTGCACAGAATCTTTCCATCATTTCGTCCCAGGTCTTAATGGACCCAGGTCTTAGTGTGGTGTACCAAGTGTATGCTCTGTCCACTAGGGACTTAGCAAACTCTCTTAGGCACAGCTCCCGGTCTCCTGCGTAGGGACCCATAGTGTGGACAAACCTACTCACGTGCTCTACTGCACTTCCATTCCTTCCATCAAAAGGATGGAACTTTGGTGGCTCATATCCCTTGGGGTACGGCTTACCAAGGAGTTCTGGTGGGAATGGGGGATCCCGGGAAAATTGCTTGGGGGTCCCAGAAAGTTTTTCCCTTTCTTGCTCCAGGAGGGCACTGACATCTGCCAGTGTTAGGTATTGGGGGTTAGTTCCTCCTCCCACTGCTGACCCTCCCTCTGGCTGGGTCCCGTCTTGGTTGCCCACATGAGGGGCATTGTCTCTGACTTCCTGTGTCTTGCCTTCTTTAAGAAGGCGAACTTCTTGTTGCAAATCTTTCAATATTGCAGTCATCTGAGCTACAGGGTCTAGCTCCTGTCTTGCATTCCTCTGTTCTGATACTGCTTCGTGCTCTGCTAGGGGCACCTCGCCTCTTTGTCTGGAGGCCACTTCATTTTCTCCCACGGGCTCAGAGGCCGTGGGTGGCATATTAGCACCCTTACTGTTCCTTTGTCTTGGAGGCATGTTCTGCGAAGGGATTGCTTCTTCCCTTTTCTTTACCCAGTCCCCAGTGAAGTCGCCAAAATGTGAGAGTGCTTTTTCTTTAGCACTATGGCCCAAGGATCCTGGGCCGTGTGAGATATTTTTTGGTGGACTGGGATCAGTTCTCCGCAGCTAAAGGGGGGCTGTTTTAAGAACTGATTGGTGCACAGAACAAACTTCCTACAATAAAAATAGCTAACAAAAAGGCATATTCGTATTGAATGACAAATTAACAGTAAGGAAAAATGTACAGTAAATGAAGTATAACGAACACGCTAGAGATCCCCTGATTAATGGGGTGTATTTCATTAGTTTTCCTTTAATGGTGGTTACAGTGGCTCGCTAGGACGTGATGCAAGGTCCAACTGGGTTCAAAAGTCACAGACTTTGATAGCTATTCAAGCTTCAAAGGCTTGCAAAGTTTGAACTTGTTGAATCCGAGCGTGTACCTTAGCGGCTATCTCTGGGATACCGGGAGCAAATTCCCCTGTTTTCCCTTCAGTTTACAGAGTCCCTTTGTTTACAATTTCATGAGACCTCAGGAAGAATACTTGTAAATGCTTTAAAATGCTCTAAACGTAAAACTGTCTTTTTGTAGCATGGATCCCTCCCTCCTTTTATAGCATAGTTTTGGGCTCCCGGGGTACTGATGATTTCTCCTTTTTGCCCCTTGAAGTCTGTCCCGCGCCTGACTGTTTCAGGATCGTGTCTTTTCCTTTTTCTTCACAGTTTCTCTCTTCTTTGTTGCGACCAGATGAAAGTCTCCCAGCTAGTTTCCTATTTCCAGATTTCCCCGTTGGCTGTCCTGAGGCTCTTTGGCTTTTTGCTCCAGCTTTTCCAGTGGTCCTCTCCTTGTCTTTTTTCTCCAAGTGGTTGGAACCAAGTTTCTGCATTTTGCCTTGTACTTCCACTGCGTGTCTGGGTCATAAGGCTCGCGTGCCTTTTGTCCCCTTTCTCTCTTCAAATTTGTTTTAACTTCTCTTCGCGCGTCCAGGGATCCTCTTCCCCTGGGGAGCTTCTGGACGTCCTGGCCCAATTCTGCCCTCTGGGCTTTTTCCTTTGGCTTGCTGACTTTACCTGTTTTCTTGGGCCCTTTTTTGTGGACCTCCAGATCAGGTCCTTCTGGGCTTCTTCCTCTTTTTTTATCTTTTCTTTCCTTTATTATGAGAGCCCACCCTTTATCATTTCTTTCCTCTTTTTTTTGTGTGAAATGGGCCCAATGTCTTTTCCATCTCTTTGGGCTTTATTTATGGACATTTAATTATTTTGAACCTCAACACCGGGTTTCGGCAACATAACGCTAATTTAAGTTTCACGTTTTAATATGAATGCTTTACTGTGTTGCTTGTACGTATTTACCGAGTAATGAACTCCTCTTGTCTGCCTTTTTATTGTGATGTATCCGACCATGGTAAGGCCTCCAAACGCTAACTTAAGTTTCACGTGCTTGGTGATAAGATCGAACCGAGGGTCGGGCTCCCGTCCTTAAGAGTTAATCGTCAGGTTTCCGCCTGCTCGGCGATTAGGGTCTAGCCGAGAGTCAGGTTTCTGTCCTTAGAATTAATCGTTCAGGTGTCCACCTGCTCGGTGATAGGGATCGAACCGAGCGTCAGGTTTCTGTCCTTAAGACGAGAAGGCTAAGGTTTCCGCCTGCTCGGTGATAGGGATCGAACCGAGAGTCAGGTTTCTGTCCTTATAGTGGGTCGTTCAGGTTTCCACCTGCTCGGCGATTAGGGTCCAGCCGAGAGTCAGGTTTCTGTCCTGGAGACGAGAAGGCTAAGGTTTCCGCCTGCTCGGTGATAGGGATCGAACCGAGAGTCAGGTTTCTGTCCTTATAGTGGGTCGTTCAGGTTTCCACCTGCTCGGCGATTAGGGTCCAACCGAGAGTCAGGTTTCTGTCCTGGAGACGAGAGGGCTAAGGTTTCCACCTGCTCGGTGATAGGGATCGAACCGAGAGTCAGGTTTCTGTCCTTATAGTGAGTCGTTCAGGTTTCCACCTGCTCGGTGATAGGGATCGAACCGAGAGTCAGGTTTCTGTCCTTAGAACGTGCAGATAAGGTTTCTGCGTGCTCGGCGATAAATCGAACCGAGGATCAGGCTTCTGTTTGTAGAACGCATCGGCTAAGAATGAACATTGCTCGGTGAATGGGATCGAACCGAGAATTTTGGTTAGAACTGTGCGATTCTGCATGAAAGACATCATTAGTACAACTAGCATAACATATGCAACATTACTAACAAAACATATACAACACGTTGCGGTTAACTCTATGCTCGGAGAACCGCCCATCAATGATAGTACTTCTTCAGGTTATGGACGTTCCATGGTCGGGGAAGTTGTCTCTCGTCCAGGTCTTCCAAGAAATAAGCCCCGGTGCCGGCCACTGCCGTGACCCTATAAGGTCCCTCCCATGTCTGTGCCAATTTCCCGGCACCAGTGTCTCGCATGTTGCCCACGGCTCTTCTGAGAACCAAATCCCCGGAGACAAACTCCCTCGTTCTCACACCTCGGTTGTATCTCCGGGCGAGCTTCTGCTGATACTCCGCGAGCCGTATTGTCACCAATTCGCGGTACTCTTCCACCTTGTCCAAATATCCTACCATCATCGCGTCGTTCTGGGCCTGATCGAAACCCGCTACTCTTGCACTGCACAGATTCACCTCGGTGGGGATCACGGCCTCCGCTCCGTACGTGAGAGAGAATGGGGTCTCCCCGGTGGACCGTCTAGGAGTGGTGCGGTATGCCCACAAGACTTTGGGAAGCTCCTCGGCCCAGTTTCCCTTTGCTCCCTCCAACCTTTTCTTCAGCCCACTCACAATCACCTTATTCACGGCCTCGGCCTGGCCATTGCCCTGTGGGTAAGCAGGAGTTGAGTACCTGTTCTTGATGCCGAGGCCACTGCAAAATTCTCGGAAGGCCCGGCTGTCAAACTGTAGCCCGTTGTCAGATATGATAGTGTTCGGCACCCCGAACCTGGTGATGACGTTTTTCCATATGAACTTCTTCACTTCCACATCCCGTATGTTGGCCAACGCTTCCGCCTCCGCCCACTTGGTAAAATAGTCGACGGCCACCAAAACGAACTTTCGGCCGCCAGTCGCCTTCGGGAACGGGCCGATGATGTCCAGCCCCCACTGCGCAAAAGGCCAAGGACTGCTGATCGGGTTCAGGTGGCCCGCGGGCTGATGGATCAGAGGGGCGTGCTTTTGACACTGCTCACACTTAAGCACATACTCGGCGGCATCCTTCTGCATTTGAGGCCACCAGAACCCCTGAGTCATGGCTCGGTGCGCCAATGAGCGTCCCCCGACATGGCCGCCGCACACCCCAGAGTGGAGCTCCGCCAAGAGCTCGCCCACCTTCTCCGGGCGTAAGCACAAGAGGTACGGCCCTCCGAAAGACCTTCGATACAAAGTCCGGTCTTCTGCCAACCAATACCGAGGAGCCATCCTACGGATCCTGATGCCCTCCTTCTCGTCACTCGGCAGTCGGTCGTCGGCCAGAAAGTCGACGATGGGGTCGATCCAGCAATTGGCAGGGGCCGCGATTGCCGTGACGTTGATCCCTGTAGTCCCCGAGTTTCTCGTTACACTGATGCTCGGCTCCGAAATAAGCTCGACTTTGATCTGCCGTGGTATCTCCTCGGCCACTGAGGGCGCCAGCGTGGCTAGGGAGTCAGCGTGTCTGTTCTGGGTTCGGGCTACGTGGAAAACTTTCACCGTGTTGAAGCTGGTCATAACTAGCCTTGCCTGTTCTAAGTATGCTTTCATCCGGGGATCTCGGGCCTCAAAACTGCCCTGCACCTGATTAACCACCAGACGCGAATCCGAGTATAGCTCAATATCCCGAGCCCCCAGGTTCGAAGCTACCCTCAGTCCGGCCAAGAAAGCCTCGTATTCCGCCTCGTTGTTGGATGCCCTGAAACTCAATCTAAACGAGTGTTCCAGCCGAATTCCTTCGGGGGTAATCATGACTACTCCTGAACCGGCCCCCGTGGAGCTCGAAGCGCCGTCCACAAATATCTTCCACGGTCGAACCTCCAATCGGCAAACCATCTCTCCCTTCTCTCTGGGCAAAAATTCAGCGATGAAGTCCGCAAGGACCTGGCCTTTCACCGAGCTCCGAGGCCTGTACCGTATGTCGAAGGAACCGAGTCGAGTCCCCCATTTGGCTATGCGGCCCGTGAAATCAGACCTCTTTAATAACGACTGTAATGGGTACTCGGTCAAGACGTGTACGGTGTGAGCTTGGAAATAGTGCGGCAACTTCCTTGTGGCGTGTATCAGGGCCAGTACGAGCTTCTCCAAGGGCAAGTACCTCCTCTCGGCGTCGACGAGAGTTTTGCTGATGTAGTATACGGGTTGCTGGATCCCTTTGTCCCTTAGCAGCACGGCACTCACGGCGTGCTCGGATACCGCCAGATACATGAATAAGTCCTCACCTGCCTCCGGTGCCGCGAGCATGGGCGCTCGCGCTAAATAAATCTTCAGATCCACAAAGGCCTGTTCGCACTCCTCGGTCCACCGAAATCCCGTCCATTTCTTCAGCAATTGGTAGAATGGTCGGCATCGGTCTGCGAATTTTGAGATGAACCGGTTAAGGGCGGCCAGCATCCCGGTTAGTATTTGCACTTCCTTCGGGTTGCTCGGTGGCTTCAGTCTTCTCACAGCCTCTATCTGGTCCGGGTTGACTTCAATCCCCCGTGTACTGATCAGGTACCCCAAGAACTTCCCGGCCCCTACGCCAAACGCGCACTTCTCCGCATTAAGGCGCAACTTGTGCCGTCGGAGAACCTCGAAGACCTCCAGGAGGTCCCCCATATGCAAGGCTTCCTGTTTGCTTTTAACCACCATGTCGTCGATGTATACCTCGACCGTGCGCCCTATCTTGTCTCGGAACATTCTTGTCATCATTCGTTGGTAAGTGGCCCCGGCGTTCTTCAGTCCAAACGGCATCCTTGTGTAGTGGTAATTTGCCTCCGGGGAAATGAATGCCGTTTTCTCTTGATCCTCGGGCGCTAGGGCGATCTGGTGATACCCTTGGAAAGCGTCCAGAAAGCTCATCCTCGGGTGCCCACACGTGGCGTCCACCAGCTGATCAATCTTCGGCACGGGAAAAGGGTCTTTCGGGCAGGCTCTGTTCAGATCGGTAAAATCGACGCAGACCCTCCACTTGCCGTTCTTCTTCTTCACTACCACGGTGTTCGCCAACCAATCCGGGAAGATGATCTCCCGAATCACCCCCGCCTCCTTCAATCTCTGAACTTCCACTTTTACTGCCTCGGAGTGCTCCCAGGCTGATCTTCTCGGCCTCTGCTTTTTAGGGGTGAATGAGGGGTCAACTCCAAGTCTATGCATGATGAATTCGGGATCCACCCCGGGCACCTCGTACGGACTCCAAGCGAATACGTCCACATTCTGTATTAGGAGCAGCAACATCTCTACTTTTTCCCGGTCCTCCATGCTCTCCCCTATTTGGAAGTACTTGTCCGTGTCCGGCAACACCTTCACCCTCAGCATGTTCTCGGCACGGGCGACCTCCTTCTCTGGCGGGCCCTGTAACTGCTATAAAGGCGTCCCTGACGACGAACACTTGGGATCGGTCTGACCCTCCCGGTCGGTTTGCTCCTTCTTCCAATCGACCATGGCGATCAAACATTGCCTGGCCGCCTGCTGACTCCCTTGTATCACCGTGACACCATAATCAGTATGAAACTTGACCCTCATGTGCAGAGTGGACGGGACAGCCCCCATTGCATGTATCCATGGCCTCCCTAGAATCGCCATGTAGGGGGAGTATGATGTAACTGCGAAGAAGCTTACCATCACTTCCTTGCCCCCCATGTTCACGGGCAGAGAGATTTGCCCCTCGGGCGCCACCATCTTCCCATCGAACCCAACCAGGGGAGTGTTGTTCTTCGACAGGTCCTCATCCCTCAACCCGAGCCCCCTGAATAGGTCCGGGTACATAACATCCGCTCCGCTTCCCTGGTCTATCATTATCCTCTTCACAACGAAGCCGCCAACCCTTGCCGTTACTATCAATGCGTCGTCGTGCGGCTGAATGGTTCCTTCTAGATCACTATCGTCGAAAGAGATCGGCTCCCGGGTAGGTCTGATCCTCTTCGCGGCAGGCGGCACGCCCGTACTCCCCTCTACCGATATCATCGTCAGCACCTCCTTCCCCTTTGCCGTTGAAATGCCCCTCGGGGCGACGTGGATGACATCAATTATCCCAAGAGGGGGCGGAAGGGGATTCCCTCTGTGCGGGGCGCCATGCCCCGTTCCTCTATCCCCGGCGTCCGTCACAAAATCCTTGAGGTGTCCTGCTTTAGCCAACTGCCCGAGATGGTCCTTTAGCACTCGGCACTGCTCGGTAGTATGCCCCCGGTCTTTGTGGTAGGTGCAGTACAGGTTCTGATTTCTCCTAGAGGGGTCGCCAGCCATCCGGTTCGGCCATCTGAAGTACGGCTCGTGCTTGATCTTATCCACGATTTTATGCACGGGCTCCTTGAACGTCACGTTCACCTCCCCTGCTGGTGCTGCTGGCTCTTGAATCCTCAAATTTCCCCGTGCCCTCTGTTGAAAACTGCTCAGCCGAGGACGATCAGTTACCTGTGCTTTGCCTTTGCTCTGTATCTTATCGTCTTCCAACCGCTTGTACTCCTCGATGCGCCTCATCAGCTGCCTCATGTCCTCGGGAGGCTTCTTAGTTAACGACTCTCTCAACCCCGAGTCGTCAGGCAATCCCAATCTGAAGGTGCTCGCCGCAATCTGCTCGTTCCCTCCGCCAATCTCGTTGTAGAGCTCCCAGTATCGGTTAGCGTAATCCCGGAGGGTTTCCCCTGCCCTCATCTTCATAGACAACAGCGCGTCCACCGGTTGTTGCTCCCGGCTGCACGTCACGAAACGGGAACTGAACTCCTGTATTAGCTCGGCGAAACTGTGAATGGAGCCCTTGCGCAACCCGTTGAACCACCTTAAGGCCGTGGGACCAAGGCTGGAGGGAAAAACCTTGCACATCAGAGCGTCATTGCGGGTATGCAAAGACATCATCTGGATATAGTGGCTGACATGCTCTACGGGGTCTGTTTTCCCACCATACGAATTGAACGGCGGGCGCGTAAACCTGTCCGGCATCGGTGCACGCTCGATATCTGCTGAGAATGGTGACCGAGCAGCCCTGCGCAATGCGCGGCTCATAGCATCCATGGCCGCATTCCTCGGCCGTCCCTCTGGAGACTCCGAGCCCCGATTCCCATATTCCTGCGACCGAGAGCGATTTCGCCGCCGATGAGACTCTGCTGAATGGGAACGGTCTCGGCGGCGACGGGACTCCCTCGAGTGCGAGCGCTCCCTACGGTGGCGGGATCCTGATTGATTCGATCCCACCCCGCGTCTTTCTCCCTCGGCGCCTGGCCCTCTCTCTCGGTCGTCTTGACCGGCTCGGTGGCGCTCGTTTCGGGCTTCCAACTCCAGGTCTTGTACTTGCCTCCGCAGCCGCTCGAGCTCTTCATCCCTGACGTCGTGCTGCCTATGCCGGGAAGCATGGGATGCCGTTCTCCCCGTTTGATACGACCCTTCCCCAAGGCCGGACCGCTCTTCCAGTTGCTCGTGAAACGGATCCTCGCGTCTCTTCTGCCTCTGTTCCCGCCAGGTGGAGCCCCTGGAAGACCCTGCCGAGCCACTCTCGGCGTTACCTCCAGACATCTTTCCTGTATACGAGCCTTGGCAGAACCACTGCTTAGTAGGATTTCCCACAGACGGCGCCAATTGTGCGCACCAAAAACTCAAACCCGTTGGGCTGGGCCTCACTTGGACTCACAACTTATTTGTATGGTGGGTTTGGATTTCCCACAATGGGTCGTTCTAAACACCAAGGCTCAACTGTGGCGCTTTCCTCTTCTCGGGGACCTGACCCAATTCCTTACTCTGCTCTCTCTGTTTACACTCTTCCTTCCCTCAATTCACCAACCCTTGTCTTCTCAAAACTTCTTGTATTTATAGCTCATAGTTTAGTGGAGAGCCATAATTACTTGCCAGTAGGTGCAACCGGCGGTCCAGTATTATCGATTGTAAGTGGGTGGTTAGGTGGGAGTGGGAAGCAGTGACGGTGGCGTTGGAACTTGGTTCCCACTTCCACGATAGTTCTCGGCAGCGGTGCCTCCCCGAGGCACGGCCGGGTAGGTACAGGGCGGGATTTACCGTGAGTATATTATCAATCAATGCTCGGTAAGGTATCGCCGATAAATGACGAAGATGCCAGGCTTGGGTCAGCAACACGCGTGGCCCGGGGGTGGGCCGCGAGGCAGAGGGAGGCTGGCCTTATGGGCCCTATACCCAGGCCAGGGTCCAAGGCCCAATATAGGAAGCGGTGCGGGGGCCGTACATATATTAAAAAAAAAAAAAAGTGGGACACACACTTCTTACTTATTAGAAAATAGTGCATCTCCAACAACACCAATGGTGGCTAAATGGCCCACATCTCAAATTTTGCTATTCCACCCACATCACAAACCCACCTTTTTTTTTTTTTTTTTAATAGCCAATATATTGATAGAGATTGTTTTTTAAAAACAAAATACAAAAAAAAAATAGAGATTTAGTTTGACACTGTTGAAACATTCTTTAGTCAAGTCATATATTATGACTAAAAAAACTTTGAAGTTGCTGGCCTGTTTGTGGTTGTTGCCCTTGTTGGGAATTCTTTCATAGAAAAAGTACAATAGTTTGTAGAAAATATGAATGTCTCTTAGAATAATTTTTTTGTTTTGATTTTATTTCTTAAAATAATGTTTCTATGTTATATTAGTGGTGTGAATTCAACTCACCAATCCTACCAATTCAATCATCACTTGAGGTCTTCCTCAAACCTCTTTTTTTTTTTTTTTTTTGGTTCTTCGTTTTTGTTTTTTTGAGAACAAAGTCATCCTTAAACTCAAAGCTTGACTTAGATTTATTAGTAGACTTTTTTTGTAACGCCTAACTTGTTGCAGCATTACAGAAACGATCTCTGTGAGAGTGAGTCATGTTCAATGTTTAGTTTGCTTTCTTAAGGGACTATTTCATGTTCAATGCTTAGGATGCAATTGCATTCAATAATATGCAAATTTTGTTGAAATTTAGAATTAGATTGATTCCACATGGACCATCTTTCTTGTAGGGTTTAACAATTGTTACTATTGTACTTAGAGAAGGTGGAAAGTTTATTGTAAAAATATTTCGTGGGAAAGATACAAGTCTTCTTTACTGTTAGGTAAATCAAATGCTTATGGAAATTCTCAATATCAGTACTTATGTTCCTGTGATATGATACAGCTATATACTTATCCCAAAAAAAGAAGTTCCTATGATATGATACAACTGTCTTTATCCAAAATTATATTATGAGGTTTTGGGGCAAAGAGTGTGTAATCCGTTTTTCCATTCAATTTAACCCTTATTGTCAAATATGTTAGATTTTACCAAGTATTCGCAGTATTGGTAGATCACGTTTTTTGAAAATTTGAAAATAAGCCATGAATAAGGACCTCCTTTTATAGCCCAAGCTAAAGGGCTTTTTGTTGGAACCTAACAGAAAATAAAAAAATAAAACAAGAAAAGAAAAAAGAGGTGAATACAATTCTCAAGTTGATTTTATATATACTGATCAGGGCTAATCTGGGAGTGCACTACCGAATAATCTGTCAATCAGTGGGTGCCTACTTATATTAGGTCTGAGGAATTTATGTTGGGCTTTTCTACTTGTGGTGCAATTTTACTTCAAATTTGGCCAAGGCATTACAGAGTTTTAATATAAGTAGATATCAGTTAAGGTGTGATTTATATGAAACAAATGGCTGGGAGGTAAATCTTCTTAAAACTAAAATGTTAATAATTTTGAACACAAATATCTTTTGATATGTTCTTTGTTATGATTGTAATGATTGTTAATTTGGACTTATTTCTTTTGGAGAATGAGTCTTGATGCAGATTAAGTTTTGTTAAACACATAAAGCTCTCATATCTTCTTAGCTATGGTATTTTTGAAAAATATAAATGTTAAAATTTTACTTGGATGTTAAAACTATTTAGTAAGCATTTTTGTCATCTATTTTATTTAACATTTACATTGGTTTATGCTCTTTATTTCAGGTAAAAATGTCGCATGCCTTGGGCTATAGACGATGTTGAGGGGAGATATATTTCATTGTAACAAATTTCAACTTGGTTGCATATCTTCATGAGGAATTCACTATAATTTGATTAGTATTTGAGTGAATAGATTGGAACTTATATTATGTATATGATATTGAACTTGGGTATTATTTTCTCTTATTTGTAGTTATTGATTGAGCAGTTGTTATGCTTGTAAGAGTATTTGTGATTGAAAATTTGTGATGTGTACGCACAATGGGATGAACCTTAAGTCACGTCCTTGAAAGACCCTAATCATTCATGGGGTTCTATTGTACAAATGCCATTATAGTATTTTGAGTGGGAGGACAACTAGACAGTGATGAGATGGTCCTAAATATGCACTAAATAATAATTTTGATTTTAGAGTCCTAAGATAGAACACAAATTTACAACAAATTCATAATATTCTCAAATTAAGATATCACCTCACACATGTGCTATTAAAATAACAACTAAATAATAAATTGTGGTGGGCTCATGTGTGGTAGTATAGGCCAATTTAAGAATATTGTTGTAAAATTGTTGTCAAGTTTTGCTATCTCCCTAGTTTTATTGTTAATTTTATTCCATTTTTATCTATTAAAAAAAATCATTATTAAAAGCAGAGAAACCATAACAATCAAGTAGTAGTAGTTGAAAATATGGGTTCGATATCAAAAAAAAAAAATTGTATTTACCTAACATTCCTTAAATTAGACTATCACTTCACACATAGGCCGTTAAAAAAAAAAAAAAAAAAATCTAAATTGCAGATTGTAATGGGCTCATGTGTGAGATGGTAGGCTAATTTAGGAATATTGTTTTAAATTACTGTGAAGATTTTTTGTGTCCTTAACATTATTGTTGATTTTATTCTATTTTTATCTATGAAAATTTATTATAAAAGCAGAGAAACCAAAATGTAAAGCATTGGGTTAAAGAGTCTTTGTTGTGAAGTTTGTATTGTATTGGGTGGAAGAGTTTTTGTTGTGAAGTATTGTTGTATATCTACAGTTTAGTTTTTTACTCAATAAAATACTGTTATCGCTTTATCAAAAAAGAAAAAAGAAAAAGAAAAAGAAAGAAGGTATTAATGGTAGAAAACATGGGTTCAATATCAGTTTTTCCCTGTGTTTACTTGATGTTCTTATTAGCATGCATTTATTCTGAAGTTGGGTTTGGAAAAATGGTTTTTAATGTGATGAAGGATGGTGCTATTGCTGATGGAAATACTGATAACAGTAAGGTAATTTTCACTCAATAGAATTATGATACCATTAATCTTTTCTTAGATGAGTAGCATTAATCATTCTAACAAAACAATATAATTGTTTTATAATTATGTTATTGTGTGTGATTGTATTTGTAGGTTTTTCAAAATGTCTTTAACAAAGCTTGTCAATCTGAAGGAAGGAATCTTGTATTAATCCCACAAGGGACATATATGTTGGCGCCTATTGTGTTGAAAGGACCATGCAAGGGCCAAGTGGAATTTCATATCATAGGGACACTCAAAGCTCTTATAGATGAAACATCTACTATAGATATTAACCATTGGATCACCTTCCAATACGTAGACCGATTGGTACTAAGTGGTGGTGGGGAACTGGATGGCCAAGGTCCCTCTGCTTGGGATGACAATACTAATTGCAGTAAAAATCCAAACTGCAAAGCTCTTCCCATTGTAAGTTCTTGTTTCAACAAATCCATCTTAAATCAGGCTAAAAATGGAGTTGCCTATGATCATGTGGTTGGGCCATTTTTTACGAGTCATTCATAATTTTCCTTTTTACTATGCTTCCATTTAATAGACTTTTCTATCGGTCGTATAGATTCACAATTCTAGCTATAATGTTTTTTCCTTGTACTTAGATTATGCTCAAAAAAATAAAAATTTCTTTCCTCTTCAAAAAATAGATATATATATATATATATATATATAAATTTTACAATTTAATTTCTTTCTTACTGTCTCCAATGTTTAGAGATTGTGTTAAACCCCCCCAACACCCGCCCCACCCCCCCCCCCCCCCTCGTCTTTTTATAAAAGAAGTTGACTTATTTAGTAAATCTATTTTTAGGTGTAGATTTGATTTATTAATTTACTGGGTACATTTTTCATTTACAAATAATAAAATTACTAAAACAATTCCCATTTTTAAAAATAAGTCAAATAAACAACAAAATTTAATTTGAACACTTTTTAAATATTAATTAATTATGTTTGAAATGCATATTATTCACATTGTGTGTTTCCCTTATTCTTTTCAGTCGTTGAGATTTGATTTCGTCACCAATTCAAGGATTACTCAACTAACTTCAATCAACAGCAAGAATGCCCACGTGAATGTATTTGCATGCAAAGATATGAAATTCGATCACATCCATATAATAGCACCCAAAGATAGCCCCAATACTGATGGAATACACATTGGTTCATCCAGCAATATTCAAATCTTGGATTCAACAATAGCCACCGGAGATGATTGTGTATCAATGAGTCCTGGTTCTAAAAACATAAACATTAGGAATGTAACGTGTGGCCCAGGTCATGGAATTAGTGTTGGAAGCCTTGGTGGGGGACCTAATGAAGAAGATGTTAGTGGATTAACGGTAACTAATTGCACTTTCATTGGCACTCAAAATGGCTTGAGGGTCAAAACATGGGCTAGGTCTTATGCTAGTAGTGTTTTCAACCTTACCTTTGAAGACATCATCATGGATAATGTCAACAACCCCATCATCATTGATCAACAATATTGCCCATCTCGCAATTGTGAAAAGGTACCTAGCTCTTGTTCAAATATTGTTATATGTGCTTGTTCTTGATTAAATTATATGTTGTATAAAACTTGATTTACCATGACGGTCATTTTTTTTATCTACAGGGTGACTCCCAAGTTCAAATTCGAGATGTGAAGTACGGAAACATTAGAGGCACCTCTAGCTCAAAAATTGCAGTTGCTTTTGATTGTAGCAAAGGCAAACCTTGTGAGAAAATTGAGCTCAACAATATTAACCTAACTTACCATGGTGCTGAAGGAGCTGTGGCATCCTCATGTTCTAATGTCAAAGGTATTGCTAATGGTCAACAACAACCCGGATCTTGCATATAGCACTCCTGCTTGCCGCACAATTCTTGAAATCCAGACAAATTCAAGTTTAATAATCCAACACTCAACCTACGTTCTATTGACAGTATTGTTTTGTACTTGATATTATTGCTTATCCACACGAAATGTTGTAAGATGTGATGTATTCTACTTCATATTTGTAAGTGACTTTGAAATTCAATTCTTAAAAGAAAGTGACTTTGAAACTTACAGATATATAGCCTATTTACGGTGATGAGTCCATTTTATGTTTAATCTAGAGCAATAAGTGGCTTTGTGTCCATGTAATAAGAGTAATGCTACAAACACAAACTAATTTACAACATTTTTGCAAACTACTGATGTGGTTTTAGTAATTTTCAAATAATTATTGGTAAATATAAATATGATGTTAGTGGTGGACCCATATTAAAACTAATAAGAATTATTGCTCTAATCTCTCTAATGTTTTCCATAATTACATTTGCTATTTTTCTATTATGCAATTAGACACTTAAGTCCCTAATATGCAAAGTATTTACACTAATCCTCCCTATAGTGGTTTTAATTTTGGTAGTGGTTTTTGGGTTTGTGTAACGTTTCTAAATTTGTAATTAACTAAAGGAGAAAACTCCCAAGTATTTTGGAGGTGAATGGTATGCTGTGTTTTATGTGTTGTGTTCATGCTTGTATGTGCTATTATATTCATTGGACAAAACTTAGGTCAGTATTTTAGGTTCATCTCTTAAAATTCAGCCATGTGGCTACTTAACTAAAAATACACTTCCATCTAATGAGAAAAAAGCCACATGGGAGAATTTTAAGAGGGAAACCTAATGAATAATACATAAATATTGTACCTAAGTCTTGCTCATATTTATTTAGGCCTACGCATTATCTTCTAAAAAAAAGACATACATTATCAATTGATCGAATTTTTGAATTTCTCATAGATAAGGAGTGAAATAATTTGGCTAAAGATTGAGATACCACCACTTCCTTGTATGAAAGGAGAAAAAAACGAATTGGAGAGTCTTTTTGTTTTGACATAATTTCTATATATTAAGAGGATTCAAAAAGTTAGTTATGACTTTAAAAATATCAAAAATATCCCTAATCTAATTAGATAATCATTGTTCTTAAAAAATAAAAAATAGGATTAAAATTGTAATTCAACAAATTAAAAAAAAAAATACCAGATAAACTTTTTTTCTAAAAATTAGCACACTCTTTATTTGAATACATCTCACGCCACTGGCAGCTCTACATAGAGTCCAGGGTGGTCATAGGACCACCCTAGTCTAGAAAAAAATAATTATTATTATGTATAAATTATAAAAATTTATTATTTTTTTATCCTTAAAAAAACTTTGTAACAACACAAAAATTTTTTAAGGGCCAATTTAACTAAACTTTGGACAAAATTTGGCAATAAACTTGGTTGTAAGTTTTTTTTTTTTTTTTTTTTTTTAGAAAGAACTTGGTTGTAAGTTAAGACTACAAATCCATTCAATATTTTTTTTTTTTTGGCCGTGAATTTTAACAAATCCACCATTTAATTACATTGTCTTCTTATATTTTCCATACTTGCAAAATTTCAAGAAGATCAAAGATAAATAGTATGTCATCAATCAAATGTTTAAATTTCGAGTTTTTGTAGTCTAAAATTATACATAAAAAATAAGTTTATGGATCGAATAATAAATAACATCAGATTGGCATGAAACTTGACATATGTTTTAAAAACATAGAGAACATGTAATTTAATGGTTAGATTTGCAAAATATGTAGCAATGTTAATTTGTTTAGTGAGAGGTGTAGCCTTGTGCTTCAACTTAGTTTGTAGCAAAACTTTGTCCTTAAACTTTAATCCCCTTAACAATATATTAGGTCCTTATATATATATGTATATATATATATTATTTAACTAAAATTTTAAAAGAAATGTAGCTTGCAACATTAATAAGGAAACTATCATGTAACTATTTCAAAATAAGAAAATTTGTAGAAGGAAATTGTAAGACTTTATGTGTTTACATATGTGTGTGTGTGTGTGTGTTTTTTTTTTTTTTTTTTTGTCATCAATATATAAAGTTCTCTTTTTATTAGTTTTTATATAATTTATGTTTCTTAATGACCACCCTTAAAAAAAAATTTGGAGCAGCCACTGTCTCACGCAAGCTTGATATATTTTTTTCCTAAAAACTAACACACACTAAACCCAATAGTTTACTTATTTTCAAATCCTAAATTTTAGTTTCTTAAAAATTTATTCATGTGTAACTTTACTAATAATAGATAAATTCAAATTGAAAAATTACATTAAACTAAAAAAAAAAAAAAAAAAAGAGTCTTATTGCATTTGCGGGGTATGTCTAATGAGGCTAGTAACAACTTATTGAGTTGTCTTAAAAATTAATTTTAGTAACGCCTTTACTTATTAAAAGAGAGAGAGAGAGAGAGAGAGGCATTTATTAAGTCTATTTTGTTTGCCTTGAAAACTTTAATATCCGCCACTACAAAGTGTACAACGATGAGTTCAAAAACAGTGAACAGTTTACAGCTTTACGGGATTAAGGGAAGGCAAAAACGACGACGGTTCTGTTGTTCACATCCAATTCACCACGTGTTACCCTTTGCATGCAGCTTTCCTACGTGTCAGTTCCTACTAAAAACACTCCACACACTCAGTCTCACTCTGTGTGTGCATGTGATTTTTGTTGCCCACAATTATTTCAACTCTTACTAGTTTACTTTTGTCACAACGTGTTGTCGTGGAGATTAAGATTGCAGAGCTCAAAGGAACAACAACAACAACAAAATAGAATGATGGTGTTTGATTATGTAAGAAATCTTGGTAATCAGGAACACCCACAGGTGCTTCTCATAACGGTGTTCGTGGCCGTTCTTTGTCTTTGCTTAATCATCGGTCACTCGCTTGAAGAGAGCCGCTGGGTTAACGAGTCCATCACTGCCATTTTGACTGTAACCTCTCTCTCTCTCTCTCTCTCTCTCTCTCTCTCATGTTACGAATAAACAAGTTGAATAATATATGCATGGTTGAATTTGATCTTGTTTGAGGTGCTTAATTAAGCAATTAGAAAATGATGGATTTAGTTATTTACTCAATAATACTCATCATTTGAACACTTCTCTCTCACATTTGAGTATGGATTCTCTCCTTAATAAATGGATCCAATTCATTTGGATTTTTAACTTTTTAAATGGGAGGTAGAGTAAAAAGATGGTTTGAATTTTGATAATAAATAATCAATTGTTCTAAAAGCTAAAGTTGTTCTAGGATGATAAATTTAATAATTTAATCAGGATTCCAATATTGGACAACGAATCTCAATGTATGTGAGAGAAATGTTACATCTGTTATATGGTATTATATGTTTTTTAAAATGTGTTTGTCTCTGTTTTTTGGGATTAAGGCTTGTTGAAATTAAAGTGAAATAGAAAAATATTGTAATGAGATTGTAGAGATATACTGAGGCAGAAGGAAAGAGAAGAAAGAATAATAGTACACAAGGAAAATTCTTTTAGTATTTTTGTATCATTAAAGGACTTAGGAGATGAAAAATTGTTCTTATAGAAATATGAAAGTTAGAGGAGAATTATTTTTGCTTTTTAATGCGTTTGATAAATTCAATAGGAATGTGAAAAAATTAATGGTTACGATTTTTTTTTTACTTTAATAATTATGTATGTCACTAAATATGTTCAGTTTAATTAGGGATGCCTAGCTGGAACAGTAATCTTGTTTCTGAGCAAAGGGAAAAGTTCTCACATCCTTACCTTCAACGAGGAATTGTTCTTCATATATCTCCTTCCACCAATAATATTTAATGCTGGGTAATGTTTTGCTATCTTTCTTTACTTTTTTTTTTTTTTTTTTTGGTAATCGCTATCTTTCTTTACTCTTGAATGGTAAAGATATTATCAATTTTACTACAAAAGTGTGCCAAAGGATACTAAATAAATGTTTGAATTACATTTTTATGATTAATGACACATCAGTAATTTGTAAGGATTATGTAGTAATATTAATTTGTAGTGTCCTAGCATTACTTCTCTTGAATTATTTCGGATGAATTTTTATATATATATATATATATATATATTAAATTGCTTGACTCTTCTATATACTACAGATTTCAGGTCAAGAAAAAACAGTTCTTCCAAAACTTCCTTACTATCATGTTCTTTGGGGTGTTTGGTGTTTTCATTTCTGCTGTAGTTATCACAGCTGGTAACATTTAAATCTTTCCTTTATTTTCTAGTCAATTCCATGTTCTATTTCCCGTTCGAATTTCCATGAATTCACTACTAAATTTCTGCATACTATCATTGGAATAGGCAGCTGGTGGCTGTTTCCTAAGCTGGGATTTGTTGGTCTGACTGCACGAGAATATCTGGGTGAGATTATTGTCTTTGTTACCTCTTATATATCTATAACTTGGAACACCTTTCTATTATGCTTTTCTTTTCTTTTTTTGGTAGTTAACAAACATCACTTGCAAATGAATTTTTGTTTTTTTGATTCAGCTATAGGAACAATATTTTCATCAACTGATACAGTGTGTACACTGCAGGTTGGTTGGATTAGTCATTATTCTCTTTGTTTTAATTGCGGCGGGCTGCTTTGAATGTTGGATGTTCTATGATACTATATATACATGTAGGTTCTCCATCAAGATGAAACTCCTTTGCTATACAGCCTAGTTTTTGGGGAAGGAGTTGTGAATGACGCGACATCAGTTGTTCTGTTTAATGCAATTCAAAAGCTTGATGTTTCAAGAGTAGATGGCAGGACTGTGCTTCATGTTATTGGAGATTTCTTTTACCTTTTCTTAACTAGCACTGCTCTTGGAGTCATTGTAAGTCTCAATGGTTGAAATTGACTAGCATGGTGTTTTGATTAATGAGTTGACCTAATACATATATTATGATGCCATCCTATTTTTATGTAACCTGTGACTGAATAATGTTGCTGTAAAATGAATATAGTTGCATGCTTTTTGGTTGAATTTGTTACTTCTACTTTATAAGGTTTGATGTGCTTGGAGCACATCTCAAAAATACAAATGTCATGTGATGCATAGGATGGGTTTCCCTTAAGAAATATTTACTTTGATGAATGCTACGATCATGTAAATTTAAATCATTGTGCATTTAAAGGAAAACCACCAAAGTTATTCATAAAAGAGCAAAACTACCAAAGATTGGCCATAACATACTGGTTTTACCTTTTTCTTAGTGGAGTATTGTAAATAAATATGCTCTTAAATGTACCTTCTCATAAATTTCATTACTTTAAAAAAAAAAAAATTTGATGCAGTGTTAAACAACCTATTTGATGCTTTCTACCTATAGAAATGCTTTTTCGGGAATTTTGATAGGGTATTGAATTAAATAATGACAGATTTGAACTTACACAGTCTAAATTGACAAGTCACCTGAAGACAACAACCACAATTTCAGTTTTTTTTTTTTTTTTTCTCTAACCTCCATATCAGTGTCCTAATTATTGCACCTGTAAATAATTCCAGTCTCAATTATTTTGCTTATCCAACGTCCAAAACACAGCATTTGCAAAATTACTATTAATTTATACTTTTGAAGTACATGTTATTGATACATAACACTAGATAATATATCTTTTATATCGTTGCATATATGAATGCCAATAATAAATTATGTATATGTTGGAGAGGATATCATGTCTTACAACTTTATTGCAGGCTGGACTTGTGGCAGCATATATTCTTAAAACCTTATACTTTGGAAGGTAAGTGCTTCTTTCATAAAATGGCCTTGAGGAGTACTTTTTTTAGTAGTTATAATTTGAATGACAGAGTTCACGCCATTTTCTAAATCTGGAGGCAAAGTGCAATTTGGTTTGACAGTGACCTTAATGAAAATTCTTTCCTCTGCTTACAGACACTCAAGCATCCGTGAAATTTCTTTGATGATTTTAATAGCATATCTGTCCTACATGTTGGCAGAGGTAATTACATGTATTTAAATGGCCACTCACTTTTTATGTTAATTATATCTACGCTAGTGCAAAACTTCTAGATTCTTGATTCTGAATTTTGATTTGTATGGTGAGCTAAATATTATCGCTAAAATTGATGTCTCTGTCCTACATAATGAACATGAATTTTTGTCAACTAACATCGGAATAGAAAATCTGTGTCATCAAGGACTTTTATGTGATTGCTTGAGGTTAAATAGGAAGAAGGAAACTACTAGTCAATGTCATGAAAGTGATGATCTTGAACTTCTCTTTAAGATGTACAACATTGGCCTTTACTACAATTTTGACATCATCAACTTGTGGTAAATAATGTGCAATGATGATGTTTTTACCATTCAAGTGACTATCATCTCTCCATTTTGAAAAATTTTCTTTTGGCTATTCCTATTTCGCCAATGTCTTTTTTTTCTTTTTTTTTTTGGTGTGTGTTGGGGGGGGGGGGGGGGGGGTGTGGGGTGTTTGGTGGTTTTGCTAGATAAGCTGATTAGCCTTCTTGCTGTTTACTTTCATAGGAGCTAACTAGCAGCTTTGGATATGGATCAAATAGAATACATGATTTCCATTGAAGCATGTGAAATACAAAATTTCTCATTGATCTATATTAACTGCCAATTGTTTGTGCAGCTACTGCAACTTAGTGGAATTCTCACTGTTTTCTTTTGTGGGATTCTGATGTCACACTATGCATGGTATGATGTGACTGATAGTTCAAGAATCACAACCAGGTATATATAAAAGGATTATTTGGATTATATTTGTATCATGGGTCATACACTCATGCTTAATTATGAGCAATACATTTCCTCTTGCAGGCATGTATTTGCAACAATGTCATTTATTGCAGACATTCATTTTTCTTTATGTGGGAATGGATGCTCTTGACATTGAAAAGTGGAAGATGACTAAATTAAGGTACTAATTCTCTCCTCTTACAATTCAGCTTGGTTATATTACCAAAATTTACTAATAAGAATGGTCAGCTATAATAAAATAAATTATCGATAAAAATTTAAATTGCTGTTCATCCAATTGAGTTTTAAGTGACTATATTCTGAGAAGCATGTTGCAGTACCTTGTATGTACAACAATGTACTCCATGTACATGTATCAATAAACGACTATTCATGGGTTGTGCCTTCACATACAACATATGTACTTTTAACAAAAAATTTAAGGCTTTTTATTCAATCGAATTACAGACTTCAGTAATAAGAATGGTTGAAAAGTGTGCCTCTCTGAAGTTTTTTATTTTTTATTTTATTTTATGGAATATAAATCAATGAAATGCTTGTAGATAATTATGAACAGCCAATTTTAAGGTTCATATATTCTCCTCCAAACTCTCAATACGAACTTATAAACTCACAATCCCAAAACCTCAATATGTATCATAGTGCTCTGCCACTCAAACAATAGACAAACTTAACTTATACACACAACTATCTTTTAACCTCAAAAGAATTATCAATTACTATTCAAAGAAACTCATTTATGTTTTTCTAAAAGTGTTAATTCTTTCTCCATATGGAAGAACCTCTTGGGCCAAAGCCACCTCCACCTAACATTTATAATGTTGTCTATATAAGACTTTAACTTCTCTTCCTTAGTGTACAAGAAATACTATTTTACTTCTTTGACAATGAATAAACTTTCCTTTCACAACATACTCACAATAAATGCTACTCTCTCTCTCTCTCTCTCTCTGTTGTTTTTTAAGAGTTTATTTTTTAAAGAAAAATTGGTTAAGTTGGTGACATTTTTTAGGGATCTTCTTTGGTCAAGTTTGAAGTAGAATGCAACCACTGACATGGATTTTAGTTTAGGTTAAAATATAATGCTTAGAAATAAATCTTTGTCACAATGTCCTTTAGCTTCTTTGGAATAATGGCAGGTGTCTTTCGTATAAAATATGTTCTTTTGATGTTCTGTTGATTGCAGTTTTGGGAGTTTAATGGCCATGTATAGCACCTTAATCTTTCTAATATTGCTTGGGCGTGCTGCATTTGTATTCCCTCTCTCCGCTCTTTCCAATTATATGAACAGAAAGGCCGAGAGAACAGAAGTAATCACATTTAAACACCAGGTTAGTATTACAATGTTTGCCCTGATAAACTTTAATGCATACAAGGGAAGGGAATGGAGTTGCACTATCTGACAGTCTCTGGATTTTGAAATTAACATGTATATAGATAATCATTTGGTGGGCTGGGCTTATGAGAGGGGCAGTCTCTATTGCATTGGCTTTTAAACAGGTATATACGAGTTTTCTGTCTATCACAGTTCATGAAAGTTTGGTAGAGATAATCCTATGTTTTGGATTACCAATTCTATAATAATTGGAGAGACGCTCTAAATTGATTCTCTCTTGGTTTGTGAAGTTCACATATTCGGGTGTTACGTGGGATCCAATTAGTGCCACAATGATCACCAACACCATAATCGTAGTCCTCTTCAGTACATTGGTATGTTGGTTTATCTCTTTAAATTAGATTCCTTTTACAATGGGTGTCAAAATTTTAGGTTTTTGTATCAACCATCTTACAGTTATGTTACTATGAGGTTATTAGTTTTGTTCTATTTACTATCTTCTTGTCAGTTGGGAGCATAAAACATTATGTTACATCACAAAACATCAATATTCATATGTTTTTAGGTGTCATTGTTGTTAACTCTACTGATGTTGACTAAGTAGGAACATTGCACAATCCTTTTACTTCCAAAGATTTGATAGTATCATTCAATGATTGCAGGTGTTTGGTTCTATAACAAAGCCTCTAATAAGCTATCTAATTCCTCACCATGAGACTATCAAAACCAGGCATGGAGAATCAGCTGTTCCAAAAGATGACTTGAATGTGCCTTTGCTCTCATTCGAAGAATCTACTGCAACAAACATTGGCCGTGCAAAGGATAGTTTATCCCTTCTTATAGAAAGGCCTATTTCCACCATACATTCCTACTGGAGGAAGTTCGATGATAGCTATATGAGACCCATATTTGGAGGGCCAATTACCAATCAGTCGCAATGTTAAAGGAACAATGGCAAGTGAATTAGGTAGCAGCAAGGTGCCAAGATATCCTGATGGTAATTCATTTAAGTCCTGTGTTGGAAGTGGGCAAATTTACTTTCTGCTCAGTTGACATTTTGTAATGCTATTCTATAGGTGAGGAGATGTCGTTTCTTGGTGTTGAACATCAGGTCCACTTTTCATCAAACTAGGCAGTTTCAACTTTCAAATGTCACTGGGAATACAGAAGCACAATGAGTTTAAGTCGTGAGGTAGCAGTTTGCTAATCTATTAGATGAGTCAAGTTTGACCTCATTTCCTGACTATGCAAAGTTTTGTTATTATACTTTAACTCTCTACTCCTCTGGAAAGTTTACTGATAGACTTTTTGTATTTAGGCTTCATCTATAAGTGTAATGAGAGATTAAACTAGAATCTTGTTCTAGGTTGTGACCTTGTCAGGTTTTTTTTATCCCCAGTCTTCTTTTTGGTGTTTCTACAATACCTACAAAAGGATGCTATTCCTTTTTCAAGAAAACAAATAATGTGCTATTATGAGTATCTCTCTTTGTTTTTCCTTGGTTCTTTTTATGATGAAATGTAATGTAAATTTGTGATGCTTTGCAAGATAAACAACTGAGGCTTGTTGAGTTATATTTTGTGCACCCTATTAGTTGTAAGTAGTTATATTGGAAAAGTTTTATTACTTTTCTGTAGACCTTCGAGCAAGCACATGATCAAAAGATCACAGGGAGTAACATCATATGATTTTGGCATTTAAGACCACGTTTCTTAGGCAATGCCAAGGTGTGGAATGTACGGTTTTCAAATCATGTGTAGACCTTCTGGTCTAATTGGTTTAGCCAGAAACTGGGACTTAAACCAGTAAGGTCCAGTTCATAAAACCAGGAAATTTCAAAAACAAGTCAATAGGTTTTAAGTGATTTTTACCAGCCTTGGGCATCTTCTCTTTCCCCAGTAGCCCCAAATAAAAGACTGGCTAAATTGCTTTCTGCCTAGTTGGGATGTGAATATGCATGTGTGTTTTTTTTTTCCTTAGATGTTCTCTTGTTCTTAGGTATGTCATACGTATGCTTAAACCAACTAAAAAGGCTAATCAGTTCCATAGAGAACAATCGTTTCATCCAATCAGTATTTCTAACTTGTCGTTTATCCTTTTAAAATCTTTAAAAAAATGTCTTAATTTTAAAATTCGGATAAGATCAACCAATTTAACCTAATTCTTTTTTAGGTTTGGTTGATTTATTTGCTTAAGATGAGACAAAAAGTGATTTTTAAGCAAAATAAGCCTACAAAAAGTTATTTTTAAGTAAATCAAGTTTTTTTAAGCAAAATAAGCCAACTTCTTGTTTAAAGTTACTTTTTTATTTCACATTTAAACATAAACAAATAGGTCAAAAATAAAAATAAGGCCAACAAATGTACAACTTTTTTTTTTTTTTTTTTGAGGGTCAATGTACAACTTTCTTAAGTGTTTATGGATCACATTTTACTATAATTGAATATAAAAGAACTTATAAAGTGGTAAAATATTTTGCGGTCAAATAATGATTTTTTTTTTTTTTTTTTGAAGGGGTAAAAAATGAACTTGAGTCTAAGCGGTAGAAAAATAGTGATATGTTACAATTAGCATATAATAAATTGTTGTTAGTAGTGTGTGGTGACCAAGAGTTTTGTAACTCAAGTGGTACTTCTTAACTATTACAAAGAAGTCTTAGGATTACATCTTCTTCCCTCATCTTTGTAAATAACAAATTATTTTATTATTATTATTATAAAAGATGTTGTTAGTGAGATTTCCATTATATTGTTCTAATCCTTAGTAAATTATAATAATAATAATAATAATAAATTATGAAAAAAAAGTTGAATCCTAGAAAATATTTTTCTAACAAAATTTATTTAAGTTTAGAGATACAAATAAAAAAAAAGTTTCTCAAAAAAAAATAAAAAATATTTAGAGGTACAAAATTTTTCGTTTATATTTATTTATTTATTTGTTTAAGAGAGAGTTTCAACTTATGGTGTCTGCTTCGATGATAGTTCTTTATCATCAAACTAAGACATCAATCAGTTTTTGGTGTAAGTGAAAATTGAATTCTAAATTTCTTATATAACCATTAGAAACTATCAATTAAGCTAACTGGAACCCACTATTTATTTATTTTTCAAATTTGTTTGTTTAGTAGAATTATTATTATACCACATAGTCACATACACATACCCTCTCCAGTTACATGGAAATAGTTTTTGTTTTTCTTTCTTCTTCTCTCTTACAGCCTACGGGCTACCCTCTGCCGTTCTCTCACCTCAAATCTAAAACCCCTCTCTTTCTCTCTCTGTATTTCAATGGCAGACCCTGCTATGTCGTGTAGAGAAATGAAAGCTTAGCAGTACCTTCCCCTACTTCACATTCACAGGTAATATCTCCCTCTCTCTCTGTCAGTTATTTTTTTCTTTTCCTCTTCAATTTGTTTGTTCTAATTTTAACGAATTCTGGTTAATTGAAAAAGGAGAATTGGACTGAGTTTTATTTTCGTATCGTCATTTTCTTTTCTGGGTTTTGTTCCATTTTTTGTTTGGTTGCTGAAAACGAAGCAAATTTCATATCTTTCATCTGTTTGGGTTCATCCTAGGTGGTTGGGTATAATTGTGATAAAATTTAGCTGACTTGATTTAGTTTCAGTCTTTCAGATTGTGATTGTATCAGTAAAATGTTTATATATCTCATTCAGTTAAGTTACTTTTTAACAGATAATGATTGGTTGGAACTATGGTACCTTCTCTCGAATCATCTTCTATTTTTGAGTTCTGTTTGGTGGTTAAAGATGTAAATGTGTGAGGTTTAGTGCTTGACTTTTCACCTGGCCAAGTTTAGCCTTTGTCCAACATGAGGATCTTTTGGGGATGATGTATATTTCAAAGAATGGCACTAGCATTGGCCAGAGAAGTTCTAGTGCAACCCCGCTTCACCGTGAGTTATTCATTGGGATTTCGTGTGGCTGCAACTGTTCTGAGGACCATTTTCATTAATCACAATAGAGAATTTATTAGAAAAAATGTTGGGACTTATCAAATATCAGATGTTTACTACAGATGGTATCAGAACCCATATCTTCAAAAAATTTCTACTAGCACTCACCCTGAAAGGATATGTTGGGAAGGTTCCTCGCATGCAGTTCTGCTGAGAAAGCTTGAAACTGCCTTGAAGGATCACCAATTGGATGAAGTATGGGAATCGTTTAATGATTTTAAAAACTTGTATGGATTCCCAAAGGATAGTCTTTTTGGTAAGTTGATCAATGAACTGTCATATTCATCTGACCCACACTGGCTTCAGAAGGCATGTGATTTAGTCTTGCTAGTTTTGAAAGAGGAATCGGGTTTGCTTCAATCAGATACCCTAATTAAGTTGTCCCTTTCCTTAGCAAGATCTCAAATGCCTATCCCTGCCTCAATGATTCTTAGAGTGATGCTGGAGAAAGAGACTTTACCCCCCATGAATATATTGTGGTTGGTTGTTCTGCATATGGTGAAGACAGAGATTGGGACATACATTGCTTCAAATTTCTTGGCTCAGATTTGTGATTGTTTCCAACACTTAAATGTGAATAAAAATGACCGGGCAAAGCTGATAAAACCAGATACAATGATCTTTAACCTAGTGCTTGATGCTTGTGTGAGGTTTGAATTGACTTTTAAGGGCCAACAGATCATTGAATTGATGTCCCAGACAGGGGTTGTAGCTGATGCACATTCAATCACTATTATTGCCCAGATTCATGAGATGAATGGTCAGAGGGATGAGCTGAAGAAATTTAAAGACCACATTGATCGAGTTTCAGCTCCATTTGTATTTCATTATCGGCAGTTCTATGATAGTTTGTTGAGCTTGCACTTCAAGTTTAATGACATTGATTCTGCTGCTGATCTTGTGTTGTATATATATAGAGACTGGGAATCTTTTCCCATTCAAAATGTTAGGAAGGAACTACAAAAGCCCCATTTTGTTCCATTGGGATCTGAAAATCTCAAGACGGGGTTGAAGATACAGATTGTACCTGAGATGTTGCAGAAGGATTCTATCCTCAAAGTGGAAGGTAAACAAGAACTTGTTACTTTTAGGAATGGGAAACTCACCCTTAGCAATAAGGCCCTGGCCAAGCTCATTAATGGATACAAGAGAGTTGGGAAGATTAGTGACATATCAAAACTTTTACTTAGCATTCAGAAGAAGTCACATTCATTAGAGGTATCCAGATTGTGCTCTGACGTGATTGATGCTTGCATTAAATTGCGTTGGCTTGAAACTGCTCATGACATTTTGGATGACATGGAATCCGCTGGAGCTCCCATGGGCTGTACTACATACTTGTCACTCTTGGCTGCCTACGACAAGGAAAAGATGTTTAGGGAAGCAAAGGCACTGCTTAAACAAATGAGAAAAGCTGGTTTGGTCTTAAATTTATCTGATGAGATGGTTGTATCCATCTGTCGATCAGAAGCAGTAGATAAAAATGCCATGCTTGCCTCATCAACGGTGATAAGCGAATCAGATCTGGCTGAGTTTTTGGTTCGAGAAATGAGAGAGGAGAATGCTGTTCCTCCTACGGTTTATGAGTTCAATTCTTCTATTTACTTCTTCTTCAAGGCCAAAATGTTAGCAGATGCTTTGAAAACATACAGGAGAATGCAGGAGATGAAAATCCAACCTACAGTGCAAACTTTTTCTAATCTGGTATGTGGATATTCTTCTCTAGGAATGTATCGTGATATCACGATCATCTGGGGGGACATTAAGAGAAATATGGAGAGTGGAAATTTGGTAGTGAGTAGAGATCTCTATGAGTTCTTGCTACTGAGTTTTCTTCGAGGTGGTTACTTTGAGAGAGTGATGGAGGTCATTGGTTATATGAAAGAGCATGGTATGTACACTGACAAGTGGATGTACAAAAGTGAGTTTCTAAAGCTTCATATGAATCTTTATAGGAGGTTAAAAGCATCAAAAGCTAGAACTGATGCTCAAAGCAAAAGGCTTGAATATGTCCAGGCATTTAGGAAATGGGTTGGCATAGATTGAAGTTCAATAAGGAAGTTCTTAAATGCAAGGGATGCTCAAAGCAAAATGCTTGAGTATGTCCAGGCATCTAGGAATATGAGAGATTGGTTACTCTTGTTTACTTTAATCATGTGGTGCCTCCGAATGTTATGTTTAAAGGGATGCATAGCTGGAACAGTAATCTTGTTTCTGAGCAAAGGGAATAGTTCTCACATCCTTACACTCAATGAGAAATTGTTCTTCATGTAACTCCTTCCACTGATAATTCAATGCTGGGTAATGATATCTTTCTTATAAGCCAGACTCTTGATTGGTTCCAGTGATATCACATTTAATCACTTGGCGACTCAGTGTTTAATTTAGTCGGATCTGCTATTTATCTCTGACAAATTACAGGTCAAGATAAAACAGTTATTCTAAATTCTGGACGTTATTGTTGGCCTAGGCAGCTGGTGGCTATTTCCTAAGCTGGGCTTTGTTGGTCCGACTGTACAAGACTACCTTGGTGAGAATTTTCCTTTGTTACCTCTTATGTATATTGCATGGAAGATCTATTTTTATGCATCTATTCTTTTGTAGTTAATAAGCATAATTTGCAAATGAACTTTATTTCCTTTGTTACCTCTTATGTTTGATTCAGCTGTAGAACAATATTTCCATCCATTGATTCAGTGTCTACACTGCAGGTTGGCTGGGTTTGTAATCTCTTCTTCTAATTGCAGCAGGCTGCCTTGAATGTTGGGTGTTCTATGATACCGTACTAGATGTCGGTTTTTCCATGAAGATATAACTCATTCATTATACAAGCCTAGTTTTGGGGGAAGGAGATGTGAATGATGTAACATCTCTTGTTGGAGATTTCTTTTACCTTTTCTCAACAAGCACTGCTCTTGGAGTCAGTCTTGCCGGTTGAAATGTACATATTAGCATGAAATGATATTTTAATTTATAACTTGATCTAATACATACATTACAATGCCATCCTATTTAATAATGTTGCTGTAAAATTAATATAGTTGTGCGCTTTTGGGTTCAATTTGAGGATTTCACTTTATAAAGTTTGGAGCTCATCTCAAAAAAAAAATGTCTTGTAAGTGATGCATAAAATGGGTTTTCATTGGAAATATTTACTTTTGATGATACTCATGATCATGTAAATGTGAATCATGGTGAATTTAAAGAAACACCACCAAAGATAAGCCATAAAATACTGGCTTTACCTTCTTTTAGCTGTTTACCGTGAATAAATCTGCTCTTATACGTACCCTTTATAGATTTCAGTACTCGACAAAATTTTAGATGCAATGGACATAACCTCTTAATGCTTTTTCTTTATATAGAAATGCTTCTTTTGGCATTTTGATCGGTGATTGAATCTAACCATGACAGTTTTGTAATTATCAGAAAGTAGTGCTCTTAATAATATTGTTCATTGACCTATGACTATCTAACTCAAATTTCCTAATTATACCATTTTTAAGCACTGATCAGATTGCCATCCCCGCATTGATAATCATTTCAGGGTGATGGTATTCAGAGTACCAAGTATCTTGATTTGAACTGAAATTAAATCATGCCTTCTGCACAACTTAGGATAACACATCCATGAACTATTAAATAAGAACTCCTTAATGCAGATTAGTAGCACTAATCAAGCATCCTTGATGTGAAGTAGTAGCACTAATCAAGCATTATTTTTATCTGCTTCTTTTTCCTGCTCATTGTAGTTGCATCTTGGATACTACTGTATCACGTCAAGTTTGGCTTATAGGTTTAAAGATGTCACCTTCTCTAAAGTGCATGCCTAGATGATAGTTGATAACTTGATTGTTCCTATTTTTTGATAAATAAGGATAAATATATAACAAGAGAGCAAAGGAAAGACTCAACCCATCTCAATCTTCTGGGTGAAAAACCCAAGGGGAAAGAGGAGATAGAAATGGGGTTATTCCAAATACAAAAAGCAGCCCAACGGGCCAAGTTGTGGGAAATGAAGTTAACATCTCCGGAAACAAAAGAAAAATTCCAACAAAAGAGAGAACTAACAGCAACTTTGACATCTGGGAGAAAAGATGCAAGAAACCAAGGAAGAGACGATTGGATGTTTTGAAAGGCCTCGATAACTCCTTTGGAATCACCTTCTAAGTGAACATATGAGTACTTGTAGTAGATTGCAAGCTTGATGGCTTGAAAAGTAGCTTGTGTTTCTCGAAGAATCAGATCAGAAGAAGGGAAGAGATTTGAATGAGCAAATAAGACATCTCCAAATTCATTTCTCCCAACAGCAACAGTGATGGTGACATGAGGTCTAATAGCAACATCAAAATTTATTTTGATCCAACCGGGTTGAGGAGGAAACCATTTCAAGGCCGGACATGCAAGGTGAGATGACCAAGCTGCAATATGTTCTGAATAAACCTTGTTAATTACATCAGCATCTTTTCTAGGATCAGGCTTGTAGTTTGCATATATTTTTTGGTTCCTAATTCTCCAAATGTTATCAAAGAGAGTGATCTTGTATCCATCTTTTGAAGAAACCTACAAATGCTTATGAGAGAAAATTGCATATTTCACAAAATCACAAGGAGATAAATGCCCAAGAGAAGCAGTGATGATTGGCCAAACAGATAGAGACCAAATAATTGATGTATATGGGCTAGATATTAGAATATGCTCAATGGACTCATTAGAATGGTTGCAGAGAACACAATGAAAATCGTGCTGATGTAAGGATGATCGGTGATGGCTCTATTCAAGTATTTAAATATTTCTCCAAATCAGTAATCCCTCACAAATACATTAAGAGCCATCAAGGCTTCAAATGCTTACCGCGGCATTGAGGTGGCGTTTTCAGGCCACATTTCTTAGGCAACGCCAAGGCAAGCATGGGATTAATCCTAAATGCAGGGAGGACAGACTTGTAGTTGCAAACGCATAGCTGCAAGTTGGCATGGCGTACAACAGTGCAACATTATTTGGTTGGCGATGGAGGTGACTATCCACTAATTGCTCTGAGGCATTGGGTGAGCTTGGTCGAGTCTATGTTCATAATGCTGCAACCTTGGCTCCACCCACCAATGCAATGAGCAGTATTATGACCATGACAACTACATATTGGACTGAAACTTTGACACTAGCCTTGGCCATGTTCTCCCACCGGTAGTCCCTTATGCAAAGGTACATAAATAGCTTTCTGCACAAGGGTCGATTTATAGGGATTGAGATGGATTCTATTTCATAAAGTTCCAGGGAGCAGTATGGAAAGTGATTCTTTTTCTTTTTATTGTATATTAAATACGACATGTGATTCCAGCGTAGAGGAAGTCACGACTCTCACGAGATGGATTAACAATATTTCGATAAACTGAAAAGAGGGGTATAAGGCAAAGGGGGAAAAAGTACAATCTTGTTTGGAAATTAGATAAGAATGTTTGAAAGGTATGTAAAAGAGAAATGATTATCACACACATAATGTATATACACAGGCTAAAATCGTTTTTTCAAAACATGATTTTACCACTTCACAAATATGCCTGAAATCGTTTTTTCAAAATATGATTTTACCACTAGACAAATATGCCTTCTGATAATTCATCCGCTCCTACCTAATTTAGTCAAAATATTGAATAAAAAAAATAATATTTGTTGGAGGAAAATATAGAGGCTATAATCCCTGTAAATATATTAAAATCAGTATCCACATGAAACAACAGGAAAAATAAAAATAAAAGTACAAATCATCTAGTGACACTCACCTTTTCCAAATTCTTGTGACACTCACCTTAAATACATAGATTTCAACAGGAAACAGGTGAAGAAACTTTAATATAAATTCTTAACCAGGAAATGAGCAATTTCCTAAAAGTTATTTACATGCACAATAAACTAGACACAGTTACAAAACTAAACAAACACCATCTAATTAGTGGGGGAAAAAGAAAAAATAAAAGAAAAACACAACTTTTACAAATGATCTTGATTTTCCTACTGTCTGCACTTTACAGGTGTTAAAAACTCCCAGGGGTTATGCTAACCTAAGATAACAAGTCAGACAAATTGCAAACCTAGGACAATGGGACCAATTGCAAAATAGAACTTGCACAACATCTTCACTGTGTTTATAACTTGCACACTTCCGATAGAGAACCACTACATCTAAGTGATCAATATACAAAAACGCTATTAGCTTTCTGAGACGAGGCATTACATAACATATTGGCTTCAGCGCCATTCATTTACATCTGCAAGCAATAATTAACATCACATTAACTTTTGCATGCAGAAAATAACAAAAGAAAAACTGGAATCTCCTGAGAGGGTTGATTGCTGCAAATGGAAACATTAAGCGTGAATATGGTCATCAAACAGAGATATAGGTCAGTACAATTAAGAAAATAGCAGAATGCTGAGCTTGAAGCTTTTATCACTTAAATGAATAGATAAGAACTTGAAACTTATGTCTCTTAAAAAGGAAAAGAAAAACGAGCAACCAGTAAATTTTAGGTGAAAATAAAATACTACATTTTTAACATTTACTAACCAGTTAATGATCAGCACCATTATTTCCTGATTATATGATGGTTTCCCAAAACTTCCGGTATCCCCAATGCAGAAATGCTTTCACAACCAAAGAGCTCTTGAAGCTTTGCATCACATAGTATTACCATTGGAGTTACAGGATCCTAGAAAATATTAAAGCCAGAAATAAATAAACAGATCAGTTCAATTTGATGGCCACACATTTTCAGAACAATTTTACTAAGCACTCATATGTGGCACCAATTTTGCCAATAAGCTCTAATAAAATGGCATTTCCTTCACCCATAGGAATAGGGTGAGGTTGTGAGCTCAAAACCAACTGGATGCAAGTGTAATTTAACACTTAAATAACAAAGACATGGCTAAAAATAAAAGTAATTACCAACAATTTTGTAATTAGGAATCCCATTATACAATTTAGGAAATTCAAACTCCCTTAAGAACTTTCAGCCTATTATGGCTACTGCAGCCTCATTTAGAATTTTCCTAGTCAATTTTTCAATTGACGAATATAATAAAAGCCCTCCTGTTATATGTTCCACCAACATGCTTTAACTAAGTTTAGAAGCATCCTAAACTTTTTATAAACCTACCATTAAGATGACTATCTAGAAACATACCTAACAAGAATACCATAAGCATGGTCCTAAATGGATGCAACACTAAAAGGATGAACAGATAATCTGAGGAACTCTTGAAAAATGGAAACTCCATAAGACATCAATGTCAATTTTCTCAAAGTCTATGTTAAAGCTATAATCAGATTAAAGTTAATTTTGTTGAAATAAACTGAAAAACTGATCCGCATGGATAGTGGTCATCTACCTCCAGATTACTGAGCTTTATGTATTCCCAGATCCGTCTTAAAACCTCTGATTGGAGCATCTCCCTTTCACCAACACCAAAGAAGTTTGCAAGAGCTTCAGATATTATTACAGAAGAACCAGGATCACTACTTCTCATTGCAGACTCTACATCTACTTTTGCCTTCTTAGAACCTGACTGTTCTGAAAGCATCAAATCATGAACTCCTTAATCTAAGAACTAAATTTACACAAGCACACACACACGCACACACACGCACAAAGCTGCTATTAGACCAGAGATACATTTTTGATACATACTACTAGGTTCGAGTGGAATGATATGTTTAGCTAGCAACTTGTTCATTTTGAACATGTCAGTACAGTCCGTCTCAAATACCAAACGCAGCTCATCATTGCAGATTATTTTCCTTTTGTTACTTGGATCTTGGAGATTGTGTTTCCTTATGTAAGCCCACAATTGCTTGACAATCTGAATACAACAGTAAGGATATGGAAATTCAAGAACCTCTTAGGGAAAATAAACAAATTGACAGCCAACAACAAATAAAGTGGCGTGATCTAAGAGTCTGAACCTCAGTCCTTGGCAATGTTGGCTGGCCAACAATAGTTTGAAGTTCAGGCGAAACGCCACAGAGTTTGTTTAGACCCCCTGGCCCACCTTTTCTCTTAGTAGTTTTGGGTGGAGCACTGCAATAAAATGACAGGAGATAATATTCGATTATAACTCCAAAAAAAGAACTTCGGATTACTTGAACAAAATAGGCATGATAGTAATATGATTTTGATATGGGGATTACAAAGTAAACACAGTTTCTGGATTTGGCATCATGACCAATAACTTGTTGAGGGCATATTGTCACATGTTTAGAGTCTTGAGTAGGGAGAATGTCAGATGACAATTTGGGCAGCAGTGAGGACAATGAGTAAATGACCCTAAATGGAAACTCCTGGATTTGACTACAAGAGGCACAAAAACTAGGCCTGATGGGGTTCGGTTAGCGTTGAGCACACCTATACTATGTGGCAAGCAAATCATTTTGGACAGCTTTCCAAAGCTAAGAAAATGTTTCAATAACAAATGACACCCACAACCAAGTTATAGTCTTTTGGTTATGTACGACAAATTGTTGAGTTGCCACCATTCATGTTTCGGCTATGGCTTTCCAAAGTCAAATTTCTTCACATCTGCAGCTGTTTTCTACAAAAGGGGGCCTTGAATCCTCAGGCTCAGCCACCAAAACAATTCATAACCTTCTCTTTTTTTTTTTTTTTGATATGTAAAACCAATTCATAACCTAATCACCAAGTTCACATTGGTTACCACATCAACAGCACCAAGCTCAAGCTCAAACACTTGACCATAAAAGGAATTTATAGAAGTGAGAATCATTACTAGTTAAGCAAACAAACTAAATTCAAAAACAGTTCCACAGGTACATGAATTTCACATTTAGCTCAATTGGCAAAGTATTTTGTCTTCAAATAAAGGATCTCGATTTGAATCCTATTCCCCAATTTCAAATCCTATTGTATCTATTAAAGAAGGGGGAAAAAAATGAAATTTCTTTATCTATTCCCCAATTTTCTCGCCAGCCAAACAAGAGGATAATAATTACGAAATGCTTTTCTTAGGCAATACTAATAACAGTAATAAATTTTAGTAGACGAGTTCAGTTCAGTACACTTTCCAAACTCCAAATCGTCATAAAACACTACTCTCAAAAAATTCCACTTTTCTTTCATTTCCTACATTTTCTCAGCAACCAAACACTCATATTAAACCAAAACAAAGCAAAACCGAAGGCTATTCTCTCCCTCGATTTTATCAGCAGCCAAGCCAAACAGAGCGCAAGAACAACTCTATCGACTGTTAAAACTCAAATTTTCCTTTTTCTTTTTCTTCAATTTTCTCTGCAACCAAACAGCAAAAACACACAAAAAAAAAAAAAAAAAAAAAAAGAGGAAGAAACAAACCTAACAGCCGGCGGAGGCGGCTGAGCAACGGCGACTTCGGCATGATTCTGCGGCGGAGGAGCGGAGAAGATCTGAAAGGCGGAGGAGGAGGGAGGAGCGGGGTGGTAATTAGGGTTTTGGTGGAGGACAAAATGGTCTTTCGGCAGCTGATGCTGATGTGTCAGTTGTTGTTGGTGTTGTTGTTGGTGGTGATGTTGTTGTTGAGGTTGGAAGAGAAAGTGGATCTGAGCGCGAATGAAGTCGAGCTTGTGAGAGAGATCGACACCGAGCTTCGATTCCAGCTTCCTAACGACGCCGTTTAGGCTGCTCAGCGAGTTGTCGTTTTCGTCGCCTTCTTCTTTGATGTTGTTGTTGAAATGAGACTCTATGGCTTCCGATATTTCTTGGTCTGTAACCATTTCGTTTTCTTTCTCTCTCTCTCTCTCTCTTCTTTTTTTTTTTTTGTTTTTTTAACCGAAATTAACGGTCTCCTTCTCTCTCTCTCTCTCTCTCTGACTCTGTCTCTGTGCTTCTCTCTCTTTCTCTCTCTTCAAGCTTTTTCTCTCTTTTTGACGGATCCAAATGACGATTCTGTCCTTGCAGGTTTGACAAGTTTCGGAATGCCAAGTGTTGTTTCCCCTTAATAATAGGTTTTTTTTTTTTTTTTTTTTAAATACTACTGCTGTAGGCTATTATTTAATTCAAAACTTTCCATTAATCCAAATTTATAATTTAAGATTTATGCATTTCTATAGTGAAGATAGAAATACTATATACACAAATTATAAGTGATATATTATTATTATTTGTTATGGATGGGTAAAGTTTTTTGTAACACACTCATGTCTAAACCGAATAGACCTCGAAGAAATGATGGAATAAAGAGTGATTAGGGCTTTGTGGAAAAAATATATATAAATTCAAAAAATATTTGTAATATGTGATTGAGTTCAAATTATTTGAGGATTCATTTCACAAAGACACAATTTTACTACTTAAAATCAAGTCAAATTAAAAAATCTTGTATCACCTAGCATGTCGTTGGTGATGCAAGTAAGAAATAGTAGAAAAAGAAAATAAAAGAGACTAAATTGTTTCCTTTTAAAAATTTAAAGAACTAAATTAGAACTTTTTTTTTTTAATTAAGTGACGAAAATCAAATTGGCCTCATATTTAAGGGGCCAAATTTACAATTTGCCAACACCAATGTCAACTGAAAATGCTACATCAGCCATCTACTCAGTGTGCCATTAGTCACACAGGTGAAAATAGATGGACAAAATTGTTATTTTTAAAAAATTTAAAGAACTAAATAAGAAAATTTTCAAATTTAGGGACCAAAATCGAACCAACCATATATTTAAATTGCACTGCCTTTTTTTTAAAATATAATAACACGTTGATCAAAGACCATTGCTGTGGGGGGTAAAAGCCCAACCTTATATATTGGGTCTGGGCTCTATTTGAAGATTATTGTGCATCCGAAGAGAAGAAAATTGTTAAGAAGAAGTCCAGGTGGAAGAAATATACCTGAAAATAAATGAGGAGTATAGTCCGAAGAGATCACCAGTAGTCCAAAGAGGTCATTCTCCTCGGATACAAAGAGCCTTAGAAGGCAAATACCTAGGAGGTTCAAGTAATCTTTCTAACGACTTCAATGATAAGGATAGACTTCATGCACGTATGGAGATGATAGGAACAGAAAAATATCTAGAAGACAAGCTGCAACCACCGCATTAAATGCACTGCAGCTACTTTTCTAACCGCATTAATGTGGAGAAGACCTCTGAACAATATAATCACAACTACCACCACTCACAGAACGCTAAAGAAGATACTTGATGGGACATGCACTTAAGTGGATGCTTAGATGAAGAACAAGTGGACGATGAAGATGAGGGGAGAGGGTGCTATATAAAGAGGGGAGACCTCTGATAAAAAGGGGATCGAAGAGAAAGGAAGAAGCAGAATAGAATAACTTTACTGTAGCACTAAGAGTTGTAATCACCTTTCATTCAATAATTCACCTCTTCGGACATCTGTTTGTTGAGTTTTTCAAGTATGTTTTTACGTTAATACATCTCTTAACACCATAGTTGACTATTGTTTAATTCACAACCAGCCCAGCTCTTTCACCCACTCTCTACAAATTCATTGTTTTGGGTTCATTGGGCTTATAATCCAAACTTTTTGGGCTTGGGCTACAAAAACTGACCCTATATCATTTTTTTTATACAATTGCGTTAAATATGGGTCAGTTCGATTTTGGTTATCTATACTACTATTTAAGGGGCTGCTCCTGTTTGGACCGGATTTTTTTTTGTTCCAAAATACCCCTATTCCCTAGGTTTAAGTAAGAACAAAACTAAAGGATAGTCCGGTAAAAATACACTTCGAACTTTTACTAAAACATTGCCTACAAGATAGGACCACAATTTTATTTATTTATTTATTTTTACAATTTCAAGCAAAATAAATCCTAAATTTTAGGATTTTAGAATCCTCTACTAATAGCCTACTGACCAACACGGTTTTACATTTAAAAAAAAAAATTGTTTTAGGTATTTTTATTCCTAAAAGTTTGCCTATTATTTAGAAGCAGTTTCCTCCACAATTTTATAATTTTATCTTTAAAGATAACTTCCCCAGTATTATTTTTCTCTTTCAAACTTTACGTATATAGCAATTGCTTAAAGAGTCATCATATGAACGGTTGTTTTTTTTTTTTTTTTTTCCTTCTCATTTTACTTTGTATTTTGCAATTATATTCTAACACAATTGATTCTCTATTTTCTGTATAGTGATGAGATGGTGAAGTTGAAGTAAATGCAAAGGAATTTAAGAAACTTTAAGAACCAGAAAATTCATTGACAGAATCCTCACATGAGCAGTTGGTACATTTTTTTTTTCTTTCTCATTTAACTTTGCATTTTGCAACTATTTTCTAACAAAGTTGATTCTCTAATTTCTGTATAGGGAAGAAAGGGTGGAGTTGAAGTAAATGCAAAGGAATTTAAGACCCAAACAATTCATTGAAGGTATGTTCTTAAATTCTTAGTAGAAAATTTCATTAAAATTTTGCATTCTAATTATAGGCTTATCTCTTTTGTGTTCAACGGGAACCCAAGTAGTCAAGTACTCAACTAATGCAGTCTGGATGTAACAAGCATAAAAAAAGAGTTTGTTATTTGGCAAAGGTGAATTATTTGTTGATATGAGTTAATTTGACACAAACGTGCTATTCGAGAAAGTGCCAGAGTTTTCAATGGCAGTTGGGATAAAAAAAGAGTCTAGAAATGAAAAGAACCTAACGAAATCTGAAAGGAATTGGCATACCGTTTATATGTAAAATGCACAAGAAGAACCAAGAAACATGTACCAAGAATGAGAATGGGAGTTGAAGTTTGTTGTTTGTGAATAAAGGATTCTAAAATGTAAACCTGATGAGTATTATGCATTTGTGATGAGTATTATGCATTTAACTCCAAGCATTACTCCACGTTTTCACTTTTCTTTCTTCAAATTTTTTTTTTCTTCCTTTATCAAGGCTTAATTTTTTTTTTCTTTGCATAAAAAAAAAAAAACTTAACTTTTTTTTTAATCTTTTCAATAACTGGTTTCCCTTAATCTCATCTCACGTTTGGTTTTTTTTTTTTTTTTTTTTGAAGAAAAAAATATACTAAAATGTAGAAATCAATCATATCCAAAAGAAATTAAAAAATTTCAAATACCACATTCAAACCCACGTGCAACATCTATCCAAAAAAAAAAAAAAACACGTTCAAATTTATCCAAAAAAAAAACCCTACTTTCAAATATTTAACAAAACTTTTGGATAACTACTACTAAAAACACAAGGAAGTTAAAAATATGCAATACATGTATATGTTCTGAAATTCAAATTCTTAAAAAAAAAAAAATTAGCCTCTAAGCACGCACGTGAGCACGTGCTCAGAGGCTCTTCTATTTTTTGGGTAAGGGTTAATTTAGAACACTTATTATAACTAGCCTCTAAGCACGCGCTCACACGCGTGCTCAGAGGCTCTTCTATTTTTGGGGTAAGGATTAAATTAGAACATTTATTATAATTTGGGATTACTACATTTTCCAATCACAAAAAAAACCTAGGGATGTGATGAGTATTATGTGTGGTGAAATAATTTTTCATCACACCCCTAAGTTTTTTTTTGGTGATTGGAAAATGTAGTAATCCCAAATTATAATAAATGTTCTTGTCGGGTCAAGATTTGTAGCCCAAGCCCAAAAGAGATGGGACGTGAGCCCAATAAGCCCAATACAATAAAATTTGTAGAGTGTGGGTGAAAGAATTGGGCTGTCCGTGAAATAATCAACAGTTAATCAAGATATTAAGGGATGAACCAACTCGAAGACACACTTAAAAACTGAACAAATTGATGTCCGAAGAGATATATTATTAATTGAAAGGTGAATACAGTTCTTAGAGTTACAGTAAAATCGTTCTCCTCTTCTTCTTCTCTTTTTTCCAATCCCCTTTCATCAGGGGCCTCTTCCATTTATATAGCCTCCTTTTCAATCATCTTCATCGTACACTTGTTCTTCATCTAAGCATTCACTTGAGTACATGTCACATCAGGTATCTTCTTTAGTTCTCCATGAGTGGTGGTAGCTGAGATTGCACTGTTCAGGAGTCTTCTCCACAAATGCGGCCAGAAAAGTTGCTGTAGTGCATTAAACACGGTGGTAACAGCTTTTTCTCTAGATATTTCTCTATTTCTACCATCTTCATACGTGCAAGGAGTTCATCCCTATCGCTGGATCCTCCTAGAAGTTCACCTAAGCTACCCAGGTATTTACTTGACCGATATTCTTCAAGTCCAAGGAGGGTATACTCCTCGGACTACACTCCCTCACCCTTTCCTTACGTCATTCTTCATTCTGGGACCTTTCTCAATTCTTTACCCCTCCTCGAAAATACTTATATCTTCAAATGGGGTCTGAGGCCCAACATACGTGTTTGGGTTTTCACCCCCCGCAGTTCTAATTTAATCCTTACCCCAATAATAGAAGAGCCTTTGAGCACTCGCGTGAGCGCATGCTCAGAGGCCAGTTAAAATTTAAGAATGTTCATGTACTCCACATTTTTCACATATTAACCCTATTTGTTTGCTTCTTAATGCATCGTATGCATTTTCTAAATTACTAGGAAGCATATTGTCATGGTAGGAGGAACATAAGTGGGAAAGAATGTTGTATTACAACTTTACAAGCAATCTGGAAAATGAAATGATGAGTTGAACTTATATATGAAGACAATTATAAGGAGGTATCAAATTTAAAGCATCATCATGGCCAAGTTTTTCCCCACAATTGCATAGCCCAATATAAGTTCAGTTCTGACTCGGATGCTGGCATTACTAAGTAACAGTTGAAGCGCACCAATGAGTGTCAAAAAGGGTAGCAAATTAGCAATGGTTCAATGAGAGTGTGACAATGGCCACAGTTGTGGTGGTCGTGGTTGTGGGGATTATAGTTGCTTATTATAAAAGATGTAAATTAATTCAATTTCATCGAATTTGATATATAACGAGTTCATTTAAGAGATAAGCATGATTAAGGAAAAGATTTTAGAAGTTGTTGGCTTGTGTATGTTACAACATAAAATTGATGTTATAAAAGCTAACTTGCCTTCTAAAGACCGAGCCATCCTATTAAAGCCCAGGCACCACAATTTCAAAAAGAGCCAATGCCATTGCCAGCCAATTGAACAAGGAAAGTAAGACTAAAAGATTGAAAAGATGGGTCATAATTGAAACAATATGGGAAATGAAGGTTCTTAGCAGTGATAACCACAATAATGCTAATTTTATATACATTATATGATATTTAGAAAAACAAGACAAAAGTGAAGCTCTTCGAATCTGTTCTTAGCAACATTATTACAATTTGATTGAATTAATGGAATCCTCTTGAACCTCTAGACTGATATAATTCCAACTTACCTTTGGCATCTGGTAATAGTGATTCAATCGAAGGTTCTTCGATCAAATGTGCCTGCTTTGATGACCACTCAAGCACAATAAGCACGTCTTCTTGTGCAAGTATCTCATTCTCAGGCAAATGCATTGCAAGGTAACATAGCAGAATCAGAGCAGGAATTTGGACCATTTGCTCACCAAAGTAAACCAACTGAATTAAGTGCTTAGCTCCTCCTGCATTTACAATGGCTCTGCAGTGTTCAACATGGAGAAAATTTTCAGTGCATGCAAACTTGCTAAGTGCAATGGCAGCCTCTATAGAAACCTCAGGTTCCCTTTCATCAAGCAGTCTCACCAAGGGCCCAACAAATCTTGTTTCCGTTGCTCTGAAAGTCCTGGCCAAGTTTCCAATTGATCTGATGCAGGGCACAAGAAGATCCGAGTTGGCATTCTCTATAATTTTAAGTAATTGTTCAACTACAGCTTTGGCAGCAGGGGAAGTAGGCTTGAAAGCAGAGCGTCTTAAGTCAGCATTTTGCTCAGCCACTTCTGTGATTTCCATCAATGCCATAGCTGAATAGGATTGAACATCTTCAGGTCCTTTTTCTAACAAGACAGCAAAGCATAAAAGTGCTCTGGATTCTGTGATGTTCCGACAAATAGATACATTTCCCTTTGATAGCTGCCAAAGGGCTCTTGCTGCCATTGCCTTCATCTCAGCCTTAGTAGCCGGATCTTCCATTTCCCTCCCCTTAATGCTTGCACCCGATAACTTAACGTGCTGGTGCTGATTATGATGATGATGATGGTGGGGGTGCTGTTTTGCATTGCTGTATTGATTGCTCTTAGAGTGGTCAGGAGTGTGATGTGTTCCATGGTTTTGTGATGCCTGTGGCTTTGACTTGCCAGGTTTATTCTGGCCCCTCATGGCCATGGTGTTAGTAACCAAATTTTGCATCTGGCTAGGAGTGTTGTTCCCCATTGGATGACCAATTTGAGGACTGCTTTGCTTATCATCATCTTCATGTTCCTTTCTATGATTATTTGGATTCGGATTATTACTCGCCATCACAACAGAATGAATAGACATTTGGTGTTTGCTAGCAATGGCATACTTACTATGTTCTTGAATTGTCTCGAACGCAAGATGACTAACAAGCATCCGAATTGCATTGTTCTGCGCAAAATGGTCCTGACATTTGGGATGATTTGCAGCCAGTTCCGAGATTGCCCAAGCCACTACAGCCTGAACCTTCATATGACCTTCTTTTAGGATTTTTGCAAACACTGAGCAAACACCACAATTCACAATGTGTTCGACGCTTTCCGGGTCACGTCCCAACAACCCAATCGCCCTAGCAGCATTCTCCTGACCCTCCAATTTTCCTTCTTTGGCCAATTTCAAAAGTCCAACCACTCCACCTTCCTCAATAATCAGCTTACCATATCGATCATTGTCCCGAGCCAACGAAACCAAAGAAGCAGCCGCATCAGAACGATCATCTAACGACGTAGACCCATTATATAGAATCGCAATCTGTTCCCATATAAGACATAGAATTGGCTCATTGGCTGCTATTGGAGGAAGACCAAGATAGCCATTGTCACGATCATCGGCCGAGGCTGACACTCTTAGGAGCCAAGACACGTCCCCAATAGAATTCTCAAGCTGCATGGACGTTTTCCTAAACGCTGCAGTGGGGATAATTGTGAAAACCCTCTTCATGAAGCCATTGGCACGAGCCTTCATAACCAATGCAATCGCTTTTTCGAGGACTTGTTCTGTGTCATCAATGATTCGACGGGTTGGACGCTCATAGAGATCATTGCTAGCACGCGCTGCTTGGCGTAAAAGCGCCGCTAGCTTCTCGGTCTTGGCTTTGAACTCTAAACATTCTTGTTTGAAAGATTGTGCCTCTTCCGCACTCTTGCTCACCTGGTCTGCCAATTGTATTGGCCTTGCCAATATTTCCTTCACGAGGTCGGCTGCCATGAAATTGAAACTGAAACTCCTTCAAAATTCAAAGACAGAGTTGTGTTTGTTATAAAATGGTGAATTTAATGTTGGTTTATGAGGGTGACATTCAAAATGTTCATAGGTAACGTTATACCATATGTTTATTTATTTTTATTTATGATTTGATCGTTTCGAATAATGGTAGAAGGAGGATTTGAACTCTGTATCAATTGAGATATAAACTCGATATATCTTGAGGTTATATCATAGGTTTAGAAAGCAATGTTTTTGGGTAGCTATCATGGGATTTTTGAGGATTTGAATTGTATTTGGTTTTACATTCAGGCAAGGTTGGTGAGGTGGTGGTGGTGGTGGTGATGGTGGCGCCGGCGTTGTGTAGAGAAGAAGATTTTATTGATGGTCAAACGGATTTTACGTAAAGAAAACTAATTACATTATTCTTTCAAACGGGTTTTTCTCCCACTTTTTACGTAAAAAAAAGTTACATTCATCTTTCTGTTATATATTGGAGGAGAATTGGTTGATCTAAACTCTATATGAAAATTATTTTGTTACCCAAAAGAAATTAAAAAGAAAAGAAAGAAAGAATATAAAATGCTAAAATTAGTGTCCATTTTACTATTAAAAAAAAAACAAAAAAAAACAACAACAACAAGAACAAAAAAAAAAAACTTGGGTGGCAATGAATGTGATTAGTATCATATGTCTAAAATAATAATAGAGAAATTTCTTTTGTTATGTTCTGTATTTAAAAGTTGACATACAAGTCTTTTTTTTTTTTAGAAGAAGTTTTTTGAGAAGAAGTTAACATACAAGTTTGTAACACCTTTGTAGTAAAATTTATGATACCTCTATCATCACTTATGTCAAAGTGGCATTGCACCAATTACAACTTAATTATCACTCCACAAGTTGTAAAAAATGTTATTTAAAAAAAAAAAAAAAAAGCCCAAGCGTCTTGGATATGCCTATGGCTTATATGCTTAAATTTGAGGGTATTGGTATGCTTTGGTTTTGGAGTGAAAAACCTACATTATTATTACTATTTTCTTTAACTAGCATGTTAATTTGTATGGAGTTTTAAGAATAAAATATAATTTGTTAGGTAAATAAAAATGTAAATAATTAAAAAGAAAATTTATAATGAACTTATAAAAAATAATTAATATTAGTAGTAGATTTAACATTAAAAATATTTATATTAGAGAACTACACGTTAAGTTGAATCGGATTGCTATTCCTATTACTCATACCTTTTTTTTTTCATGTGAGTTTGGACAGGTTCATTGGTCCAAGTCTAATTTTTCCATGACTAGTTAGGAGGCTTTTATATGAAGACATTAAAGGATCAAACTTAAAAGATCAATAGAAGTGGGATTGTAAACATTTTAAATTTTGGGCTTGCAAATTATTATATTCCACATCACTGCCTTCCTTTCATAGACTAAGCTATATCAGATGTTTTGTATCATAATATATAGAGTTCATATTGATCTTTAGAGTTTTGAGTTACATTCAAAACTTTAATATTTGTTTTTATTTTTGAAAAAGAAAAAAAATATATACAGATTGGTTTTCAGGTTAACAGTTTTACATGGTCTAACTCTTTTTTCTTTTTCTTTTTTGGTTTCCTTCTAATATTAGTAAGTGTTTATGTTTTTTGTTTTCCTGTCCATAATGCAATATAATGGCTTCTATATATATATATATATATGTGTGTGTGTGTGTATTTTTTTCACAGCATGAGTAGCATTGAATTGGTCATTTTTAGTGGTATTTATAAGCATACTGAATCAATCAATATTATTTTCAAAACATATAATCATATAAGCTTGAATATTTTAGCTCAAGAAAATAAGGATCCATGAGATTTTTTGTATCCATATAATCACTTGCAGCCAATCTACAAATTATAAAAAAAATTAATTAATTCTATTTTAGCTTTATATTTATGATGATAAACATATAAAAATTAAGAACTATATACATTATGTCGTGCAGGCACATTGAAGTCAGATGAATGAGATCGGTTTGGCCGGTGAGTGATGAATGTGAGAACAACTAAATCTGTGCAGTTTCATAAAAGTGGAGTTAAATAATTAATATAAATTCATTATAATACTATTTCTGACCATCAAATTAATATAATATAACAATCAAAATAATAATAATAATAATTAATATAATACTATTTCTGACCATGTATTGATGATCCATCTTATAAATTGGTATGAGCTGGTAGAGTGTGTTGTCAAATGTGAGAATTACTCGGATAATAATCAACATTAATTAAATGGTTTTCTGGTCGTGTTACAAACGAACATTCTCCATCATGCATACGATCATGTTGCGTGATATCTAAAAAATATTCACTTACAAACAAATTTTATTTTGCGTAAATTCTGTCTCAACTCTCGATGATTTCAAACTAAATCTTATTTAGATTTCAAAATTTCAAATTAAACCTTAAAATTTTATAATATTATAAATTAAATCTTATAATTTTGCTAATTTCAAATCAAACCTTGGACTTATAAACCATTTGGGATTTTCTGGTTTGAATTGTGGGCTTAATTTTCAAGTTTGATTTGGAGGTTTAAATTAGGAGTAAGATTTTGGATGTTCATGGTTTTTTTTTTTTTAATAAACAGTAATAATTATTAGAACACACACGAAAATAGTAATAATAATGTTTTAAACTGGGTTTATAATATATTACATAACCAGAGTATAACTACAAAATGGCCTAACTTTTGTAATTGTAGATTGGGGTTTATGTAATATATTATCAACCCGGTTTAAAACACTATTATTACTATTTTCGTGTATGTTCTAATAAATATTACTATTTATTCAAAAAAAAAAAATGTTTATCCCACATTGGTTGTGTGTGTCTAATGGATGTTCATGGTTTGGTTTAGAGAATAATGTATAAAGTTTAATTTGTAATAGCCTTAAATGTCAAAGTTTAATTTTTGAAACTTGTGAAATTACATAGTTTAAGTTAAATTCATCCTTAAAAATAGGGGGGTGAATGAGCTAAGTATTGGGACTCAACCCAACCTCATTGGGTTGAGAAATCTACAACCTAACTCAACCTGTTATATCTCTAAAAATCAACTTAACCTAACCCAACCCAACCTATTGCAATCGAGTTGGGTTAGCTTAGGACGTTGGTTTGTGGCAATTTTGTGAGGCATATTAAAAAAAATTAAGTTTTATTCAACTATTTATGTCCATTTAAATAAGCGATTACAAATTACACAACTGAGCCTAGTTTCCCACTTTTATCAAAACAATATAAGTCTCAAAAATCTCAAATAAATCAAACTAACAAATGTTAATATATATATATATATATGTGTGTGTGTGTGTGTGTGCGCACGCGCGCATGTAAACAATTAATAGTGTTGATTGTGTTAGGTTACATGGGTTGTAAATTTTTCCAACCCAAACATGACCTAACCCAAGTCTCAAAAAGAATTTACAATCTAACCTAACTAATTAACCCATGAAAGGCCAACTCGAGGCATCAGATTGGTTAGTTGGGTCGAGTTCGTCAAGTTAATGGGTTGGAAGCACCTTTATCTAAAATATAAGGTTTAAAAATATAACCTACCCTAAAAAGTTTCATGCCATCTATTTATTTAATCTAAACTAATCTATATTTTCAAACATGGTAAATTCCATTCTTGGTACTTCAAATATGGGGTTGTGTTCAATTTTGGCTCCTCAATTTTAAAACATTCGATTTTAGTCTTTCAATGTTTAAAATACAACAATTTTTGTCCATTTCTTGCATTTTTGGTTCCATAAAATATGGGTTGAATTCGATTTTAATCCCTTAAATATTCAATTGGCTTAGTTTTAGTTCCTTAAAGGTCAATATATATTTTTCCAAGTTTGCTACATGGGGCAGGCCATTTACATATTGTAAGCCTCATGCATCTATGGGACTCACAATTTGTGACTATGGGCAGCCTACTACATGGAGTAAGTCAGAAGATACCACCTCTTTAAATATAAGATTAGTTTGATTTTAGTCCTTACATTTTGCTAGTCATGTAAATAGAGTTATTATAAAAAAAGGGGGGGGGGGGGGGGGGGGGGGGGGGGGGAGGTAAATTATTTCATTTCAAAAATATAAAGGACCATAATTGAATATTTTAAAATTGAGGAATAGAAATTGATCAAGTAACATATATGAAAGATAAAGATGCAATTTTAAAAATTCAATTGCATGACCATTCAAGGATTGCTTTGCGACAATAAATCATTAGGACTAGCTCTAGGCCTAGGCCACAATTCCACCTACCCCAGAAATTTATAAAGGGTCCTAAGTGCCCCCCTTCCAAGTTCATAAACAAAAGGCTCACAAAATCATACAAGGTTCCAAAATTGTAGAATGATAATTTATTTGTTTTAAAAGAAAAAATATGTAGAAGAGTTTTGCTTTATTTTCCCCAACTCCAAGAAGGCCCCATAATATTGAGTTAATTTAACCCAATTGAATCAATAAACTATTTACCCAAAAAAATAAATTTTTATGAATGTGTTAAAATAATCACATGAAAATTCAATTGGCCTAACATGTCAATAAAACTTAAATACAAAAACTTAATTAGCAATTATATATCAAAAAAAGTTTATAATTTAAAAAATTATCTAAACTTCTCCGATTTAGATCTTAAAATGAATTGAACAGATCCGAATAACATTGGCGTGAATGGCAATGCGCCATGGTTGCGGGGGGGCCTGTGGGTACATGTCTTTGGGTGAAAAATCATGAAATGATTAAACTTTTTCACTCAAAAAAATAAATAAATAAAAAATAAAAAGTAAGAGATTGCGTCATCTTTTGACAAAGTTGACAATGCCACTCTAATCTAACCATGGGCATAGATCTAGATACTGTATTCTGATCTGAAAGCCTTGGGATTATAACATATAGTTTTGGGGTGATGCTGCTGTGATTTGGCTTCGAAATTAAATATGTCACTAAATGCCATGGTCCACCTTGATTGTCCTTGCCACAAACAAACCATAATCTTGGAACAAAACAACAATTAATTAAAAAAAATAACTGGGATTGTTTCAGGTGTGACAATCACCACCATAAACATTTCACTTATTCCAATTTATACCATATTAATTATTAAGGTTTGGTTGGTTAAGTTAATTTAGGTTCCCAAAAGTGTCAGAAGAGAATATATGACAAAATATAGACTTTGTCATCAACATGTCTTTTTTTTTTTTTTTTTTAATAATTATTAAAAAAGAAAGAAAATTTGACAGAATATATTTTTTTTTTTTATGGAAAAATTTCGATAGAGACTTTTTTTTATGGAATTTTGATAGAGATTGATAAAACTTGAACATCAATTCTAGATAAGTTATATATCTCCCTATCACTAAAAATTCACCCATGGTAGGTAAACTTTTTTTTTTTAAAGAGAATTTTAACCTATGACGTCCGCTTTTAATTATAGTTTTTTATCATCAAACCAAGATACCAATCAATTTTTAATATAAACGAGAATTGAACCTCCGATTTCTTATATAACCATCAGAGATTTTACCAGTTGAGCTAACTAGAATCCACATAGTATGTAAATTATTAGTTGTCATGATTTGAGAAAACATACTACTTACATCTATGATACATTCAAGAGGAATAATCACAATTAACATTCTTCACAATTACTTTTATAATCATATTAATTCAGCAAATGTTAATTACACTTTCTATACACAATTAAAATCCATATAATCTAGAAAAATGAACAATTAATCAATGTGTTCCTTTTTCTTTTTTTCTTTTTTAAATATTGAATTAGTATACTTGACAAAACTTTGATGGCATTGCATCATATATTTTTTGTTTTGGGGTCTTCATAAAAAAACTTGATCAAATTTGATGTTCATCAAAAGTGTATATTTTAGTAAATGAAAAAAAATAGTCGTTACCCGTTAGGGTTGTTTCTTGTTGAGAGTAATGTTAAGGATACAAATTTTTTTTCCCCACAAATTTGTTAAAACAATAAATTTTAACTGGTTTAATATTACTTCTAAAATAGATATATTACTAAAATTTAGTTTTTGTTATCTACTCATCATAACAAATTGAGAAGTGCTATGCCTACCATATTTTTATACTTTCACAACAAATCTTAAGTGTTAAGTTGTTATTGATTCTAACTTGTGAATTATAATTAATAACAAATTTTTATTTAAAATTTATTGTAAAATGTCATGGATATTACTCCATTTTTATTTTTTATTTTTTATTTTGAAAAGTATTACTAGATTCATGGAATTGTCAGTCAGTGTCGGTATGGATTTGGGGTTAGTTGTTGTGTTTCAGTGATGCATTTAATTACTACATTTACTATTTACAATGAAATACAAGTAGTACTCTATTTTTGGTAAAAAAAAAAAATTGCCAAAGGACAGTGTCTCACATAGTCACATGCTTACACATAGCAACATAAAACTCAATGTGTTGGCACTGCAAAATGAGCGAGTCCATCTACCTTACTATACCCTCGCAACTACGTGAACCACAAAAACCGCAAAAACTCTACAATAACCAAAGTACCAAACTCCCTCTCTCTCTCTCTCTCTCTTCTCGGCTGTCCTTCTCTCTGATCTCCATAGCGGGTCCGAAAGCCAAAACTGTTTCCTTTCTTCCCCACTTTGCTCTCCCACGAAGGAAAACTCGATCCCTTTCTCTCTTTGTGTCTCTTTTTGTTCACATTGTGTGTGTTATCACAATTGAGAAAAAAAAAAAAAAAAACTAAGGAGAGACTTGAGACTTCTGTGAGGGACCAGGCTCATTCATTTTTCTTTCTCGAAGGCTTTTTTTAACAGGTAATGGCTTCTGGGTTTTCTTTGTTTACACGTTTTGTTTACTGGGTTCTGATTCATTTGTATTGGTATATTGTTGTTGTTCATGAAAATCCATTGTAACAAAAAAGTCTCACAAAAGACACAAACTTTATTTGGTTTGTCTTATACCATTGGATTTGTTATTGCTTTTTTTTTTAACTGGTATGGACTTGTGGGATTGCTTTGATTTTACGTTTTCTTTATTGGGTTTTGATTTCTTCATCATGATAGTGTTCATGAAAAGGGCACTAGAATAAGACGCACGCATAATATTATGTCTTGTGCTATTGGGTTCTTCGTTTAAGACTTATTGCAGGTGTGGAATTCTCGGTTTTGTTTTTATTGTTTTACTTTCTTTCTCTAACACGCACGCAAGGAATAATGTTATGTTTCCTTCGTCTAATTTACCAGATTCATCGTCTTCTACTTCTTGTTGTTCTTGTTGGTTTTGAAAGTAGTGCAATTGAATGTTTTCCAAATAGTTAGAGCTTGAAAATAAACTCATCGATATTGACCTTTTTCCCCTTTAATTTCTATAGATATGCAGTTCTGGGCCCTTTTAAGTTATGATATATTTAACAGGATTTCATTCTTTGTTCATATAATCTAAAAACTGATTAACTATTATTGTTTTAACTTAGCCTTGTGGCTGTTTTTTAATTTTTTATTAATTTTTTTGTGTGCACCCCTTTTTTATGCTATCTGTTTGGAAACAGTCGGACAGGCTGGTGATTAGTAGGAACTAAATCACCCTAGTGCATGATCTGTTTATGATTATAACTTATCCATGTCTATGTGGATTCATTTATGTACTTCTGTGTTTAATGCCAGACTGAATTGTTGATTCAAGGATGCTTGTTGGATTTTTTACTGATTTTATGTAATTTGGGGAAGAATTGTAAAGGTTAGTTAGTTCTCGTCTTTTTCTTGGCAATTGGCGGAGATGTCAAGTTTTGTGGGTGTTGTGGTCGATCAATGGCTTCATAGCCAGTTCACACAGGTTGAGCTTCGCAGCCTTAAATCCAAAGTAAGTTTAATTTTGTTTGAATTTGTTAGTAAATTTGATTTGAGAATATCCTGTGATGGTTATTTCTGATCATGTTAACATGTAATTTCATTTTTGTGGGTTTGAAGTTTGTATCAGTAAAGAATCAGAATGGTAAAGTTACAGGCGAAGATTTGCCACCTTTGATGGCGAAACTAAAGGCTTTTAGGGAGTTCACTGAGGAGGAGATCAGGGGTATTTTGGGTGAATTGAATTCTGATTTGAGTGAAGAAATTGATTTTGAAGCCTTCCTGAGGGTGAGCATTCTGTGTCTTCTGGTTTCTCTGATTTCTCTCTCCCTTCCTCTGGTAGTTGATAAATGATTCTTTGTAGCATTAGCATCAAAAAAGGAATGAAAGTAGAGGTCATGTAATTTATTTGTAATTGTTCTGAAGTTAGAAGTAACGTTTGTTGTGTTGAAATAGATTTCAATGATTTGGGAATTTATTGGCTTTAAGGTTTAGAAGGATAAGAGGTAACATGTTTAATTGGTTGCATGGTGGTACCAGGCATATCTGAATTTGCAAAGTCGAACTACAACAAAATCGGATGGTTCAAAAAACTCTTCTTCTTTCCTTAAGGCCACCACAACTACTCTCCTTCACACAATCAGCCAGTCAGAGAAAGCATTATATGTCGCTCACATAAACAGCTATCTTGGGGATGACCCATTTCTAAGCCAATATCTTCCGTTAGACCCAGCAACAAATGATCTATTTGATCTTGCAAAAGATGGAGTTCTTCTATGGTATTTAACCAGGGTCTGCTTGATAATGCTAAACTTTTTTATGTAACTTTTAGCTGATACAATGTGCTGATTTTGATTTATCTTATGGCTTTATGCAGCAAGCTTATCAATGTTGCTGTGCCTGGTACAATAGATGAACGAGCAATCAATACCAAACGGGTTATCAACTTATGGGAGAGGAATGAAAACCATACTCTTTGCCTCAACTCTGCTAAGGCTATTGGCTGCACAGTAGTTAACATCGGTACACAGGACTTGGTTGAAGGAAGGGTGAGTTTAGCTAATGCAGCTTCCCAGTTTAGGTTTATCATTAGACTCATTTCATCTAGTCTGAAGTTTTCTATTCTTCTTTTTTCTTTTTCTTTTTTTCTTTTTCTTTTTTTCTTTTTTTTTTTTTCTTTTTTTGCAGCCTCATCTGGTATTTGGGTTGATTTCTCAAATTATAAAGGTGAGCATCTGTACTTAGATTCTGATTCTGACAAAGTTTAATAGCCTTTAACCCTGTACTGGACACCAGAGTTGGATCTGTAGCATGACTATATAAACATTGGGCTACTGAATTTTAGAGATTGATTATTCAGTCATCTCTTTCAGCTCCTCTCTGTCATGAACTTATTGTTTCATTTTCAGATACAACTGTTGGCGGATCTTAACCTTAAGAAGACACCTCAGCTTGTGGATCTGGTCGATGAAAGCAGTGTATGAAATTAAGAATTATCTTGTTAATTATCATGTTCTTAATATTCAACAAAACTATAAGTCTGTCAATGTTAGATTTCAACTGTTTATGTCTTAGGAATGAAGCTCAGATTATGCATTGCTTTATTTGACAGGATGTTGAAGAGCTTATGAGTTTACCTCCTGACAAAGTTTTATTAAAATGGATGAATTTCCATCTCCAGAAAGCAGGCTACAAGAAACCTGTTACAAATTTTTCTTCTGATTTGAAGGTATTGGCTACTCCTTCTGTGTACCTAGTTGCACTATAATGATGGTGTTATGAATAGCTGAGTAGTGAGTGAAATATTTAAATTGTATTATCCTACTATATATATTTCAATCATATGATCCTACTATATATATTTAAAATGACCTGTTAAGTGGCATTTGGAGCTACTTTAAAGGAATTATTGCTTGTCTAGATATCCATCTTGCTCCGTTATCATACTCTTCCCCAACTTCTCCCCTTCTTTTAAGTAGGGATTTGCTCTTCCTCACAAACAATTACAGCAGAATTTTTTCTTTCTTGCAAATGAATTCAAATTTTCTTATCAAGAGATTATGTTTTACAAGACTTGTAACTTGATTTGCTTTTATGTTTTTGCTCATATGCATGCAGAGTGGAGAGGCATATGCTTACCTGCTAAATGTTCTGGCTCCAGAACACTGCAATCCATCCACACTGGATACCAAGGATCCTCAGGAAAGGGCAAAACTGATACTTGATCATGCAGAGAGAATGGAGTGCAAAAGATATTTATCCCCCAATGACATTGTTGAGGGCTCGCCAAATTTAAATCTTGCATTTGTGGCACAAATTTTTCACCAAAGGTGGGAAGAGAAATTCACCATCTCTTGTTACATCGAAGTGTTTAGAACGTGTAGGATTTCTTAATCATCTCTCCTTTAAAGTCATATGGCAACTTTGTGGAATGGTTTTCCTCCTCTTCCTCGTTCTCTCTCTCTCTCTCTCTCTCTCCCCTTTTTTTCCGTCTCTTTAGCCTTTTGCTTCTCTTTTTCTTCTTCTTTTCAACATATATATATATATATATATATTGGTGTGTGTGTGTGTGTTTATGTACACTCTTAATATGAGTCCAAGAAATTTTTTTTATTAGTGTAATATGTTGGATCTTTCAGTAATTCGCCCTCCCAACTTTGTGGTTCATTATGTTGAGAATGTATGTTTCCAGGAGTGGCCTCTCCACAGACAGCAAAAAGATTTCCTATGCTGAGATGATGACAGAAGATATACAAACTTCTAGAGAAGAAAGATGCTTTAGGTTGTGGATCAACAGTCTTGGAATTGCTACTTATGTCAATAATGTTTTTGAGGATGTCAGAAATGGGTGAGTTTTTTCTATTTTTGAAGTATTTATTACGTGTGAATTCTTCTAATCTTATTTAGAAAGGAAATACAAGCTGCAGCCAAATACTTATTCGATATATTCTGAATATATTTTTAGAAGAGATGCACACTTATGTTTATTCAAATGTAAATGCATGCCTTTTCTCTTCTCAATTCATTCTTGAAAATATTTACCCATCTCCCTCCCCCTCCCTTTCCCCCCCCCCCCCCCCCCACCCCCCCTCCCCCTCTGTGCGCGTGCTCCTTTCAAGGTCTTTATCTCTGTTTAATTCAAATTTCTTCCCCAAAAACCCAAAAAATCTTAAACAGGTGATTAACTACATTGCATTTATAGTTTCCTCTTATATGGCTTGATGAGCATTATTCTTGCACACAGCTGGGTACTTCTAGAAGTGCTTGACAGAGTTTCTCCTGGATCAGTTATCTGGAAGCAGGCATCAAAGCCTCCAATTAAGATGCCATTTAAAAAAGTAGAGAATTGCAATCAAGTCATAAGGATTGGAAAGCAGATGAAATTTTCACTAGTGAATTTAGGTGGAAATGATTTTGTACAAGGAAATAAGAAGCTCATACTTGGTAACTCCTCCATCACATATTGCATTTGTATTGCATATTTGCAGACTTTTTATTAACTATTACAAATTTTCTGAACTCTCATTGTAGTTGATGATGTTGGGACAATGCTTTTGAGTTTTGATGTGCGTTGTGAATTTAAATTATTAATTTATTTCATGTTTAAAGCTTGTGTTTGATTACCAAATCACCTTTGAAGCATAACAATATTTAAAGAATGACCTCGCGTTAAGTATCTTAATTAAAAGGCATTATACTCCTACACTTACGCAGTTCCTCTCCTATTTTACCATATTAAGATGAGTTATTTTATTCAAGTTCTAGCCACGTTGGTTAAGTGTACAAGCAGGTGTCAATTCAGAGTAGTGTCTGACATAGCAACTTTTTGTAGGAAGAAGTATTGTATGTATCATAGCATAAGATATGAATTTAAATCTACTTATTCCACGATTCCCTGTTGAGTTTAAATATTTTCCTTTGTTCTTTAAACAAGCTTTCTAAATATTTTTAGTGGTACAGTTTTTTTATACATTTTATTACTTACTGAATAAAAAAAGAAAAAAGAAATGGTTGTTTGATTTTTGTTGAATTTGTGGCAGTAAATTTGTTGTCCCAATGCTCAATTTTTTTTGAATCTGTTTCAGCTTTCCTGTGGCAGTTGATGAGGTTTCATATGCTTCAACTTTTAAAGAACTTAAGATATCACTCCCAAGGAAAGGAGGTAAAAGATGCTGATATCCTAAATTGGGCAAACAACAAAGTGAAAAGTACAGGCAGATCCTCTCATATAGACAGTTTTAAGGTGAGGGAGAATTTTTTACTTTATATGTTTATCACATGAACATAATACTTTTATGGAGATTGATTGGTGACTTTGCGTAATATGGAAATTCTTTTCAGGATAAGAGTTTGTCAAATGGAATATTCCTCCTTCAGCTTCTTAGTGCTGTGGAGGCTAGGGTTGTCAATTGGAACCTTGTTACAAAGGGTGAAAGTGGTATGTTTCCTGCAACTCTATATCATGGATTGGTTAATAACAGGATTACAACCATATCTTTTAATCTTATGGAGAGGCCAGTGGGGAATAGATGAAATCTAGTGCTTCACTTTATCAAAAAAATTTTATTTATTTTTTATTACTAGTTGACTCTAGACATTGCCAAAACTGAGTGAAGTACTAAGGAAGAAGTGGGCTGACTGTTTTTGTTGTTATTGTGATAGACGATGAAAAGAGGTTGAATGCTACATATATAATCAGTGTTGCGCGAAAGCTTGGTTGTTCCATTTTCTTGTTACCTGAGGACATCATGGAGGTAAGAGTGCAGCTGGGGGCCTGTATCTTTTTGAGTTGTACATTTCATTGCACAGACTATAACTATAAGTTGACACTTCCCCTTTTTATCTTCATTACCTTGCAGCCTACCATGATTTTTGAGATTAATTTACCATATGTCAAGAAATAACCAGATTACTGGCAATTTAGTTTTTTTTCATTATAGAAGAGATACAGACAAAAACATATGCTGGTGTAAACACAAAACACACACACACCCTCACACAGATTAATCTATGGCTTCATAGCAATACAAGCAATAGGAATGTTCATTAGAGATAGTAGCAGTTACCCTTTTGTAGGCAACTCCGTCATTCATGTCAGTGAGTGAATGAGTGAGTGATCACTCTATGAAGTATGAATTTAGAGGTGGAAATCAGAGAATTGACCGATCATTGTCATCTATTTCAAACTATGGCAGGTCAACCAAAAGATGCTTCTCACCCTTACAGCCAGCATTATGTTCTGGAGCCTGCAAAAAGCAGTTGAAGAGGCAGAGTCAGCTCCATCACCTGCTTATGCGTCTTCCAGTTCCACTATTACCGATGCATCCCCAGCACCATCAATTAATGGCGAGGATGAAATCTCATCCCTTTGTGGTGAAGTTTCAAACTTCAGTATTGATGATGCTGCCTCTGACACTTCCTCACTGGTTGAGAATGACACGGCTTCTGTGGTAGACTGAACCATGAATTGCTATAGTTTTTACCTCCATAAGATCAGTTTAGTTAGAAATGAAAAAAAAAAGTGAATATGTTTGCAGTTAAGTGGGTAGATTTTCAGCTTCTCTTTATGCTAAAAAAAAAATAAAAAAAATAAAAAAATAAAAACTACTTATCTACAACATGTGGTTGTAAATAAAAACTAAACAAAAGGGATGGAAAAAGAAAGAAAGAGGGAAGAATTTTGTACAGACAGTTACTTTTTTAGATAGAAGGAGACTTTTCTTGCCACTGAGAGGAAGGAGGGAGGAGGGGGTGGGGGAAGAACCGAAGAAGAGAAAAGTTAAAGAACAACTCTGGTGATACAAAATTTTCACAAACTTTTTTTAATTGCTGAGATGGTAGGTTGTGAATTTGTGATGGATGAATAATAAAAATAGTGTTAATGGTGGACCTATATGAAAGCAATGTTGCATTAATGACAACTGGACACCTTAACAAGTTGTGAAAAAATGTGTTCATAGCATGTCTTAGAGACAGATGTTGGCTTTACATTTATTTGTCTTCTTTATTCTTTCATTACTCAAATAGGCTCTCCCATCTTAGCTGTATTCTTTTGAAGGAAATTGCACTGGTCGTAAATGATATAACTCAAAAAAGTTCATTCATACTAAGCAAAGAGTATTTTTTACTTGGTGTTTCTTATTTTGAGTTGGATTTGGATGCAAGATAATAGTTTGTAAACAATATATTTTAGGTAGTTCTCTGGGTGCTTGTACAAGGAGTCACCTTGGTGCAAGTTGTCACCAAAAAAATGCATGTTAAAGAGGCTACATGTCAAAGCTTTTAATTCGAGTGATGGCTAGTCCCAGCCCAATATGAGCAAGGGTAGTGTCTATTATGCACAACCTACCCACACTTTTTTTTTGGACTGAAAAGGTAGAAAAAAAAGAATCAACCTACCCACATTTGAAATGCTTTGAAATTGTGAATGTGTGTAATATGATGTGGGCACTAGTATTTCCCAGAAAAGTATAGATTGTTTTAGGAAATGTATGAAGAAAGATATATAAAAAGTCAAATTTGAGTTAGCAAACATGATTTGAAGTAAATTTACCCAAAGTTCTCCACAAAACCCAAACTTGGCTCTCACAATGGACTTGGCCCAATGTCATTGCTTCATTGGTGCCTAACCCCTTGTCATGTAGGATTACTGTAATTTTCACCCTTTTTGTTTTTTTTTTTTTTTTTGTGGGGGTGGGGGGTGTGGATGTAGGATTACTGTAATCTAATGATTATCGTTTAACACAACGATTTTTTTTTTTTTTTTTTTTTTGAGAATATTTAATTTTATTTGTTAATTTGATTACTTAACAATAAAAAAAGTCGATAAAAATATTTGACCCTTGATTGTAACATTCACCTTAACTCCAATTTTGTTTTTTTTTTTTTTTTTTTTTTTTTTAATACTGACTCGAATATTGGAATAGAAGACTATGGTTCACTTAAAAAATAAAAAAATAAAGGCGAAAAGTACCTTTTAGTCCCTACATTTTCAGGTGATTCTCATTTTAGTCTCTACATTTTATTTTTACCGCTTTTAGTCCCTATCCTGAAAAACGCTTCCCGTTTTAGTCCCTGCTGTTACATCAGAAACGAAGAAAGCTGACATGGCAAACGGCAGAAATAAATAATATTAAATTAATATCCACGTGGCCTAAATTAATAATAAAAAAATATTTTTTGGCATTAAAAAATGCCACGTCAGCATCTAAATTAAAAAAATTAATTTATTAATTTAACTAAATAAAAAAAATTAAAAACAGAATTAAAAACTAAAAATCATATGAATTGAGATCTAAATGTGTCTTGAACAAGAACAATAAGAACACAATCTCAGATCCAAGAACACAAACCCAGAAATTAAATTTTTTTTTTATAGATCTAAGCAAATCTAAGCAAAGATGACGTGCTACAATGGGTGGTGTCCTAACTTGAAGTCCTGTTATCAAGTGAGCAAGGGAGCATCCGAGATGGGATTGAAAGTCAAGGAAATCAAGGATGAGGGAAAGTTCGATAGAGTTGGCTATCGTGAGTCTACACAAGTGATAGGGACTGCTACATCGAATACAGGGTATGAGGCCTTTGAATCAAGAATGCAAACATTAACTGGAGTTCTTGAAGCGCTCAAAGATCCTAAGATCAATAGGATTGGGGTTTATAGGATGGGAGGTGTGGGCAAAACCATGCTAGCTAAAGAAGTTGTAAAACAAGCTCAGAAAGAGCAGTTGTTTGACAAGTACCTTTTTTTCGTTGTATCCAAAGACCCAGTCTTGAAAAATATTCAAAGGGAAATTGCGGAGCAATTAGATCTAAAACTTGAGGTGGAGAGTGAATCTGTAAGAGGAGATCAACTATGTAAGCGATTGAAACAAGAGAAGAAGACCCTTATAAATTTTTTTTTTTTTTTAATTTCTGGGTTTGTGTTCTTGGATCTGAGATTGTGTTCTTGTTCAAGACACACTTAGATCTCAATTCATATGATTTTTAGTTTTTAATTCTGTTTTTATTTTTTTTATTTAGTTAAAATTAATAAATTAATTTTTTTAATTTAGATGCTGACGTGGCATTTTTTAATGCCAAAAAAAAAAATTTATTATTAATTTAGGCCACATGGATATTAATTTAGTATTATTTATTCCTGCTGTTTGCCACGTCAAAACAAAAATAATCTATGTTTGTTTAAATAATTTTTATATAAGTTTTTTATTTATTTATTATTATTTATTTTTATGATTCAATAGTTGGGGGTGGAGGAATTTAAATCCTAGATGTTTCACTTTCACTAGGAGGTACCAAACTACCGGTTAAGATATAAGGCCCTTGGTAACTAAGCTAGCAAACTATAGAGACATCCGATAGTAGATATAATAAGGTAGGAGGATTCAATCTCTAGACGTCTCCGTTGAAAACATCAGAAGATACTAGTTGAACTATAAAATGTTAATAATACAGTAAAATCCAATATACTCGTTTCAAAATTGATAGATATGATGTCAAAAACTATTATATAGAATTATATAAAGAATTCTAAGGATCTAATACCCAAACTTAAGTCGTGATGAAGGACTAGTAGATGGACAATATTTAGCTCCTTATTTTTGTTCTCTAATAAAGTGAAGTTACTGAAGGACAAAAAAAAAAAAAAAAACGAGCAAAGCAATGCAAATAATTTAGAACCATGAAATAATCTTATTACATATTTGGCGGAAATAACATTTTCGTCCTTACATTTTCACGCGATTCACATTTTAGTCCCTAACTTTTTTTTTCACCGATTTTAGTCCCTATTCTGGAAAACGCGTCTCGTTTTTGTCCCTACTGTTAGTACCCTAACGGCAAAATCCTAAGTGGCAGACGGAAGCTGACGTGGCGCTAATGTGGCAATTAAAATATTATTAAAAAACATTATTTGGCTTTTTTTTATGCCACGTCAGCATTTTAATTTTTTTTAAAAGCCATGTCAGAAAATTTTAAAAAATAAATTAAATTAAAAAAAAACCTTAAATTTAATTTAATTAAAAATTTTAATTAAAAAAAATTTCTTAATGTTCTTAGTTCTTCAACTTGTTCTTCATTTCACAACTTGTTCTTGGTTCATATTGTTAAAATTCTCCTTCAATCAAAATAAACCCAAACCACCAACCCCCAGGTTCTCTCTTCCCACAAACCACCAAAGCCACCGAGCCACTCATCACTCTCAGGTTCGTCGGCGTGATTTGTCTCCAACGCCGCCACTACTCCTCGACGACTCGACCTCCATCGTCATCGACTCATCCACCGATTCTCGGTCAGGATTTTTTTAACAACTAGCTGGGTTTGTGGGTTGCGGTGGGTAGCTGGGTTTGTGGGTTGCAGTGGGTGGCTAGTGGCTGGGTTTGTGGGTTGCGGTGGGTAGCTAGGTTTTTGGGTGGCTGTGGTTGGGTTTGTGGGTTGTGATGGGTGGCTGAGATTTGGGGTGGGTTATTCATGGCTTTTCACTGTGGGTTCTTCATGAATTTTCTGGTAAATTGCTATGGGTGATTCACGCTTTTCACTTTGGGTTCTCTTCTTCTAAAAAAAAATTCTGGTAAGGTAATTCCCGGTTTGAGTTTTGGGAATGATAATTTATGGTTTGATTCAGGGGTTGGGTTTTGTTTGTCATTTGAGTTTGTTCGTTGAGAATTTTTGAGTTTGGGTTTATTTTGATTGAAGGAAAATTTTATACATTTTTTTTTTTTTGGGTTTTGGAAGAACACTGACTTCAGTTCTTCGGGTTCTTCCAAAAAAAAAGAAAAAAAAAATAATTTAACTAATTTCTTGGGCTGCTGGGTTTGTGATCTTGTGATGGGTTTGAGTTCATGGATGCTGGGTTTTGTTTGTCAGTTTGTTCGTTGAGAATTTTTGAGTTTAGGTTTATTTTGATTGAAGGAAAATTTTATACATTTTCTTTTTTTTGGGTTTTGGAAGAACACTGACCTGAGTTCTTCGGGTTCTTCCAAAAAAAAAAGAAAAAAAATTAATTTAACTAATTTCTTGGGCTGCTGGGTTTGTGATCTTGTGATGGGTTTAAGTTCGTGGATGCTGGGTTTGATTTGGGAAGAATACGAAGAACAAGTTGTAAAATGAAGAACAAGTTGAAGAACACTAAGAACATTAAAAAAAAATTTAATTAAAAAATTTAATTAAATTAAATTTAAGGTTTTTTTTTAATTTAATTTATTTTTTAAAATTTTCTGACATGGCTTTAAAAAAAAAATTAAAATACTAACGTGGCATAAAAAAAAGTCAAATAATATTTTTTAATAATATTTTAATTGCCACATTAGCGCCACGTCAACTTCCGTCTGTCACTTAGAATTTTGCCGTTAGGGCACTAACAGTAGGGACAAAAACAAGACGCGTTTTCCAGAATAGGGACTAAAATCGGTGAAAAAAAAAGTTAGGGATTAAAATGGGAATCGCATGAAAATGTAGGGACGAAAATGTTATTTTCGCCTAAATATTTTGTTCCCCACCACGTCAAATAGTATATCAAGTAATGATAATTGTCCTTCGTCCATATTCCTTTCTTCTCTGGTCATAATATCATGGAATAATGTTGTACAATCTAATGTTGTGGTATCACTTTTCTTTTAAAAAGAGAAGTGTTGTTTCTGATTCCCAAATTTTCGTTAAAAAATTATTAATGTTGCTTTTGAATTGAGAGAAGGGAGTGGGAGTAGAGTAGAATAGAATTGGCCAAAAATTAGCATATATTCAGCTAACTTTATCCTACTCTACTCTCCTCCATTCCCCCTCTCTCTCCCCTCAATTCAAACGCGCCTTAAGTGTTCTTATAGCACAGTAACATGAGACTTTTTTCTCTTACATTCATGATAGATCTTACTATAATTTCTAGGAACACCTAATAATTTTTTTTTTCTATCTCTATTGAAGTGTATCAAGAAAATAAATTTAAAACTTAGAATATTAGTTATTATTCATCTGAATAATGATTTATTAGTTATGGTAACTAACATGTGAACCTCTCACTTTTGATTTATTTGATTAGCAATTGGAGATCTATTTGATTTATGAGTTATGACCAATATAGCATGAAGTAATCATTACATGATTTTTTAAAATTTATTAATTGATAATACTTTTACCACACCCAAAATTTATTTCAATAAAAACAAAAAAAAAATCCAAAATTATTGCTGGGATTCGGATTACACGAAAAATGTATGGTTGTTAAAAGATTCGAATTATATTTGATAAAAGTCCAGTTCTCAAATTATGCTGCCACCCCCTTCTCCTTCATAGATTTCTTTTTTCTCAATTATCTTTCTGATGGAAATGTTCTTTGATTTTTATGTTGCAGGGCTTGTGAATGTGATGCATTAAGAAGTTGCCTTCTGGACATGTTGCAAGATGCTACCTTCATGTCAGTAGTTGCCTCCATGTAAGTGTTTCCCTCCTCCCACTGATTTCAATGGTAAAGTAGCTTTGGTTATTTTGTGAAAGTTTTTAGCCTATTGTGTGATTTTCAATTGAGCTTTATTGGTAGCTATGATTTGTGAATCTGAAATGCAATTATCATTTTGAATTAATGGACATGGTCATAGTTGTCAAATCATGAATCGTATCATGAATCGATTTTTGATTTTTCTGTATCATGTATCGTATCGAACCGTATATCGTAAGATACACAGACACCTAATAAAATTATAAAATAATTATAGATATGCATATATAAAAGGCATATTCATTATAAATTCAAAATATATTCAACTAATGACCAATTTTATCATTACTTATGTAATAAAATTTAACAAAGCTAACTAAATAAATCAAATTAACTTATGTTTATAACATGTGCATTCAAATTGATTAAACTCGGACTTAATACATGATATATAAACCAAAATAATAATATTTTTTCATCATCTTGGCTAATCAACTCCATTTAAATCAATGTTATCATCATGTTCAACGTCTTGCAAAATTATTTTTTCATAGACATTTTCTTTATTATTATCAACATTTACTTTTTTTTTATTCTAATAATTTTTTTCTTTATATTTTTTCTTGGCATTCTAGCTTTTTAGCCTCAAAATAATAATGAAAAAATAAAAAATAATTATATTTTCATTTAATACATTATTAATAGTGTGGGGCCAGAAAGAGTCAGGCAGCCCCGGCCCACTTCGAACCAGGCCCAAAGGCCCACGCCGAGGAGGCGTCCAAGGTCCGAGGACAAAAGTGTAAAGCCCAGTTGCCCAAGAAACAGTGCCGAGGACAATTCCTTCCTCGGACGTCCGAGATCATAAAGTGAACAAGCAGCACACCATCAAGGGGAGCCTTCCTGAGCATCCAAAGAGCAAATAGCAAGTACCAAGCGCCAGCAATGGAAGCATGGTGGAGGAGCAAGTCCCAGATGAACTGTCACCTCCACATTAAATGCCCTCAACTAACGCCCTGGCCGCATTAATGAGGATAGGACTCCTGAACAGTGCTGTCTTGGGCGCTGCAACCCACAGGAGGAATGGGAATGCAGCTGATGGGACAGGCTCTCGAGTGGTGGCCTAGCTGATCAACAATTGTAGGGCTAGGATCAACTGAGAGAGATGTATATAATGTAAGGAGTCCCTCTTGAAAGGGGGACGGAAAACCTGAAGGAAGAAGTACTGTAGCGACTTGTATTCTCCCAAACCTTGTAATCAGTCTTCAAAAAATAACAAGATCTCCAAGCTCCGAAGAGCATTATTGTGCATTCCAATTCAAGTTTAAGTTATTAAGCTCGCACGCAACCATGCATGGTCGTGGCATTCCTCACTAAGGCCTAGTTCTTGAGCCCACTCTCTATAAATTCATTGCAGGGCTAGCTGGGCTTGGGTCCACTCTCTGAACACAACAGAAGTGCTCAAACCCGGTCCCTACAATTGGCGCCGTCTGTGGGAAGAACTCGTGCGTTAGTAAGGACAACAGCCAAGCATGGTAGGATCAGGCCCTCACCAAGGAAATCCCCATCGACCTGAACCGGCTAAATCCCAGCACCAGGGTAACTATGGTGACCCCGGGCGCGGTCAAAACGAGGAGAACGGACGATTTCGAGAGAGAAGCGTGCATACCTCAACAACTAGCGGAAGCCACATACGCCGGGACGGGCACGTGCCCTAGAGGCACGACAATGGCCACGCCACGCGGTCAGAAGAGGCCCATAGCCACGCATCCCAGAGACAGGATGATAAGGTGGCCATGCAGTGCAAGATAGATAATTTGAAGAGAAAGCTGCGCCATGCACGGCGGAGACGGTCCGAACCCAGCCCTGACTTGCCCTCTGACGACGAAAGTGATGACGAATACAGGCAAAGGTCAAGAACACCCCCCAGCGAGACTTTCTCTCACGAGAAGGAGCGCTACCAGAGGCGTAGGCGTGACAGCCCAACTCCCAGGGGCTTAGGGAGTGACGCCATGAGCAAGGCGCTGGATCGGCTCTCCAAGTCGCCCTTCACGCGTCGTATAGAGGAGGCAGTGCTCCCTCGGCGGTTCCAGCAGCCAACCTTCACTGCTTACAACGGCAAAACGGACCCCGTGGAGCATGTGAGCCAGTTCAACCAGAGGATGACTGTCCACTCTAAGAACGAGGCGCTGATGTGCAAAGTCTTCCCATCCAGCTTGGGACCTGTGGCAATGAGGTGGTTCAATGGTCTAAGGACGAATTCTATAGACTCATACAAACAGCTGACCCAGGCTTTTGGTTCCCGCTTTGTTACGAATAGCAGGCCTCCTCGGCCCATGAGTGCGTTACTGTCCCTGTCCATGCGTGATGGGGAGACCCTCAAGGCTTACTCGGACAAGTATTGGGAGATTTACAACGAGCTGGACGACAAGTACGACGATGTCGCCATCAATACATTCCAGAACGGACTACCAACGGGGCACGACCTGAGGAAGTCCTTAACCGGTAAGCCCGCCACCAGCGTGCGGCAATTGATGGATCGGATCGATAAATACAAGCGGGTAGAGGAAGATCTACTGCAGGACAAGGGGAAGGAGAAGGTTATCCCTCAGGAGAGAAGGGATTTCAGGTCGGACCGGTATAGCAACGCCCGCCCGAGGAGGGATTTCGATGGGCAATCTGGGACGACCAACGCCCAGACTGTCAGCGCTGTGTTCCGAGAACCAGTACATAGGGTGCTAGAAAAGATAAAGAACGAACCATACTTCAGGTGGCCGAATAAGATGGCTGGGGAACCCGAGAAGCGTAATCAGAATTGCTACTGCCAATACCACCAGGACCACGGACATGCCACGGAGGACTGCAGGAACCTCTGGAACCACCTGGACCAACTAGTCCGGGAGGGAAAGCTGAAGCACTTCTGCACCATTCCAGCAGCCAGCAAGGCCAGACCTACCAAGAGCCTCGGAAGGACACCGCCATGGGGCAGCTCGCTGGGACGATTAATGTAATCTTGGCGGCACCAGGAAGAACAGGCACACGCCCTTCGCGAGTTTCGTCTGTAGCCCAACAGTCTGCCGAGGAGTCCTGGACAGAGCCGAAGAGGGCCATGAGGAGTTTTCCCCCAGCCTTGAGTATCTCGGAGGAGGACAAGATTGGGACCACCCAGCCCCACGATGACGCTCCAGTCATTACCCTCAAAATCGGGGGCTACGACGTGAAAAGAGTGATGGTGGATGGTGGCAGCGCAGCCGAGGTCATGTATCCAGACCTCTACAAGAGGCTGGGGCTAAAATCAGAGGACTTGACGCCTTATAGCTCCCCCCTAATGAGCTTCGACGGAAAGCTCGTCATCCCAAAGGGCATGATCAGGCTGCCCATCCAAACCGGCCCAGAGGTGGTGGAGGTGAACTTTGTAGTGGTGGACACATACTCCCCTTACACGGCTATCGTAGGAAGACCCTGACTACACACCTTGGGGGGCGTTGCCTCCTCTTTGCACCAGAAGGTGAAATTCCCGTCAGGGGATCAAGTTCTAGAGATTCGAGGTTGCCAGCCCACAGCGAGGCAGTGCACAGTGGCTGCCATATCATATCGGCTTGATGCACAGCCCTCGGCCACCACCGAGGAAGGTTTATAGCAATCAAAGATCCCAGTGGCGCCTCCTGGTACAGCTGCCGAGGAGGCTAAATGTGAGGACCTGGAGAAGGTGGTAATTGACGATGACCCGGAGAAGTTCTTCCAGGTCGAAGCCCAGCTGCCTCCCTGGGAGAAGGAGGAGCTACTTGAGTTCCTCAAAAGGAACCTTGACGTGTTCGCATGGGACCCCTGTGATGCCCCTGGGATTGATCCATCCTTCATTTGTCACCACCTTAACGTCAACCCATCCGTGATCCCCAAGAAGCAGCCACCCCGGCGCCCGTCAAAGGAGCATGCTGATGCAATTAGGGAAGAGGTCAATAAGCTTAAGCGCGCGAGGGCTATCAAAGAAGTTTTTTACCCCGAATGGTTGGCCAACACTGTGGTGGTCAAGAAGAAAAGTGGGAAATTGAGGGTTTGTGTAGACTTCACGGACCTGAACAAAGCATGCCCAAAGGACCCCTTCCCAATGCCACGAATAGACCAGCTAGTAGATGCGACGGCAGGCCATCCTCGGATGAGCTTTCTAGACGCCTTTCAGGGCTATCATCAGATCCCACTAGCTTTGGAGGACCAAGAGAAGACAGCCTTTGTGACGCCCATAGGGAACTACCACTACAAGGTTATGCCATTTGGCCTGAAAAACGCCGGATCAACCTACCAGAGGATGATGACGAGGATGTTCGAGCCGTTGTTGGGCAGAAACATCGAGATTTATGTTGATGATATGGTGGTGAAAAGTAAAGTGGTGTCCGAGCACTTGGGGGACCTCGGTCGCACATTTGACGTCCTGAGAAAGCACAAGTTGTGCCTAAATGCCTCAAAATGCTCGTTTGGCGTAGGCTCTAGCAAGTTTTTGGGATACATGATCACCCACCGTGGGATCGAAGTCGACCCTGACCAAATCAAGGCCATTCATAATTTGAAGCCTCCGCAGAACCCCAAAGAGGTCCAAAAGCTCACTGGGATGATCGCGGCGCTGAACCGATTCATTTCCAGGTCGGCTGACAGGTGCAGGCTCTTCTATCTCCTGATCAACAAGTGGAAAGGATTTGATTGGTCCGAGGATTGTGTCGTAGCTTTCCAGCAACTCAAGGAGTATCTATCCCGACCGCCTATCATGTCCAATCCCGAGGCCGACGAGGTCCTATACGCATACCTTGCTGTGGCGCCCCACGCAGTGAGCCTAGTACTGATACGGGAAGACAATGGCGTTCAAAAGCCAGTTTACTACGTCAGCAAGTTGCTGCATGAGGCGGAGGTCAAATATCTACCCTTAGAGAAAGCCATACTGGCTGTGGTCCACGCCACGAGAAAGCTCCCCCATTACTTCCAAGCTCACATGGTGGTTGTCTTAACCCAATTGCCCTTGAAGTCTGTACTCCGGACCGCTGACTACACAGGAAGAATCGCGAAGTGGGACACAATTCTGGGGGCTTTTGACGTAAAATACATGCCTCGGACCTCCATAAAAGGCCAAGTTCTGGCAGATTTGACGGCCGAGTTCGCTGAGCCTACTGTAGAAGTGGCAGCCGAGGAGAAGAGCTGTGATGAGCAATCGATTGGAGCAATCTCCATCCCGGAGTCACCATGTTGGAAGGTATATGTTGATGGCGCGGCAAACCAAAGGGGGTCCGGAGTGAGGCTAGTCCTAGTATCCCCTGAAGATCATGTCATAGAGAAGTCCCTGAGGCTCGGATTCACGGCCACAAACAACGAGGCCGAGTATGAGGCATTACTGCAAGGGATGGTCATGGTATAGAAGATGGGAGGAAAGTCGATAGAGATGTTCTCAGACTTGAGATTGGTGGTAGGACAGGTAAAGGGGGAGATGGAGGCCAGAGATTCGAGAATGCAAGAATACCTGGGCCAGGTCAAGCGCTTGCAGTCGGAGTTTGGCCTCTTCAGCTTGTCTCATATTCCTAGAAGTGGGAACAGCCATGCCGATTCATTGGCCACACTCGCAACTTCCTTGGCAGAGGCTCTACCTCGGATCATACTTGTCGAGCATCTGGAGAGGACGAGTGAAGTGCCAAAGGGAGCGATCCCCGTCCATCAGGTTGAGATGGGTCCCAGCTGGATGGACCCCATAGTGAGATTCCTCAAAGGTGATGTCCTGCCTGAGGAGAGGTCAGATGCCGAAAAAATATGAAGGAAAGCTCCTCGGTTATGGTTGTCCGAGGATCACAAACTCTACAGGCGCTCCTACTCTGGGCCATACCTGCTGTGCGTCCACCCCGAAGCGGCAGAACTACTGCTCGAAGAGCTGCACGAGGGAATCTGTGGGAGTCACACAGGGGGGAGATCCCTGTCTCTCCGAGCCGTCACACAAGGATACTGGTGGCTGGGGATGCAGCAAGAGGCCCAGGAGTATGTCAAAAAGTGTGACCAGTGACAAAGGTTCGCCCCAAATATCCATCAGCCAGGAGGGGTCCTAAATCCTTTGTCCAGTCCATGGCCGTTCGCCCAATGGGGCTTGGACATTGTAGGACCTTTCCCCAGAGCGCCAGGGAATAAGAAGTATCTGTTAGTGGCCACGGACTACTTCACCAAGTGGGTCGAGGCCGAGCCACTGGCCAACATCAGGGACGTAGACGCAAAGAAATTCCTTTGGAGGAACATTGTCACACGATTCGGGGCCCCTCATACCCTCATCTCGGATAATGGGCTCCAATTCAATAGCAAGGCCTTCAAGAGGTACTGTTGTGAACTTGGGATCACAAATAGATACTCGATGCCAGCCTACCCTCAGGGAAACGGACAGGCCAAGGCCGTCAACAAGGTCATCGTCAATGGGCTTAAGAAGAGATTAGATGATGCCAAGGGGAGATGGGTAGAGGAGCTGCCCCACGTTCTCTGGACGTACCGGACTACGCCCCGGCGATCAACGGGGGAAACACCTTTTGCCATGACTTATGGTGCCGAGGTAGTGATCCCCCTGGAAATAAACTTCCCGACGCTAAGGACGAGCTCCTTCACTCCAGGCAGCAATGGTGAACTGCTGGGGCGGAGCCTGGACCTAGTAGACGAACGAAGAGAACGAGCAATGATCCAGTTGGCCTATTACCAGCAAAAGCTCAAGCAAGGATATGACGCCAACGTAAAGCTCAGACCACTAGCACCGGGGGACCTGGTGCTGAGAAAAGTCATAGGGGCTGCCAAGAACTCTTCTTGGGGAAAGCTGGGACCCAACTGGGAGGGGCCCTACCGAATTACCTCAGTAGTAGGGATAGGAGCATACTATTTAGAAGATTTAGATGACAAACCTGTACCTCGTCCATGGAATGTAAATAACCTGAAAAGGTATTACTATTAATGAAGAAGTTTCTTTTGATTCAGATTTTTAGCCTATCATGATTATGTGTCTCGTGTCCTGACGGCCAGACTGAGTGTTAGACAGAACCAAGGTCTTGCATGGTCCTCGGACTCAAACCTATGGGGAAACTAACCACTCAAATATACCTGAGTACTAGACAGAACCAAGGTCTTGCATGGTCCTCGGACTCAAACCTATGGGGAAACTTGCTACTTACAAAAGAACAGAAGTGTTAGACAGAACCAAGGTCTTGCGTGGTCCTCGGACTCAAACCTATGGGGAAACTAACCACTCAAATATACCTGGGTACTAGACAGAACCAAGGTCTTGCATGGTCCTCGGACTCAAACCTATGGGGAAACTAGCTACTTACAGAAGAACAGAAGTGTTAGACAGAACCAAGGTCTTGCATGGTCCTCGGACTCAAACTTATGGGGAAACTAGCTACTTACAGAAGAACAGAAGTGTTAGACAGAACCAAGGTCTTGCATGGTCCTCGGACTTAAACCTATGGGGAAACTAACCACTCAAATATACCTAAGTGTTAGACAGAACCAAGGCATTGCATGGTCCTCGGACTCAGGCCTATGGGGAAACTAACTACTTCAAGACTAAGTGTTAGACAGAACCAAGGCATTGCATGGTCCTCGGACTCAGGCCTATGGGGAAACTAACTACTTCAAGACTAAGTGTTAGACAGAACCAAGGCATTGCATGGTTCTTCGGATTCAGGCCTATGGGGAAACTAACTACTTCAAGACTAAGTGTTAGACAGAACCAAGGCATTGCATGGTCCTCGGACTCAATCCTATGGGGAAACTAACTACTTCAAGATTAAGTGTTAGACAGAACCAAGGCATTGCATGGTCCTCGGACTCAATCCTATGGGGAAACTAACTACTTCAAGACTAAGTGTTAGACAGAACCAAGGCATTGCCTGGTCCTCGGACTCAAGCCTATGGGGAAACTAACTACTTCAAAAGACTAAGTGTTAGACAGAACCAAGGCATTGCGTGGTCCTCGGACTCAAGCCTATGGGGAAACTAACTACTTCAAAAGACCAAGTGTTAGACAGAACCAAGGCATTGCATGGTCCTCGGACTCAAGCCTACGGGGAAACTAACTACTTCAAAAAAATCCTAAGTGTCTACTTCAAAAAAATTCTACCTAGTCCTTAGGACACGAAAGGTCCGCCCGAGCATACATGCCCTCACGTTATGATGATTGAAGCCGCGATTGGCCGAGATACAATCGAAGTTAAAATTATACAAGTAAAAAAAAAAAAAAAAAAAAAAAAAAAAGACGGATAACGCGCAAATGAACAAATAGCCAGCATAAGTTAGAAGAGAAATAAGACTCGCATTACATTAAGTCCAAAGAAATTACATGGTAAGAGTCACACTACAATGTTCAAAAAAAAAAAAAAAAAAGAAGAAGAAAAGGACAAGAACAAAATGAATAGCAAAACAAAAGCAAGGACAAGGCAGACGCGTCCTTGCAATGTCCAAAATGGGGTGAAGCAGAAGTGCCAAGGAGCCTACACCTTCCACTTAATTGCCCGCCCCAGTTGGTGGCTGGACCATGGTAGCCTCAGGATCCTCTGAGCTCTGACTAAGTGGGATGGCTTGCAAAGGCACGACAGGAATGGCTACTTCCTCGGAGGAAGAAACCTGGGCATCAGAGGAGGGCTTTGCAACCTGCTGGGGCGCTTTCTCATTAGGGCCTTCACTCGGTTCAACCACCCTGGGAGGATCACTCCCTTGAACCGGCTTACCGGTAGGTCCAGCGACTGAGGCTCCCTCACCTGGAGTAGCAGCAGTTTCCTCAGCAGCCTCCTCGGCCTCAGAGCCATCTGGGGCAGCCTCGCGGATGGCAGGGGGGTAATACACACTCTCCTCTTTCCACAGGTTAGACGAGGCCTCCACCCCAGCTTGTTTAAGGGCTTCACCCCAAGTCTGGGAGCAGTAGTGCCTGCATACCTCAGGGACTTGGGATTTGTAGGTAGCTTCCGTCTCGGCTACCCCAGCAGCATAAGCTGCCTCCTCAGCTTCCTCCTTAGAGGCCCAGGCCTCCTCCCTACCCTGGTCTGCCTCAAACTTGGCCCTCACAGCTTCATCCCTAGCCCATTCAGCCACTTTTCTGGCCTCCTCGGCAGCAGCCGCCTTCTTCGTCAGATCAGCAATCAGCTCCTTTGCGATCTTCAGCTGCTCCTCTGCCTCACCCAGACGCCTCGTTTGATCCTCAGCCTGCTTCTGGAAACCAGCGAGACCTGACACTGCGTTGTCCCGAGCCCTGGTCATTGCCTTCAGCTCCTCCCTGGCCGCGGCGAGGTCGTCCTCAGAGGTCTTGAGGGTCCGAGTGGCCTCCAAGCGCTTCTCACGCTCTGCATCCATGGCCTTTCCTTGGTCATGGGCCGCCTCCTCCAGCCTATAGGTGGCCTAGACAACCTGTCAAACAAAACGGGAACATAATAAGCCGAGCTCAAAAAAAAAAAAAAAAAAGAGAGAAGAAGAAAGACTGAAGCCAGAAAAATCACAAGTGTTGAGGGTCTTACCATTCCCAGATATCGCTTGAGGCTGAGGAAGACCTCCCTGCTCCTCATGGTTCCCAGCTCCGCCATGTCCGCGGGAAGTAACAAGCACCTCTCCACCGCGTCGGCCACATATGCACCTTCGCCCTCTCTAAAATCCCTGAGGGAGGAGTCATCCCTCAAAGGACCCCCGTGGAGCATTGGGGCGGGGAGCCAAGCCTGAACCTCGGGCTGGGCATCGACCTGTTTGTCTTGGCCTCGGGAGCCTATTTTCAGCTGCTTCGAGGGCCGCCGAGTGTCGTCCCCCTCCTGCGTGGACCCAGACTTGTCCTCAATAGGCCTTTTGCCCTTATCCTTTTTCTGCTTAGGATCAGTGGGCTCGTGCCTGGATGGCTGACTCGTCTGAGGTGGAGGAGGAGGAAGCCTGGATTGGGTAGAGGCCGACCTGGTCTGGGCAGGACGAGTCTTAGGAGAAGGAGGAGGAAGCTTTAGCTTGGACTTCCCCGGTTGTCCTTCTATTAGGTCGAGCAGACTGGCTTGGGATTTCTTCTTGTAACCCATCTCAAGCCGAGAAGAGGACTCTGACGTCAGGAAGTCTGCTTCGGTCAAGCGTGGGTCACCCAAGTCTCCAGGAGGGTCCTCGGACTGGTGGACTTGTTCAAACACGTCAAACACGTCCTCGGCAGGGCCAAAATCGGCAACTTCCTCTTCCCTTTCTGGGTTTTCTTCTGAGGGCTCTGCGAATCTGGGGGAGGAAGAGGGGCCTGCTAATGTGACGCCTTCTGAAGTGGAGGGCTCCTCGGGAAACTGGAACCCGTCCTCGGTCACAGTTATTCTCTGCAGTCGAGGATCCTTTGCTCTGATCACGTGCTTTGGAACGGCGAACAATTTTTGGACCGGGGTGTACCCCAAGATTTTGTGAGCGGCCCTAACTTGATGGTCAGCTTCGTTCTCGAAAACCGCCGCCCTGAGCACTTTCTACAAATCCTCCCTGTTGACTAGGCTGAAGTGGCGCGTGTAGGCATGCGGATCTGTAGAAAGAAGACACATTCATGTTAGTAAACAAACAGTGCAAAGAAAAAAAAATGACGCATGAAATAAACTAAAATCTTTGAACCCCCTCCTACTCCCACTGCCCCACCTGGTGTCCCTTCCGTCATTGGGCAGTGAAGGCCATTGTGCCACCCTCCGGACACGATGAGAAAGTCCTTGTCCAGCCCTTTGCTGGACTCAGGGAGGCACTGGATAAGCCGGACCCTGTCGTCCCATGTCTTCATATTGCCCTTCAGGCACTGGAGGTTGTAACACCAGTTTACGTCGCGATGGGTCAACCTTAGCCCCATCTTCTCGTTCAGGGCATCCACACAACCCAGAATTCTGAAGACGTTGACGGCGCACTGAGTGGGGGCCAGCCGGAAGTACGTCAGATAGCCTCTCATCACAGGCCCCATGGGGATTCTCATGCCACCTTCGAGGAAGGCGATGATGGGAATCACCACCTCGCCCTCTTGCCTTCGAAGGAGCCACTCCCCTTCCTCGCAATACCTCAAGCCCACGTTGGCAGATATCTTATAGTCGGCGATGAATTTCTCCATCGCCTCCTCAGTATAGACATACTTCTTAAGTCTACCCATCCCAAGTGACGCCTAAGAGAACTAAAGAAAGAGCAAATGAAAGAGAAGAAGGAGTAGAGAGGAAGAAAGCTCAGAGAGGGATAGAGCAACTTACAGAAATGAGGAGAAGCTCCTCGGACAGGCTTTTTATGCTGGAGATGTAGGTGGAAATTTGGCTGGACTCAGAATGTATGCGCAAGAGCTCTTGATTGCGAATGAAAAAAGGGAAAAGCAGTTCGAATGAGTATTTATACCCCAGATCGAAGAGCCACGCGGGTTTCCCCGCCCATAAATGCTAGGCGAATCCCCACCGTTGGATTGTCATCCTCCCGTTGAACGTGGGGAGCACAGAGCCGCCTGAATTTAATGAAGGACACGTTATGCGCGTCGAAGCGTCAGTAACGCGCCTTGGGCAGATGAAAAGGCTCCAACGTTGACGGGGGACAAGACTCGATTGGACACAGAGTAGGTCTGAGGATGTCAAAATCCTCCTTTCCGCCCGAGGATGCGGACAGCAAGATTTTGAGGGGCTATTGTGGGGCCAGAAAGAGTCAGGCAGCCCCCGGCCCACTTCGAACCAGGCCCAAAGGCCCACGCCGAGGAGGCGTCCAAGGTCCGAGGACGAAAGTGTAAAGCCCAGTTGCCCAAGAAACAGTGCCGAGGACGATTCCTTCCTCGGACGTCCGAGATCATAAAGTGAACAAGCAGCACACCATCAAGGGGAGCCTTCCTGAGCATCCAAAGAGCAAATAGCAAGTACCAAGCGCCAGCAATGGAAGCATGGTGGAGGAGCAAGTCCCAGATGAACTGTCACCTCCACATTAAATGCCCTCAACTAACGCCCTGGCCGCATTAATGAGGATAGGACTCCTGAACAGTGCTGTCTTGGGCGCTGCAACCCACAAGAGGAATGGGAATGCGGCTGATGGGACAGGCTCTCGAGTGGTGGCCTAGCTGATCAACAATTGTAGGGCTAGGATCAACTGAGAGAGATGTATATAATGTAAGGAGTCCCTCTTGAAAGGGGGACGGAAAACCTGAAGGAAGAAGTACTGTAGCGACTTGTATTCTCCCAAACCTTGTAATCAGTCTTTAAAAAATAACAAGAACTCCAAGCTCCGAGGAGCATTATTGTGCATTCCAATTCAAGTTTAAGTTATTAAGCTCGCACGCAACCATGCATGGTCGTGGCATTCCTCACTAAGGCCTAGTTCTTGAGCCCACTCTCTATAAATTCATTGCAGGGCTAGCTGGGCTTGGGTCCACTCTCTGAACACAGCAGAAGTGCTCAAACTCGGTCCCTACAAATAGCATATAAAATAAATTTGCACATATGAAAGTGAGTGTTATGAGTATAGTCTAAATTTTGTAGGAGAAAGAGAAGGGAGGAAAAAAACTCATGGACTTGCTATTTCATTAGACTCAATTAAGTTTCCCAATAATTTTGTGTTAAAAAAGTCTAACAACTTGTTTAAATCAAATAAAACCACAAATTTTAACAAAAAAAAACCCATTTTAAACCCAAATGTCTATGTATTGTACGATACGATACGATTCATACGATACGCACCTATGTATTGAACGATTTGAGCACTTACTGTTAGGACATATATGTTTTAACTTGTTTTAAGAACATATGTCACTTAGTTATGTAAATTGGCTAATCCTTTGACAAAACGCACTCTACTTGTAATTGGGTAGATCTAGGTGTTTTTAATACTTTAAGAAACAATGTTTCAAGGTCAAGTGTTGAAGTCATCAAGTCTGTCCAAGAGAAAGCAAGTTGAAGTGCAGAATTTTTAAAGCTCGACACCTCTCGATAGCTACCTCGACACCTGCTATCTGTCGAGATTTAAAAAGTCAGAATTCCAAATCTGATTTTCTTGGGATCCGTGAATATGTTTTTGGGACTTCTTTTCTTCTAACCCTAAACATATAAAAGGATTATTTTAAGAGCCGTTTTGGGGACACAAGTTGTATTATCATTGAGCAATCTCTGTTTATGCAAATTGTGCTCAACAGACGAAGTTCTTAACCTAGTTCATCCTTCATCAAGAAGTTGCTGTGTCTTTGCACCATAGGGTTTTGTAACCAAGCATCTTCCTGCTATTCATCACGTGGATGAACTGAAGAACTTTGCAGCCAACCATTCTTCCTCAAGTTGGTGTTCTGAAGTCGCGTACTGGGATCCGCGCATTGGTTAGTCACGTACTTGGGAGCCGTGCATCAAAGGTGGAAATTGTCACTACAGATCAAGTCCAATTGGGTATTGGGGTAAGGGTTCAACTGTAGGTTGGTAAGGTACTTGGGATTCCTTTCTTGTAACCGCTTGATTTGATAATAGTGGAGTTTCGGGAGTGGTGACCTGAAAATCACCCGGTGGGGTTTTTGCCATTAGGGTTTTCCCCATTCGTAAACAAATCACCGTGTTATTTATTTTCCGCTGCATATTTAGTATTTGGTGATTTGTTTGTGCTTCCACGCAATTGCATGCTTAATTGATTAATTAACAACTTGACTAATTAATTAATTAATTAGGGTTTATCACAATGGGTCATTCAGATTGTGACCTAACACTTACGATATGAAACTTTTTGTACACGATACGATATGTATCGCGTATCGTATGATACATATCGTGTAGGAATTTGACTGCTAGAGATGCTCTTATATATACATTGTCCTTTTTGGTAATTTACAATTCAAACCGCTACTTTTATAAGTTCTACCCAAACACTCAGCTTTTTCAAAAAGTACTTTTTAACAATTTTTACCAAACACTCAGCTTTTTGAAAAAACACTTTTTCATACTGCACTTTTTGAAAACTCCACTTTTTCAAAAAGCCCAACTTCGAAAAGCTGAACCAAATGCACTCTAAGTGCAATAACTGAAATTGTGACTTGAAATCACGATTTCAGTTGTTGTACACAACGTATTATGTGCAACAATCACTGTTCTTAGAGAAAATCTTGTTACACGTTTGCTATTGCATACTCTATACACACTTTTTTTGAAAACATTATTTCAACTAAAACTGTAAAATTGTGTTTTCAAAACATGATTTCAAAAGAAGTGTGTATAGAATGTGCAATAACAAGTATGTGATAATCATTATTCTTTAGAAATTCTAGGGCCTTGCTTTTCAGCATTAAGTGCCCGTTTGGATTGGGCTGAATTGGGCTGAAACACGCGTTTGCATTTCAGCTTTTTTTCTTTCTTTTTTTTTTTCTTTTTGAGCCGCGTTCTTTGACTTTTCCCGTGAACAGTACATGATGTGCACTGTTCACGGACCCACAAATTTCACTTTTTAGCAATTTTTTCCTTAAAAATGGATCATACGATACTATTCACACATTTAAAAATTATTTTGTTACAATGTCTTTCAGTTTTCAGTTTTTAACCGTATCCAAACGGATCTTAAGTGCTCTCAATCTTAACCCATAGAAGGGGAATACTTAAGTTCAGCCTGTAGTGCTGTCAATTTGTAAAACTAAGGAATATATTAGATGTGAATTTGGAATAGATTACATGTACTATAGAAACATATAATCTCTGCTTTATTTTATTAATTTCTTTTTCATTCATTTCTATTGCTTAAATACGTTCCATTCCATTTCATTCATTCTCATTTCTTTAAGTTTTACTCATTTCATTTTCTTATGAACTTCCAAACGAAAGCTTAGTTTTATTTGTTGTTGTTATTCATTATTCCTTTTTGTTTTTTAATTATTTCATAACAAATAACAACAATGGAATTGTACCAGACAGACTCAACAACTATCATGTCCCTGACTGCGTCGAATCCAAGCCATTTAGAATCTCTTTTTTTCACATGCCAAGACAATATAAAGTAAATAAAAGCCTCAAAAACCTTCTTATTCACTCCCATGAATTAGCAAGTTGGTCATTTAGGAATTCTGTATATGAATTCTCTGTTTTTTCCCTGGGAGGAGGAGAAGTTACCTCCTCCTTCAAGTCTGGTGGTTACTTTCTTTATCTGGTTAGGCGTTGGTTTTTTACTAGACTATTGCATTTCTAAAACAAAAAAAAAAACTTCACAGAGAATCACAAACCAACATAAGAGCCGTGGAAAAAATACTCTCCTACAGGTTCAAGAACAAGGCGCTTCTACAAGACGCACTGACACACTCCGCCTACTGCAACCACAACAGCGGCAAGTCGTTTAGGCACAACAAGCTGCGGCTTGAGTTCCGAGGCGACGCGGTGCTCAGATTCGCCCTAACCGAACACCTTTACTCAACATACCCTAGCCTCAACACAGAACAGCTCTCGCGCCTACGCGACGCCAACATCAGCAACGAGAAGCTAGCACGCGTCGCCGTCCACCGCCGCCTCCACGACCACATTACGCACAATGCTGGCACCTCTTTTGCTAAGGAGGTCTAGAACAAAAACTTCTCACTTTTCCTTTTTATATATAAATTGCCATATCTGTTTGTAAATTTTACTTAAGCTAGTATTTAGTATTTTTAGCATTTTTTATATTTTACAAGCATAACTTGCACTAAAGAGTAAAGACGCCCTAAGGTTAGTCTTTTTTTTTTTTTTTTTTTTTTACTTTCTGTATTATTCTTAATGTTATTATCTTTTTTTTTTCCTTTGATAATTTGGCATATTATATATTAATATATAAATATTATTTATTAAAAGAAAAATTGGTTTAAAACTCGTTTTTATTTGTTTTTGAGATACAAAATTGCCGATATAGTTTTTAATTTTAGGTTTTGTTAATATCTTCTTTTACAATTTGTTAGAAAAATTAATTTTCAATTACTATTTGGCATATTCATAACAAACTCATAACAATTTTTTATTTATTTTTAAACAATTTAGGGTTTCAATTGTATTAGATTTCTATTTACTCAACATTTTGAGGGCATTTTTAAAGATGGAGAAAGAATGCAAAAACCTCATACTTTTTCAGAATTTGACCAAAGATCTTCTCAAATGGTTTTGTGTTACTTCTATAAATTCAAAAGTTTGCTGATGCAGTGGAAGACGGTAAAGTTTTATATGGGTCAACTAAAGTCTTAGTCCCAAAGATTCTTGCTGACATTGTAGAGTCTTTAGCAGCAGCTATATATGTTGATCTCAAATTCGACCTGCAAAAATTATGGGTGGTGTGTATTTAGATTCTCTTTTCTTATTTGACAAAAATGATTTGTCTTTTTTCTTTTCTTGTTTCGGACTTTTAGTATCTATCTCTCTGTTGATATAGAATTCATCATTTTGTATTATATTTGAAGATCTTTGAGAAGCTCTTGCAACCGATCATTGTCAAACCTGAAGACTTGCCCACTAACAATACATGAAGTTTGTGACAAGAAAAGGTGGGCTAAGCCTATTTTCAGGTTTGAGCTTCTTTATCATGAGTAGTGAAGAATTATATATATATATATATATGTGTGTGTGTGTGTGTACGCGGGCGCACATGTGCATGCTCTAAATTATTTGATGTCGAGCCTATTAGGTTTTTTTTTTTTTTGGGGGGAGGGGGGTGTTTATTACACATAATTTGTGTGTGTAAGGGTTATTTCCCTTACTTTCGTGAGTTGAACCACAATTAATTAAGCCTTCTGTATTCGCTCTCTCTCTCTCTCTCATATTCAAAAATTTATAATTATTAAATATTAGTATAGATGTGTATACCATGTTGTATATGCTAGAGTAAATGCGGAATAGAAAACAAAAAATAGAAACACAAAAATACGAGGATTACGTAGTTCAGTCTTGACGGTCTTGTCCATAGAGGAAACTGTTAATGGTAACATCTTTATTATGTAAGAGTGCAGTACAAAGCTTGCATTACAATGAACCACAACATGAGGTATATATAAGAGACTAAACCCTAAACTATTAATACAAGTAAGAGACTTATCTTGCACATATAGTAAATGGGCTTCGGTCTATTACATTGGACTAATATATCTAATATATCATTAACAATAAGAATGATATGGAATGTTACTATGAGCTAGAATACTTGGTTAATACTAGGTTTACAATGACTGAAATAGCATGAATACTGATCTCTATGGCATGTGAAGTGAACATGAACTACTAGGCTACGTGGTTCGTTCTAACTTCTATTGACTTTTGGGCACTCACACCTTCATCGTACTTATTAATCTTACAATGAAAGTGTTTTTTTTTAATCTCCTTTAACTCCAATTGTGTTCTGTCAAACCACCTACGCTGGATATAGAATTTTCATTTTTCATGCCTTTCTTCTTCTTAAGTATTCACAATTTTTCTTTCTCAAAAAGCATTCAAACTTGTTTTTTTTTTTTTTTTTTTTTTTAAATTCTCACTTTCCTATCTATCTTGTAAGATATTGAATCAAAATGTACTTTTGCTATAACTTTCAGCATTGAGAAGCAAGAGGGTCCACCACAAGGCAAGAAATATGCATACTCAGTTTAAATAGGTGGTGTGTCTATGGCGTGAGAAGAAAAGTCAAAAGAGAAGGAAGCAGATAATTATGAAGCTGCATGTATTACTTGTGCCTTATTAGACTCTAATATAATCTAACTCTAATATGAGTATAATCTTCTGGCATGTGTCATGATTGTCGAGCTTATACAGATTGATAAATGTTGAATTTATTTTGAAGATTTGGACAAAAAAGCCACATGGAGCACAATCATTTTAATTTGTCCATGTCAATTTTATCTGCTACATGTCTAGCAGGTGCCAATAATATAAATGGATATTTATAAATTCCTAAATTTTAATATGTGCTTAAATTTCCATTATTAACTCCTTAAAACGCTCCATTAGTTTTTTTTTCCATGTATTAAGATCCCGTGGCTTTTAACTTTTTTTTTTTTTTTTTTTGGTGTTAAAAATGTCCATTTGCCTCCCATCTACATGTTTTGTGCTAATTCAGTGTTCAAAACGATGTTATTTCATGCATTTTATTAAAAAATGATGCCATTTCACGAGAGTGTCTACACAGCTGCCTACAATTTTTCATCTTCTCCCACACTGATTCCTCATTTTTTAGCTTCCCCTATTAATCTAGCTTACCTTAACTCAGCATCTGAATCTCTCTCTCTCTCCCTCTCTCCACCAAATGTCTCTCTGTATGACATCTCTTACTCCCTCTACACATTCACTACCTCAATTGTGTGTTTGGTTGAGGTGATTTGTGGAGATGGAAAATGGAGAAAGGAAAATAGGAAAGATTTTGGGTGAGAGAAAATGATGAAGTCTAGGTGTTTTCTCTTTGGACTCACCATTTCTTTGTCTCCCCAAATTGGGGAGAAGATGAGGGAGGGAGAGGGGCTTAGATGAATTTTTTTTTTTTTTTATCCATTTGCCTTTTTTTTTTCTTTTTCATTTTTTTTTATGAAAATAAATTTATATAAACTACATTTTTTGTCCTCTCATTTTTCTTCTTATCCAAATAAAAGAGTTTTTCATCCCTTTACTTTTCTACCCTCAACTAAGCACAAATGAGAAAAAATTAAATATTTTCTATCTCCCACTTTTCCACCCCCAATCAATCAAATCCTTCTGTTTAGGAACATTTTATCTAGTTTTTTTGTTAAAAGTGTGTTAAAGTATACTTGTATCTTGAAAAAGTGAAAAAAAGTATAACAAAAAAAATAAAATAAATAAATAAAGTGGAAAAAATAAAGTTTTAAAAAACTGTACATAAAAATTAAAAGCTAACAACAAATTTCAAACTCACTTTTAGTCTTCTCTAAATGAACACCACACGAATTTCATTCCACATTCAATCAAACCCACACATTCCTAGCCCAAAGTCTCCGACATCACTAACGAATGCTTCCTTCAATGTACTAAGGTTTGTGTTGCAATTTTGCAAAGCGGAAAATTATTTTGTTTCTCAACATCAATGGTGGCCCTTGTACACATTGGGCAAAATCAAATGGTAAGTTCTTATCACAATCTCCTACTAAACTACAGACTTTGGCTTTTTACTGTTGATCTTCTTAAATAAAATGTTATGTATAAGAAAAAAAATATTAACCATGGAATATTTTCTTTCAAGTTTTAACATTTTTCTTTAATCTGTATGCCAGGTGCATTTAAAGACTTTGGCCTAATACACATGCTATTCAAGAGAATAAATTAATCATGATTAGATAATCGAAAGGAAAGTGAGAAAATTCATCAAGAAACCAATGTCATTGAAATGTGTTTTATCATGGAACATTTTCCTTAATCTGTATGGCAGGTATTAAAGAAAATGGATTGAAAAACCAATGTTAATGAATATGTGTTTTGGACTACGAATTTCATACTTTTTTTTGTTACATTTGAAGAAATGTGAGCAAAGTAAAGATTCACTTATGAAATCATTGAAATGTGTGAACAGAGATTAAAAGAAGAAGTCAAATTTGAGTTTGCAAGCGTGATTTGAAATCAATTTACCCAAACTTAAGCAGCTCCCACGATGGACTTGGCCAGTTGGCCCAGTGTCTTTGCCTCGTTGGTGACTAACCTCGTGTCATGTAGGATTAATGTAATATATACATATATATATATATATATTTGGAATTGAATGTAGGATTATATTATTGTTCACCACTTTCATCAAAATATATTATTGTTTACCACAGTGATATTTTAATTCGTTTTGTTATATTAATTTGATTTGTGTTTTTGCTAAATGCATTTCATTGGTTTTTTTTTTTTTTTTTTTTGGAAAGTCAAATCATTGGTATTTCTTTTTTGAGTCGATAAAAATATTTGACCCTTGAACAACATTCAACCTGATTCGAATCTTGGTTCTAAAAAAACAAATACTTGAATATTGGGATTATAAAAAAAAAACTATGGCTTTTACTTAAAAGAAAAATAAATTTCAACTTCCATCATTTACTTTTGCATTACCCAAAATCCAATCATTTCATGTAATCTTCTTTCTGAATGAATGCCAAAACCATAATAGTCAATATTTGTTTAAATATTTTTTACAGGATTTTTTATGATTCAGTAATTGGAGCTGTGGGGATTTAAATCATAAATGTTTCCACTAGGATATATCATTTGAATTATAAGATCCTTGGTAGCAAGATACAAAGGCATTTGGCAATAGATACAATGAGACAGAGAGATTTGAACCATATATAAACGTCTTTGTTGGAAACGTCAAAAGATACTAGTTGAACTATTAAATATTAAAAACATCGTAAAATCATATTTACTTATTTTAAAATTGATAGATATGATGTCAAAAACTATATGATAGAATTATATTAAGAATTTTAGGGATCTAAGCTCTTCACTAAAATCATAAGGAAGGAGCGGTAGATGGACAAAAGCTTAACTCTTTTTTTTTTTCTCTAATAAAGTGAAGTTGGGCTACACCAAGAAAATGTACCAAGGAAGGAGGGGGCAGTGGCCAAACTAGTAGTAGTGAAGTGAGAGAGGCAATAATCAGAGCGAAGGAGTTGGGTTACACCAAGATGATCATCCCTAATGCCAGCAAAGAAATTTAACTTTTTTGGAAGGAAAAAAATCACTGGCAATGGTGGATTGTAAATATAATTGAGAATATGATCATGATTTTGAAATTTGAACCATTCCAAAAAAAAAAAAAAATGTTCAAGGTTTTTGAGATCAGACTGGGATTAAACCGTGATAACATCATAATTAATTCAATAATTATTTAAAATATAGATAAATATATTAAATTAGTAAACATGAAATTTGACTAAAATAGTCCAAATAAATATAGAGATTTATCTTTTAAATATTTTTTTTTCAAATCATAACTTTCAAAAAGCAAATAAGAATTATTAAATCCTAAGAAAACATAAATAGATATTGAGTTTATCAATCAATGGAGTCAATCTTGTACCCAAAGTCATTTTGGTTTAGTGAGGGAAATGAAATATTTCAATATTGAAAAATACTGTTATAGCATTTTCAGATTACCACAATTATATATATATATATATATATATATATATATATATATATTCGTTAACTTATATACACATATGAAATTAATATACTTAACATATTTGTTAGAATTCAATATTCTACTTTTTTTTTTAATATTTTATACAAACTTACGTCTAAATTATCTTAAGCCATGCCCACACCTATTAGATTACCCAATAAACTTTTTTTTATGAGACCCAATAAGAGAGACGTTGAATAGTCAATCATTTCTCATGAAATTTACTCAAAAAAAAAAAAAACGCGCATACATACACACACACACACAAGCTAGAAGAGTAGCGAACATTAGTTTGTCTACCCATAAACCTTTCTTTATGAGACCCAATAAAAAAAGTTAAGAGAGACATTAATTGATAGTCAACCATTTTTCTTGAAATTTTTATAAATAAATAAATGCTAGAAGAGTGGTGGAAAAACATTGCCCAAGAAAATTAGTCAACGACAATTAAGCGTTGCAATTGCAGGCAAAAATGCGAAAAAGAAAAAAAAAAAAAAAAGAGAAAAAAGAAGAAGAAGAAAGACAGAGACCGAGACAGAGAAGAAAGAATAAAAAGAAACGGTGATGCGATCTTAACATTTGACACTATCTCACAGTGGTTGAAGTTTCAACAATGATAATAAGGTGATTTAACTTTAAGGCTGTAAGGAAAAAAAAGAATACTTTGACTTGAACTTTGAGAATCCTCCATAGTTTTCAAATTCGGGCAATTCGACCGTAGTTTTCACAATTACTGACTTTTTGGATAGGCCGATTTTTGGAGTTAAAAGAACCAATTTGACAAACAGTTTCCAATTAACCAGGTCCAACCATGCGGTTTGGTCTGGGTTTTACAAACATCGATATGATATATATGAGCCAATGTACTGGCATTAGAAATTTAGAATAGTTATTTTGAATGTGCCGGTTGTAATTACAAATGATTGTCAGACACTAGCTAATAGGATAGCACGTAGCTTACAAATGGTAAATATCTCTTTGGCTTTGTAATCCTACTGTCCTTATTTTGGTATCAACAACAAAAAAAGTGAAGTTATTCACGAGGAAAAAAAGAAAAAAAAGAAAAGAAAAGCAAATCAAATAATTTAGACCCATGAAATAATCTTTTTAAATATTTTGTCCCCCACGTCAACTAGCATATCAGGTAATGATAATTGTCCATATTCCTTTCTTCTCTATTCATAAGGTCATGGAATAATGTCGTACAATCTAATTTTTTGGTATCACCTTTTCTTTTAAAAAATAAAAAGAAATGTTTTTTTATAAGTATTTTTTCTCTTGAAGAATTATTATAATTGTTATTAAAATACAGTGATATGGTGCTCTCTCTTCTCACATTTATGGTAGATGTCACCATAAACTTAAAAACACAATAATTATTCATTTTCTCTCAAACTCTATTGAAGTATGTATATATATCAAGAAAACAAGTTTTTAAACTTATTAGAACATTAGTTATTATCTTTCTCAAAAAAAGAAAAAGAAAAAAAAGAACATTAGTTATTATTCATTTGAATAGTGATTTATTAATTATGGTTTATGTGATCATCTCACTTTTGATTTATTTGATTAATAATTAGAGATTTATTTGATTTACAAGTTATAACATACGTAGCATGAAGTAATCATCTCATGATTTTTTAACCAAAATCTTCAATTTGTTAAATGATAATAGCTATTACCATACCCAAAATTTTGTTCGTAAAAAACAAAAAATCCAAAATTATTGTTGGGATTACACAAAAAAAAAAAATTGTATGGTTGTTAAAACTTAAAAGTTTTGAGGGGATGAGAATTCCGGCTTCATACCTGCACTTTCTAGTTTCTACAATGAGGAGAGGTTGAGGTACCACTCGAAAGTATAGGGCTCGATATTTCTTAGTTGGTTAAACTGTTAAATTAAAAATAAATCCCACAATAAATTCACATAATCAACCATTTAAATTAAACTAATACATTAAGAAAGTATAGATAAATTGATTATAGGTGATAAAAGTTCAATCCATCATCATAACATTATCTTTCTGATGCATTAAGAAGTTGCCTTCCGGACATGCTAGAAGATGCTACCTTTAGTAGTTGCCTCCGTGTAAGCTTTTGTTATTTTGTGAAAGTTATGTTGAGAGTCTTGTGGAGAAGGTTTTTTTGAACTTTTCTTGTGGAGAAGGTTGCTATTATGTGATTTTTAATTGAGCTTTATTGGTAGCTATGATTTGTAAACCTGAATGCAATTTTCATGCTTTGAATGGACATGGTACCAACTGAGAGCATTTTGGTACTTTTAAGTGGCAGAGCAACGTTGGCACTTGGCACCAAAGGGCCTCAAAAAAATTTTGCCAAAAAAAAAGAGTAAATACATACATACATACATATATTGGAGTTATACTAACCAAATTAAAAAATTTTAAAGAACAGTTATCATTTTGGCCCCCCATACCCCAAATAACATATATAAGAAATTCTAAAATGGCATTACATATAACTTTCATTTAAATGGGACACAATCCAATTAGTGATAATAAATGTCAAAAAATTACTACAATAATTAGACATTTAGCATATTAAGATGAACCTATAGAGTTATTTTAAAAAATTATCTCAACAAATAAAAGGTAAAAAAATCTATAATTTTAACACTTGTAGGGCTACAGTAACAAAAGGATTGAAAGCACCGCCGTAAGTCCACAAGTGACTCTCTCTCTTTTCTTTCTTTATGAAAAAAGTAGTGTGTAGCCATGAAAGTTAAACAATGTAGTGTGTAGACCCCATTCCACTTTCCCAGATACTTTTCTATATACTACTTTTTATTATTTAATTTATAGATAAAATAATATAACATGTATTTGTTTGTAGTTTATTAGATTTGAAAGATGGTAATTTATAAAATAGTTGTCTAATTTTATGTTTGGCCCCAAAGATAAATTTTTAGCTCTGCCGCTGCTTTTTAAGCTGCTTAAATTTTTTTTTTTTTTTTATAAAAAAACTAACAATTCACTTTTTTTTTTATTAATCTCTCACTCTCAATCTGAAGTTTAGAACCAGTTGACTATGTTATCGAACACAAAACAATTTCCCTCAAAATCTTCCATTCTCCCTTCCAATCCTCTCTCTCTCTCTCTCTCTCTCTCTCTCTCTCTCCAATTCATTTCTCTTCCTCAACATACCTAACCAAGTGAAAATGCTAGCTCACTTTTCTTGGCTTTATTAAAGTTTGATCTATAAGCTATGATATTGATTGAACGAATCTTATAATGATGTGGTTCGTTTTTGTGCAAAAGCAAAAAAAGCTAGAACCAACCTAGCTTTAAGTTTTAGCTTTTAGTTTTTAGATTTTATGTACAACTTTTTAAAACTTCACTTTTTTCGCATTTTTTCATTTTTCAATTTTTTCAAGATACAAATATATTTTAGTATACTTTCAACAAAAAACTAGATAAGCTGCTCCTAGATAGACACTAAAACTATAGTAAAGCTGTTGATGAAACGATGGGTTTTCATTTTTTATTTTTTGGAAATATTGTTCCGAGGATGCTGAGAAAGATATTGTTTTAAGGATGTTGGATTTTGGTTAAATGGAAAAGTGATTCTTTTTTTTTTCTTTTCTTTTCTTCGTGTTGTTTGGTTGCTGAGAAATAGATACAGGAAAGATGGCTAAATATATAATAAAAAAATTTTAACCTTTTTTTTAGAAAATATTTTTTTATTAATTATTTTGGATTTTTTAATTTATTAAACTTAAAAGTACCAAAATGTCCTTGTAGTTTATGTGACTAACAGAGTAGTTTTAACAAAAGGACTACCTTGAGTAACTAAAAACTATTAAAGTTAGAGAACTGAAATAAATTTTAGGCAAAATTAGAAAATGTAATTTGCAATTCTGTAATAAATTTTAAGTATTGAATAACTATTCTGCTGTTTTTGTCAAAAAAAAAAAAGGGGTGGAGAGAATTGTACTAGATAACAATAAAGGAAGATTCTAAAAAAATTAACAATAATAATAAAAGAGAAATAACTAGTGCACACAAGCGGTTGCACACAAAGTAATATGTGTAATAATTTTTAAAACTAAAATCGTAACTTAAAATCATAATTTAAATTTAAATAAACTTTACACATAGCTTTTTGTGTAACAAGAAGTTTGTAATAGTCATTGCAGTGTGCAAAAAAAAAAAAAAAATTGTTGTCTATTTTATTATAAGAACCTACTTTTTCTATTTTACACCACTACTTTTGAAAAACATTCACATTAGATTTATTCTATTTTACACTATAACATTTCATTAAAATATTATTTTTTATCAATGGTTTATTACTCTCTCAAATCATATCTCTTTGTGTATACAAGTAAAGAAGTATTAAAAAATATATATTTGCTTGAAAATAGTAACTATGTATATTTACACAACTCATGTAATAACAATCTAAATTTACAGAAGTTTACCTAAACTGATATGAGTGATTTTTAAGTTAGATGTGCAAAATTTAATCTTTAAACTATTATATAGATAACTACAGTGAGTGGCATCTTTTGTTTTACACGTATTACCAATTAAATATTGGCTTCATAAAGCAAGTGCAAAGGATTGCTTTTTCTAACTTTAGTGCTGTCGACCTTAACCGATAGAAAGGGGCATACTTTGGACTAAAGTTTCATATGCCAAGACAATGTACGATAATACAATAAAAGCATCAAAACCTTCATCAATTCACTCCCATGAATTAGCAAGTTGGTCTTTTAACACCCTCAATTAAAGGTGATAAAATTGGACACGACCCGCAAACCCAACACAACACGACATGAAATTAGTAGGTTATGGGTTGAGACTTAACGGGTTTGTATCATATTCGGGTTGACACGGCTAACCCGTTTAATAAACGGGTTAGGTTAGTGTTGAACATATAGAACCCGTTTGACCCATCTAACCCGTTTAATTAAATGACATTTTACCAATATACCCTTCAAACTCTACGTATATAAAATTATTAGTTGTTGTGGTTTATTTTCTTTGACATATTGTGATTGATTATTTGTGATATTGTAATATGCTTTAGTTTTGAATTATTACTGTGGGGGGAGAAAAAGCTCAACCCAGCGTATTGGGCCCAAGGCCCCATATGAGGAACACTGTTAGCCCGAGGAGATGAAGACACTCAGTCAGGGGCCCATGTAAAAGGAGAATGTCTGGAGATGAATACGTGCACTATCCGAGGAGACGTTCATATGTCCGAGGAGTCCGATATCCTCGGATCCGATGAAGTTTTGCTCGACACGTGTATGGGAGGTTCAAGTGATCTGTTTGACAAGTGTTAAGAGGGAAAGGAGCCTCGGACACGCATGAAGGTAACAGGAACAGAGAAATATCAAGGAGACAGACTTCAACCACCGCATTTAATGCACTGCACCTATCTTCCTGGCCGCATTTATGTGGAGAAGACCCCTGAACAGTGCATTCTCAGCTACCGCCACTCAGACAGGGCTAAAGGGGGAGTATGATGGGACATGCACTCAAGTGGGCGTCTAGATGATGAACAAGTGGATGGTGAAGATGTGGAAAGGCAGTACTATATAAGAGAGAGGTGTCTCTGGTAGGGGGGGATCGGAAAATCAGAAAGAGAAAAGAGTGTATTATTTTACTGTAGCTCCAAGAATTGTAACCCAAGTTCATCAATGAAAATCACCTCTTCGGACGAGACACTTACATCCGTCCGAGCACATATTAATTCAAATTCTCTCACTAGCGTTGCTGTTTAATACTGTTATTTTCATTATTAGCCTAGCTCTTTCACCCACTCTCTACAAATTTATTGTTTTGGGTTCAGTGGGCTCCAAATCCACACCTTCTTGGGCTTGGGCTGCAAAATCTGACCCTACAATTACTTATGATGCAATTACTCGTTAGTTCTGAATTTTGTATTAAAAATATTTATTTGTTTGTTTTTTTCATAATTTTTTTTTTCATTTTGATAAACTCTGATAAACTGGTCGACACGACTGACCCGTTTAATAAATGGGTCGTGTTAGGGTTGAGAAATTTTGACCCGTTTAATAAACATGTCGAGTTAGTGTTGACCTATATCGTCGAATACTCGTGAGTTGACATGACACAAACTCGACACGCGAACACGAATTATCACCCCTACCCTCAATCATGAGGATATGATTAGCACAGTCCAACTCATTGTGGTGGGGTCATTTTCACAGCCAATCGAATATGCTTCATTAATCAATGTTCAGCCACTTTAGAGGAACGGAAATTAAAAATCTGTGTACACAGTTACACCAAGATTGTTTTTCGGCATTAATAAGTGCTGTCGATCTTAACCAATAGAAGGGGCATTTACTTTGGACTTAAGTTCGACCCATAGTGCTGTCAATTTTTTATGATTTATTCCTTTCATTCCATTTTTTATGATTTACTCTAGTGTTGGAAGACATAGTTTTATTTGTTGTTGCCATTCATTTCTTTTTATATCAAAACAAATAACAGAAAAGAAAAGGAATTGTACTTGTTGAGTCTGTCTACGTCGAATCCACGCCCTCCTAATGTACTACAATCCTTAGCTAGGAATCCCTGATGTACTACAATCCTTTTTTTCACATGCCAAGACAATATATAATAAAAGCATCACAACCTTCTCATTCACTTCCATGAATTAGCAAGTTGGTCATTTAGAAATTCTGTACCAGGAATCATGAATTCTCTTTTGTCCATGGAGGAAGAGGAGTCATCTCCTTGGAGTCCGGCGCTTAGTTTCTGTTTCTGGTTTGGCTTTGCTTTTTTAGTAATAAAGTCATGCATTTGCAAAAGAAGAAAACCACACCCGGAAGCAAAAACCAACATGGCATCATCCACAATAAGAGCTGTGGAAGAATTACTCTCCTACAGGTTCAAGGACAAGTTTCTTCTAGAAGAGGCACTCACACACTCCTCCTACTACAACAACAACAACAACAGCAACAACAACGGCGAGTCGTTTAGGTCGTACCAGCGGCTCGAGTTCTTAGGTGAAATGGTGCTGGGACTGGCCCTGAGCAAATACTTGTACCTAAAATACCCTAGCCTCGACCCAGGACAGCTCTCGCCCCTACACGACGCCAACATCAGCAACGAGAAACTCGTGAGGGTCGCCGTCCGCCACCATCTAGACAGCTACATCAGTCACAACATTAGCGACTTCCAGAGTAAGGTCTAACAAAATCATCTCACTTTTCTTTTCTTTTTTTTTCCTTTTTTTTTATTACAATTATTGGTTTACATTTACCTATAAACACGAGCTGAGCCTAAGTAAAAAATATTGTTTATAAACAAATTTGTGAACACCAAGACTCGATACAAAAGTAACAAAACAAGTTGAGTTTAAGCTTATTTATGAGTTTGATAATAAAATTGATATGAGCTTGATAAGTAAACTCATATCCTTCTAAGTCTTTAATTAATTATAAGTTGAGACCACTCATTCAAACCAAATAGGCTAGATAATAAACTTGATATGGGCTTGATAATATATTTGTATTGGATCTCAAGCTCAAAAACATGATATTGAGCTTGAGTTTGGGCTTGATATTGAGCTCGAGCTTGGCTTGACCAATAAATCAAGTCAACCCAAACTGAGCTCAAGCTTTTATACTTTATAACAAGTTCAAGTTTAAACATTATTTGTAAGCTTGTATCAAGCTCAAGTCAAGCTTGAACATTCTACTTTTGTTGTCGAGCCGAACTTGAACATTCACTACTCGACAAAACTCGGCTCATTTACAGCCCTATGAGTGTGTGTCCAAGTTTTTTCTTAGGCTGGGCTTGGGTTTTCGAACTTGCAGGCCTGAAAACCAGTATAAAAACTATCCCAGCCTAATAGTAAATCTAACCCAGTGGGCTTTTTTTCTGCTGAATTAGCCCAGTTGGGTTTGATTTTAGCTTCCTTTGCTGGCTGAAAGTCCTTAAAAAAATATAACAGAAGAGATAATGGTCCTTGAGTGAGGCTGAGATGGGCTTAAAGCCCATGTAGTCATCATCAGCAGCAGGGTGGGCTTTCTATAAGGCCTAGCCTACTTATGTACAATAGAATGAGCTATCCCATATTTATAAAGAGCTAAAATCTTATGCAACACGTTTATGTTTAGTTTCTCTTTCTATACTAATATGAATCATATGATGTAACAGTATTCTTTTTTTAGATTTAGATAAGTTAGAATTTCAACCTATGGCTTAAAATGTGGGCGGGGCTCAAACCCAGGAATCCAGGTTATTAATAGTTATACATATATATTTGTTTATTTATTTTTATTGTATCTCACACACCACACCCTACAATATAACCATTCATTTTTTTTTCTTTCCCTTATCTCATTCTAAGTTCTAATTATGTTATTTAGTCCTAACAAAATTGTCCCAACTTGATCCTTATAAGTTAAAGAATAATTATTAGGAGCACTCAGAATACAATGATGTGATATTTGTTGAAATATACCCCAAAATGAACCAACCAACTCATACATATGCTTAGTCAAGTATAAATGGAAATAAGAATAATTATTAGGAGCACTTAGAATACAATGATGTGATATTTGTTGAAATATACCCCAAAATGAACCAACCAACTCATACATATGCTTAGTCAAGTATAAATGGAAATAGTGCATATTTGTTGCATTAGATACTTTATTCCATTGTGGGTTCCAGTTAGCTCAACTGGTAAAATCTTTGATGGTTGTATAAGAGATTTGGGGTTCAATCCTCATCTATACCAAAAACTGACTGGTGTCTTGTTCTGATGATAAAGAGCTATCATCAAGAGCGGACGCCATAAGTTGAAACTCCCTCAAAATATATATATATATATATATATATACACACTTTATTCTATTTAGTTCCTGAAAAAAAAAAGATACCTTATGCTATTTAAAACTTCATTCCATTAAATAAGACATAATGTGGTAAGGGAATATTTTTTTTAGATGAAAAGATGAATGGACCTATTTCACAGGGAAATGAAAATGATGAGATGAATACATCATTATTTTAAAAGAATGTAGACTTCATAATCATATTTACGTGAAATTCGCATGTGTGATTGAGAAAATGTATATATTTTATTTAATATATAAAATACTTTCACATGAGAGAAAAATACTTATACCAAGAGATGTGTAACCCAATTGACACTTATTTTTTTCTAGAAAGAGAAGACACTTTCTAGTATTTCAAATAAAGACATATTTATGTGAAATTCACATGTGTGATAGAGAAAATGTATATATTTTATTTAATATATAAAATACTTTCACATGAGAGAAAAATACTTATACCAAGAGATGTGTAACCCAATTGACACTTTTTTTTTTCTAGATAGAGAAGACACTTTCTAGTATTTCAAATAAAGACATATAGGATTGAAAATTATCCTTCCCAATTATTGAATTAAAAAAAAAAAGATTATCATTCCTATTGAGTATCACTTCTCGCACACAAGAGCCAATGATTCTCATCTCATCACAAATTAAAAACCGTTAGGTCTAATCACACTAATTTTTTATAAAGTGATTACCCAATGGCAAAGCTTGTGGCTTAAGGGCCCGAGCAATCAAACGGTAAGAATACAAATCTTTTTCTTTTATAAAGAAGTGTGTATAGGGTTTTTCAGTAATAGACACTACTTAGAAAAAATTTTGAATTTTAGATCTAAATTTTATAAGGTAGGGCACGAGAAAAGGGTATTCTGACTTATATGGAAACATTCTGACCGATATGTGTAGAATTATAAGGAATTTATTATCAAAAAAGTCTTTTGTTTGTCGATAGTTTTACTTTTTAGTGAGGTTTTTATTTTATTTTTTATATCACTAGAATTATAAGGAATGTATTATTTTTGGAATGCTGACACGTTGTCTCTAATTCTTCTGATGTAAATACTTTATAAGTTTGGCTTACTTTTGATATTTTTTTAACTAAAATTTTCTTTTATTTTAATGAGAAACTGCCACAACATCCGCTAACTAAATAAAAGGTGGATATTAAAACCTACTATCATTTGCCATTGTATATTTAAAATAAAAGGAGACCTCCAATTTCAAAAAAAAAAAAAAAAAACCTCTAATTAAAAAAGTACTAGAAGTAAACCAAATTCATATTTTATTATGGTAATAGATGCTTAGGTTATATTTGGTAACATTTTTTGTTTTTTATTTTTAAAAACTTGTTTTTGGGAATTGTAGGGACTCAATTTGGATTGGACCCAAACAATACATTTTTAGAGAGTGGGGTGAAGAATTAGGCCCTAACAGACAGACAACAGTAAACACAAACTTTTCCACCGTTGAAAGGCGAGGCATTCAATTTGTTCCTAAGGGTAGCTCCTCAGCGACAATCCAAGGAGCCCTTTCTTTTTCTTTTTCTTTTTTCCACCTTTTGGCGCTCTCTTGGTTCCTCTTATATAGTCCTCTTTCTCTCCTCCCTTTGTGCCATCTGTTGATCATCCATGCGCTTTTCTTCTGACCCTCCGTCCCATCAGCTGTATTATCAGTACTTAAGTGATTTGCAGTAGCCAAGGTTGCCCTGGCTAGGAGTCACGTCTTCATTAGTGCGGTCAGAGGATTAGGTGAGCGCATTTATTGTGGAAGTGACAGCTTGTCCTAGGCCTGTCCCCCCACTTTGTGTGGGTCTCGGTCCACCAAGAACAGGGTCATCCTCGGCGAGGTCCTTGCAACCTAGGACTTCGTAAAATGTTCTCGGGTGAATTCCCTCCTCGGCTTGGGCCTTGGGCCGGATGTAAAACGGGCCGAGGCCACCAGGCCCTCAGGCCCCACAGGAAAAAAAAAATTCTTGTATTTTTGAAATCAAAAACATGTTTGATTAGTTGAAATTAAAAAAAATAATTTTTTGAAGAAAAACATAGAAAATATTAAAATATGTTGTTACTAGGATTTGAATTTTAATGCTAACTCATTAAATGAGACAAATTCATTAAATTAAATGCGTATTTTCATTGATTTTTGAAAATTAGAAACTGAAAACAACATTTTGCATATTTTCAGTTTTTTTCACAAATAGTGTTTTGTGAACAATTTTTATTTTTCGTCCATTTTAGATTGCCAGACAAGTTTTTTAGTTTTAAAACTAGAAAATTGTTTTTGAAAACTGAAAATAAGGGAGAAGAAATAGTTACCAAACATACCCTTATATTTTTCAGATAAAAAAGCAATGAATCGAAGGCACCCTTTGAATGCAAATAAACATTGCATATTATTTTATGCTTTTAAGAGTTTATGATTAGAGTTGTGCTTGTTATACACAATGCGTGTAGATACACACTATTGTTGTAATTTGAAAACGTGACTCTACAATGTGTTTTATAAGATTTTCCCTTATAATTAACTGTTCTAGTGTGGATCTGTATATTTTGGACTTATCTTTGGTTAAAAATTTGTTTAGAATTTGAACAAAGATCTACGCAAATGGTTTTGTGTTACTTCTATAGGTTAAAGAGTTTGCTCGGGCAGCTCGGGCAGTCAGTCAGGAAGACGATAAAGTTTTATATGGGTCAATTAAAGCTCCAAAGATTCTTGCTGACATTGTAGAGTCTTTAGCAGGAGCTATATATGTTGATCTCAATTTCGACCTGCAAAAATTATGGGTGGTGTGTATTTAGCTTCTCTTTTCTTATTTGACAAAAATGATTTGTCTTTTTTCTTTTCTTGTTTTCGACTTTTAGTCTCTATCTCTCTGTTGATATAGAATTCATCATTGGTTGTTTTATATTTGAAGATCTTTGAGAATCTCTTGGAACCTATTGTCACACTTGAAGACTTGCAACAACAACCCGAGCCTGTAAGGACGTTTTTTGAACAGTGTCAGAAGCAGGGGAGGAAACCTGATATTAAGAGATTGAGCAGTGGGGAAAATAATATTGTTGGAGCTTATGTCGATGATGTGCTTGTTGCCTTAGGTTCTTCTAATCAGATGGACATTGCAAGGCGTAATGCAGCAAAGCAAGCTTTGCATGAGTTACCAAACTTTATGCCCACTAACATTACATGAGGTTTGTGACAAGAAAAGGTGGCCTAATCCTATTTTCAGGTTCGAGCTTCTTTATTATGAGTACTGTAGAATTATATATGTGTGCACGCGCGTGCATGTGCGTGCTCTGAATTATTTGATGTCAAGCCTATTTGTTTTGGGGGGTGTTTATTACACAGACACTAACACACAAATTAATTTGCATGTTAGTGTGTGCAAGGGTTGTTTCCCTTACTTTCGTGAGTTGAACCAAAATTAATTAAAGCCTTCTCTCTCTCTCTCTCTCATGAGTGTTTGATTCAGAAATTTATAAGTGTTAGAGCATCCGCAACCCAGCTTGTATATGCCAAATGTTAGTAACATTTGGCATTTAAGCCCCAAAACTGCTCCACAATGGGAAGGGCATATTGCATATGCCAAAAAAATTTTGAGATTTAGCTACAGTACCATCTCAAATGTAAGATGGTACTGTAGCTGAATGTTATAAAAAAAAATAATTTTTTAATGCTTTTTACCCGGCAAATTTTTCTCTCCTCTCTCATTTTTTCTCTTTCTTTTCTCTCTCTTCCTTCTCTCTTTCTCATCCCCTCTCTCTCTCTCGCCGAATCACCAAGCCAGATCGGAGCTCAAGCCGGATTGAATTTCTAGATCGGCGTGATGGCGAGGCTGGTGGCGTGGCTGAGATCGGAGTGATGGCCGGAGGTTAGCACGGTGGAGATCGGTGTTTGGTGGTGTTGACATGGTGACCGAGTCGTGCGTGGAGATCGGTTTGGCGAGGTGGGTTTTGATTTTGGGTGGGTTCAGATGGGGTTTTGATCGGTGGAAGGAGATCGCATGGGTTCCGTTCCGATGGGGTTTTGATCGCGTGGGTATTGTGGAGATCCATTCCGTTCCGATGGGGTTTGTTGGTTGTCTGATTTAATGGGTTTGTTGGTTTATGGTTTAATGGATTTTTCCGGTGGGCATGTGGCGTGGTGGTGCTGACTGGTGGTTTGTTGGTTCGACGGCAATGGCAAATCCGATCACTTTAAAGATCGGCATGGATTGTTGATGGTGGGTTTTTCTTCAAATTTTTGTTTTGAGATTGTTGTTGTGATTTGCTGGGGTGGCTGGTGGTGTAACAGCGATTTGGGTCCTTGTTGCGAGCGATTGTTGCTGGGCAGAGGACTGGGTAAGTGATTGTTACTGGGCAGAGGAGGTTTTTTCACGGTGAAGAGAGAAGAGAGATTTTTTTATAGGGTGGTGGTGGTTGTGGTCTTTTCTCTGGTTTTTTTTTTTTTTTGGGTGTTGACGGTAGTTTATGGGTGTGCAGCGGTGGTGGAGGTGTGCAGCGGTGGTGGTGATTGTGGTTCCTCAACAGAAGGAAAGAGAGAGAAAGAATAAATAATGTATAAATAATGTGTTGTATTATATAATGGTAGTTGTGAGTTATATTATTTTATTGTGTAAAAATATTATTTTAATGAGTAGGATTGAGAAATAAAAGTTGGGATGTTGGAGAATTGTAAAATTGTATTGTATAATTGATAAAGTGACTTTTTGAAATGGTAAAATAAGATAAGATATAGGATCCAGCTGTGGATGCTCTTAAATATTATAATAGATGTGTATATCATGTTGTATATGTTAGAGTAGATGCATAATAGGAAGTATAAAATAGAAACACAAAAACACGTGTTACATAGTTCAATCTTGACAGCTTAGTCCATGGAGGAAATCTTTAAGGATTACATCTTTGTTATGTAAGAGTGCAATACAAAGTATGTGTTACAATGAACTATAACATGATATATATATAGGAGACTAAACCCTAAGCTACTAGTACAAGTTGAAAACTTATCTTGCACACATAGTAGATGGAATTGGACTTATTACATTGGACTAATATATCTAATATATCTCTAACAATAAGGATGACATGGAATGTTACAACGAGCTAGAATACTTGGTTAATACTAGGTTTAGAATGACTGAAAGCATGAATACTGATCTCGATGGCATGTGAACTGAAACATGAACTAGTAGGCTACGTGGTTTGTTCTAACTTCTGTTGACTTTTGGGCACTCATACCTTCATCGTACTTATTAATCTTACAATGAAAGTGTTTTTTTTTTAATCTCCTCCAACTCCAATTGTGTTCTATCAAAGTACCTACTATACGCTAGATATAGAATTTTCATGCCTTTCTTCTTCTTAAGTATTCACAATTTTTCTTTCTCAAAAAGCATTCACTGTTTTTTTCATTATTATTATTATTATAAATTCTCACTTTCCTATCTATCTTGTAAGATATTGAATCGAAATGTACTTTTGCTATAACTTTCAGCATTGAGAAGCAAGAGGGTCCACCACAAGGCAAGAAATATGCATACTCGGTGCAAATAGGTGGTGTCTATGGTGGGAGAATAAAAGTCAAAAGAGAAGGAAGCAGATAATTCTGCAGCTTCAAGTATTATTTGTGCCTTATTATACTCTAGTCTAATCTAATTCTAATATGAGTATAATCTTCTGGCATGTGTCATGATTGTCGAGCTTATACAGATTGATAAGTGTTGAATTTATTTTGAAGATTTGGACAAAACAGCCACATGGAGCACAATAATTTTAATTTGTCCATGTCAATTTTATCTACTACATGTCTAGCATGTGTCAATAATAAATGGATATTTATAAATTCCTAAATTTTAATATGTGCTTAAATTTCCATTATTAACTCCTTAAAATGCTCCATTAGTTTTTTTTTCCCATGTATTAAGATCCCGTGGCTTTTAACTTTTTTTTTTTTTTTTTGGTGTTAAAAATTTTCCTCCCATCTACATGTTTTGTGCTAATTCAGTGTTCAAAACGATGTTATTTCATGCATTTTATTACAAAATGATGCCGTTTTGCGAGAGTGTCTACACAGCTGCCTACAATTTTTCCTCTTCTCCCACACTGATTCCTCATTTTTCAGCTACCCCTATTAATCTAGCTTACCTTAACTCAGCATCTGAATCTCTCTCTCTCTCTCCCTCTCCACCAAATGTCTCTCTGCATGACTTACTCCCTCTACACATTCCCTACCTTAATTGTGTGTTTGGTTGAGGTGACTTGTGGAGATGGAAAATGGAGAAAGGAAAATTGCCAAATGTCTCTCTGCATGACTTACTCCCTCTACACATTCCCTACCTTAATTGTGTGTTTGGTTGAGGTGACTTGTGGAGATGGAAAATGGAGAAAGGAAAATTGCAATTGGAAGGATTTTGTGTGAGTTTTAGTCTGTTGTGTGAGTTTTAATTGAGCTTTTTGGGTAGCTATGATTTGTAAACCTGAATACAATTTTCATGCTTTGAATGGACATGGTACCAACTGAGAGCATTTTGGTACTTTTAAGTGGCGGAGCAACGTTGGGACCAAAGCAAGGAAATCAATACCGTACCGGAGGTTATACCGGTTTGTCCAGCGGTATGATATAACTCGGATACCGGTTAATACCGGTGTACCGTTTCAGAATTACCACTAAATATATATATATATATATATACTCTTAAAAATCTTATATATTCTTATAAAAATATAAAATAATTTAAAGTCTGACCAATAATAATAATTTTTTAAAAATATTATTAATTATGGTTGTAGTATAACTTTTTATTTTAAGAAGAGTTGTAGTTTAATAATAATACTAAGTACTAAATGCTAGGGCTGTCCAGACCCGACCGGAGCCCGACAACCCGGCCAAACCGCCCACCGGCGACCTGATTTCGGCCCGAACCGAAGGTCCAGTCGGTCGGCGGCGAGTTTTCGTTCTCAAGAACCGACACTGGCAGGTTGAGTGGCGGGTTTGCTTCTCCAAAACCCGAGCAACTCGAACCCGACCGGAGTTGTATAAAAAATCCGGCCAAACCTGCAAAATCAAGCCAAATTTGAGGAGATCTCGACCAAATCCGAAGAGATCTCGATCAGATCTGGCTAGATCTAGTGGGATTTATCCAGATCCGGCCAATTCCAGCAATTTTTAGTGAAAAATTTCAGATTTCGGCGAGTTTTTCTAGATTCCGGCTAGATTTTCCAGATTCTGGCTAGATTTTCCCGATTCCGGCGATTTTTTTCAGATTCCAGCGACTTTTTTTTTTCAGATTTCGATGATTTTTTTACTCCGGCGCCCGACCGACGCTCACCCTCACCCGAAACAGACTCGACCAATTTTTCCGGCGGTCGGTTCCGGGTTCCTCCACCCTCCCACCCGACGCCGGCGGGTCGAGTCCGGGTTGGGCCCAAAACCGACCCGGCTCGACCTGTGGACAGCCCTACTAAATGCAGTAATGAAAAAACAAAGAAAATAAAAATCAATGTGCAAAAGTTAAAACTAGAACACGTGGGTGCTTGATAAGTTTGAAAATTTTGAAAACCTTTGACTCACTTCAGTATATTCACATGGGATTATATATATATTGTCAATATGTTATATAATAATATAATTAATTTAATAAAAATCAAGAAAAGAAGGCTCAAGAAAAGTCATACCTATCCCAGTATACCATACACGTGTGATAAATAAAAGAAAAACAAACAGATCAAACTATTGGAACTAAAACACGTGGACCATGATTGTAAATCTAAACCATACACGTGGATTATGGTTGTAATTCGTGGAGCAATCTAATCAGTAAGTAAAGAAGAAAACAAGCAAGAGCAAACAGATCAAACTTACCGAGTTAGGACGGTGAGAGTGGGACTCTAGCATCCAAAACAAAATATTATATACCAGGCGTTCAAAACTAGAAAAACCAAAGAATAGAGAAGCTAAAAAGTTGAAGAAAAACAGAGAACGAAGAAGTGAAGAAGTGAAGAGGCGAGGAAGAAGAAGCTGAAGCAGGTGGGGAGACTGCGATTGACAAAATGGAAGTGGCTGGAGACATGGGAGTGACCGGCGACGTGGTGGTGAGTGGTTGTGATGACAAAAACAGATGATTTTTGGGTTTTTTTTGTATTTTTTTTTGTACCGGCCAGGTTTAGATTTACCGGCCGAAACATCCAATTTTCGCCGGTAAAGCCGAAACAGTCCGGTATGGGCCGGTACTCAGAGCAGTACAAATCAGGGGAGGGTTTGGTACCGGTCAGTTCACCGGTACGAAAAAAACCGGCCGTACCGGCCGGTACGAAACGGTATTAACTTCATTGGACCAAAGGGCCCCAAAAAAGTTTTGGAAAAAAAATGAGTAAATATATATATGGGATAATTACACTTTGCCCACCTGTGGTTTGCCTCTAATTCTATGTGCCCACCCGTGGTTTAAATTTTGACACTTTGCCCATCTGTGATTCTGACTGTGAGTGCTCCGTAACCCACCTCAATGTTTTCCGTTACTCTAACACCAAATAAGTAAAAAACACATCCCAAAATGGATCAAAACTCACTCTCACTCCCAAAACTCACTCACTCCCATCCAACCCAACGAAGATATTACACAATGCAATGCGCTTCGCTTAAGACTCTAGACCGAGAATCATCTGGGCTTTGATTGTGCAAGTAACCCGAGGAAGAAGGAGCTTTGATTCTGGGTTCATCTGAAGCTTGGGTGAGTTCATTGTGCAGTAAATTTTTTGGGTAGGATCTTCGTTGGGTTGGATGGATCTGTAAGTTTGTTAGGGAAAAGGATGGGGGGGAGAGGAACTAACTAAGAAAAAAAATCTTGGAGCAGTAAAGATCAGTCCATGGACATTAGCTCGATTAAATGCAAAAGAGGTTTCAAAGGCCACTGCAGAGGCAAGAAAAAAATCCAGAATTTTGCAACCTGTAATAAGACGGGATGCCCCTTTTGGTCTAGAACCTGACAGTAGCTTTGACCAATTGTGAATTGATGAAGTTTGGTTCATTTTGATCCATTAAAGGGAATAGTTCAACATTCTTTCATTTGTTGGCCAAGATGTTTCAGGCACCAAGTGACCGTCGTCTGGTATGCCAAATTGAACTGGTGAGATCCCCAAAACTGTGCTTAATGCAGAAGACATGTATGAGGCTGTAGTTGTACAGAAAGTTTAGAATTTGGGTCCCACCAAGATGCATATATTTTGTACTCTGCATGAGCTTCATTGAAGCCTGTGGTGGGCTTCAGGAATTGACAAGATAATTTTTGCTTTTGTACTGCATATGATACTGGATTTGTCATCCTCTTGTGGTTTTTATTAGAAATGAATTCCTCATGGATGGCTTCTATTCCAGTTATTTGTTACTTCTAACTTTTAATTGTAGTCCACTGTCTTCCATCATGATTAAAGTCCATGCTGGGCCAAATCAAAGTTCGCCTAATTGAAAGTCGTGAAACTTTTGTGCTACTACATCTCTCTGAATCTGTTGGCAAGGATGGATTAGTTTTAGTAAAACAAGAGAGATGTAAGGCTCAAGAGCATTGAGACGAGTGCTGACTCTATATGCATGTTAGAGTAACGGAAAACATTGAGGTGGGTTACAGAGCACTCACGGTCAGAATCATAGGTGGGCAAAGTGTCAAAATTTAAACCACGGGTGGACACATAGAATTAGAGGCAAACTACAGGTGGACAAAGTGTAATTACCCCTATATATATATATATATATATTGGAGTTATACTAACCAAAATAAAATTTTTTAAAGAATGGCATTACATATATAAGAAATTCTAAAATGGCATTACATATAACTTTCATTCAAATAGTAGGACACAATCCAATTAGTGATAATAAATTTCAAAAAATTACTACAATAATTAGACATTTAGCATATTAAGATGAACTCACAGAGTTATTTTAAAAAATTATCTCAACAAATAAAAGGTAAAAAATCTATAATTTTAACACTTGTAGGGTTACAGTAACAAAAAGATTGAAGGCGTTGCCGTAGGTCCACAAGTGACTCTCTCTCTTTTCTTTCTGTATACAAAAGGTAGTGTGTAGCCGTGAAAGTTAAGCAATGCATTGTGTAGACCCCATTCCACTTTCTCAGATGCTTTTCTTTTTTTTTTCTTTTTCTTTTTTTCATTTGACTTTTCACACATCAGTTATCATATATTGTACGTTTATTTCAATATATCATATAACATTATAAAATATAAATGTACCTAATTAAAATATACTACTTTTTATTATTTAATTTATAGATAAAATAATATAACATATATTTGTTTGTAGTTTATTAGATTTGAAAGATGGTAATTTATAAAATAGTTGTCTAATTTTATGTTTGGCCCCCAAAGATAAATTTTTAGCTCCGCCGATGCTTTTTAAGCTGCTTAAATTTTATTTTTTTTAAACTAACGATTCACTTTTATTTATTTATTAATCTCTCACTCTCCATTTGAAGTTTAGAACCAGTTGACTATATTATTGAACACAGAAAAATCTCCCTCAAAATCTTCCATTCCTCCTTCAAATCCTCTCTCTCTCTCTCTCTCAACATACCTAACCAAGTGAAAATGCCAGCTCACTTTTCTTGGCTTTATTAAATTTGATCTATAAGCTATGATATTGATTGAACGAATCTTATAATGATGCGGTTTGTTTTTGTGCAAAAGCCAAAAAAAACCTAGAACCAACCTAGCTTTAAGTTTTAGCTTTTAGCTTTTAAATTTTATGTACAGCTTTTTAAAACCTCATTTTTTTTCGCATTTTTTCACTTTTTCAATTTTTTTTCAAGATATAAATATATTTTAGTATACTTTCAGCAAAAAACTAGGTAAGCTGCTCCTAGATAGACACTAAAACTATAGTAAAGTTGTTGATGAAACAATGGGTTTTCATTTTTTATTTTTTGGAAATATTGTTCTAAGGATGCTGAGAAAGATATTGTTTTAAGGATGTTGGATTTTGGTTAAATGGAAAAGTGACTCTTTTTTTTTTCTTTTCTTTTCTTCTTGTTGTTTGGTTGCTGAGAAATAGACACGGGTAAAGATGGCTAAATGTTTAATAAAAAAATTTTAACCTTTTTTGAGAAAATATTTTTTATTAATTATTTTGGATTTTTTAATTTATTAAACTTAAAAATGCCAAAATTTCCTTGTATTTTATGTGACTAACAAAGTAGTTTTAACAAAAGGACCACCCTGAGTAACTAAAAACTATTAAAGTTAGAGAATTGAATAAAATTTTAGGCAAAATTAGAAGATGTAATTTGCAATTCAGTAATAAATTTTAAGTATTGAATAACTATTCTGCCTTTTTGGTCAAAAAATAATAATAATAAGAAGGAAATAATTGTACCATTCAGGGAAAAAAGGGGTGGAGAGAATTGTACTATGTGGGGGTAAAAGTCCAAACGCGTATGTTGGGTCTTAGGCCCCATTTAAAGATACAAGTATGTCCGAGGAGGAGTAAGAGATTGGGAAAGGCCCCAGTATGGAGAATCACGTAAGGAAAGGGAGGAGGAGTATAGTCCGAGTAGGGTGTCCTCCTCGGACTTGAAGAATATCGGTCAAGTATATACCTGGACAATTTGAGTGAACTTCCAAGAAGTTCCAACGATAAGGATGAACTTCATGCACGCATAAAGATGATAAGAATGGAGAAATATCTAAAGAAAAAGCTGATACCACCGCATTTAATGCGTTGCAGCAACTTTTCTGGCTGCATTTATGTGGAGAAGACCCCTGAACAGTGCAATCTCAGTTGCCACCACTCATGGAGAACTAAAGAAGATACCTGATGTGACATGTACTCAAGTGAATGCTTAGATGAGGAACAAGTGTACGATGAAGATGGCTTAAAAGAAAACTATATAAACAGAAGATACCTCTCACGAAGGGGGATCGAAAAAAAGGAGGAAAAGAAGAAGAAGAAAAATTTACTGTAGCTCCAAGAGTGACCTTAGCCATTCAAACTATAATTTGTCTCATCGGACCTAAGTTTATTCAAGTTCCCAGTGTTTTCGTATTTGTTCTTTTAATAAAACATTGATTAACTGTTGTTGAGTTCACAAACAACTTAATTCTTTTACCCACTCTCTACAAATTTATTGTATTGGGCTTATTGGGCTCACATCCCATCTCTTTTGGGCCTGGGTTACAAATCTTGACCCTACAATTGACGCCGTCTGTGGGAAGAGCTTGAGTCGGAGTGAAATCACCAGTTAACGATGGCTAAGCCAAGCCAACAACTAGCAGAGTCCAGAGCATCCCAGCATGGTGATCCTTTCCTTAACCTCGAACGAAAAGGTGATCGTGAAGGAAGTGTACATATAATACATGATGAGAAGAGCCAGTCACGAGGTGATAGTCGTGTCTCCTATGCAGTTGGAGATTAACCGATTAAAAAGGGAGCTACGCCATGCAAAAAGGAAGAGAGCTTCCTCGGACAGTAACGGTTCTTCTGGGGATGAAAGAGACATCAGTTACAAATGGAGGTCACGAACTCCACCCAGTGAATCTTTTTCTTATGAAGAAGAGTTCCACAACAAGCGGCAGTTTAAGAGCCCTCCATTTAGGGGTGTAGGAAACGATGCTATGAGTAAAACCCTGGACCAAATATTTAAGTCGCATTTTACGTGTAGAATTGAAGGGACGAGACTTCCCCGACGTTTTCATCAGCCAACATTTACCATTTACAATGGGCGAATGGATCCTGTTAAGCATGTGAGCCATTTTAACCAAAGAATGGCTGTTTATTCCAAAAACGAGGCCTTGATGTGTAAAGTCTTTCCATCCAGCCTTGGACCCATTGCGATGAGATGATTTGATGGCCTAAGGGCGGAATCCATAAATTCCTTTCATGAGCTCACCCAAGCATTTGGTTCCCGGTTTGTGACATGTAGAAGAGTTCCTAAGTCACTAGCTTTCCTGTTGTCCTTGAGCATGCAAGAAGGGGAGAATCCTAAAACATACTTGGACACATATTGGGAAATGTTTAATGAAATTGAAGGTGATTTTGACGAGGTGGTTATCAATAATTTTAAGCTCGGCCTTCCGTCCGAGCACGGTTTAAGAAAATCCTTGACTGGCAAACCCTTTACCAACATGCATTAGCTTATGGACCGTATTGACAAGTATTAAAGAGTTGAGGAGGATCAATAGCAAGGGAAGGGAAAGGACAAGGTTATCCCTCAGGAGAGGAGGGATTTCAGGTTGGACAGATACAATAATAGCAAGCCATGTAGGGATTTCGCTGGGCAGTCAGGATCAGCAATTCCTCAAGTAGTCAATGTTGTATTTAAAGAGCCAGTGCATCAAGTTCTGGAAAAGATCAAGAATGAACCGTACTTTAAGTGGCCGAACAAGATGGTAGGAAACCCAGAAAGGCGTAATCATAACCTTTATTGTCAGTATCATCAGGACCATGGGCATACTACAGAGGATTGCAGGAGTCTCTGGGATCATTTGGACCAACTTGTCTGTGAAGGTAAATTGAAACAACTCTTGCACCACTCTAGTGGCCGAGGAAGTCAGGCAAGCTCGGAGCCCCAAAGAGATGATTTTCAAGACCCCCATTGGGAACTATCAATGTCATTCTCGCCGCACCAGGGAGAACAGGATCCTGGCCATCTCAAATAATGTCCGTCGCCCATTTACCCATAAGAGACAGTAATCAGGATTTGAAGAGGGCTAAAAGGGAGAGCCCGCTGGTACTGGGCTTCTCGGATAAGGATAAGAGTGGGACCATCCGACCACACGATGATGCCTTAGTAATTACCCTTAGAATTGGAGGGTATAATGTGAAAAAGGGTGATGATGGATCAAGGCAGTGGGGCTGAGGTAATGTATCTTGACCTCTACAAAGGGTTAAACTTGAAATCTAAGGACTTAACTCCTTATATTTCACCTCTGGTGGGCTTTGATGGGAAAGTAGTCATTCCGAGGGGCCAAATACAACTACCTGTGCAAACTGGTACAGAGATAGTAAAGGTAGATTTTATTATCGTGGACGCATATTCACCCTACACAACGATCGTGGCTAGATCATGGCTTCATGCACTACGAGTTGTTCCTTCTTCTTTATACCAGAAGATTAAATACCCATCTGAAGGTAGGGTTCAAGAAATTTTGGGGGATTAGTCAGTGGCCAAAAGATGTCTGGTGGCAGCCATACAACATAAGTCCAAAGTTGAGTCCTTGGATCCTCCAGGAGAAAAGTTATAGCAGTTAAAGCATCTAGCGGCGCTTAATGATAAAACAATCGAGGAGGCCAAATGTGAAGATTTGTTAAAAGTCACCATCGGGGATGTCCCAGAGAAGTTTTTTCAAGTCGGCTTACAGTTGCCACCTTAAGAAAAGGCAGAATTAGTAGAATTTCTTAAATGGAACATAGATGTATTTGCTTGGAATGCTTATGCAGTCCTAGGGGTGGATCTAGAGTTTATCTGTCACCATCTCAATGTCAACCCCCTGATCATCCCTAAGAAACAGCCTCTTCGACGCCCATCTAAAGAGCATGCTGACGCATTACGAGAGGAAGTAGCAAAGCTTAAGTAGGCTGGAGCTATTAAGGAGGTATTTTATCCTAAATGGTTAGCTAATACTGTAGCGGTGAAAAAGAATAATGGGAAGTGGAGAGTGTGCGTAGATTTCACAGACCTCAATAAGGCGTGTCCGAAAGACCCATTTCCCATGCCTAAAATTGATCAGCTAGTAGATGCAACGGTAGGACATCCTCGAATGAGTTTCTTAGATGCCTTTCAAGGCTATCACCAAATACCGCTGGCCTTGGATGATTAAGAAAAGACTGCTTTTGTTACCCCTATTGGGAACTACCACTACAAAGTGATGCCATTTGGTTTGAAGAACGCAGGATCTACATACCAAAGAATAATGACAAGGATGTTTAAGCCGCAGTTGGGAAGGAATATTGAAATTTACATAGATGACACGGTGGTGAAAAGCAAAGTTGTTTCAGGGCATTTAAAGGATCTTGAAAATATTTTTGAAGTTCTTAGAAAGTATAAATTGCGTCTAAACGCATCCAAATGCTCGTTTGGTGTGGGGTTTGGCAAATTCTTAGGCTATATGGTAACTCACAGGAGAATTGAGGTAAACCCTGACTAGGTAAAAGCCATTAACAATTTGCAGCCACCTCGAAATTCCAAAGAAGTCTAGAAGTTGACTGGCATGGCTGCTGCTTTGAACCGTTTTATCTCTCGGTTAGCAGATAGATGCAGACATTTCTTCTTGTTGATCAACAAGTAGAAGGGGTTTGAGTGGATTGAAGAATGTGACATAGCTTTTCAGTAACTTAAGGAATATCTAGCTCGGCCCCTTATCATGTCTAGCCCTGAAATAGACGAAATCCTATATGCTTATATTGATGTGGCCCCCTATGCAGTTAGTTTGGTATTGATAAGAGTTGATGGCGGTATACAAAGGCCCGTTTATTACGTGAGTAAGTCATTGCATGAAGCTGAAGTTCGTTATTTGCCATTAGAAAAAGCCATCCTGGCAGTTGTGCTTGGTACACGGAAGCTGCCTCATTATTTCCAAGCATATACATTCATTGTCCTCACCTAGCTCCCACTTAAATCCATACTCCGAAGTGCTGACTACACGGGAAGGATTGTTAAATGGGGCACAATCCTAGGGGCTTTTGACATCAAATACATGCCTCGCACTTCAGTCAAGGGCCAGGTTCTTGCAAATCTGGTGGCCAAGTTCACTGAGCCTCTTTTAGAAGAAGCAACACCAACACAGAACATGGATGAAAAATCGGTTGGCATGATTACTCAACAGGGTCCCTTGTCTTGGGAAGTATACGTAGATGGCGCAGCAAACCAAAAAGGTTCTGGAATGGGATTAGTGCTGATATCCCCTGAAAAAATCACCATCAAAAAGTCATTGAGACTGAACTTCTTGGCTACCAACAATGAGGCCGAATATGAAACTCTATTAATGGGAATGATCATGGTTCAAAAAATGGGCGGAAGGACAGTGGAGATGTTCTCAGACTCAAGGTTAGTTGTTGGCCAAGTGAAGGGAGAGTTTGAAGCCAAGGATGAAAGAACGCAGGAGTACTTAAGTCAAGTCAGACACCTTCAATCAAAGTTTGAATCTTTCACTTTGCTGCATATTCCCAAAGGTGGAAATACACATGCAGATTCCCTAGCCACTCTCGCAACTTCTTCGACGCAAGATTTGCCTCGAGTTATCCTCGTGGAAGACTTGCATAAACCCACTAAAATGAAAAGAGAGGCAGTTCAAATACATCAAATCAGAGTTGAACATATCTGGATGGACCCTATAATCAAATTCTTGAGGGAAGATGTTTTGCCTGAAGAAAAGTCAGAAGCTGAGAAAGTGCAAAGGAAAGCCACTAGGTTCTGGCTCTCCGAGAACCATAAGTTGTATAAACGTTCATTTTCGAGGCCATATTTGCTGTGTATACACCTTGAGGAGACCGAATCAATCCTTGAGGAATTACACGAAGGAATTTGCGGAAGCCACACGGGGGGTAGGTCCTTGGCACATAGAGCCATTACCCAGGGCTATTGGTGGCCAAACATGCAAAGAGAAGCCCAGGAATACGTGAAAAAATGCGATCAATGCCAACGATTTGCACCAAACATACACCAGCCTGGATGAGTCCTTAATCCATTATCCAGCCCATGGCCATTTACTCAGTGGGGCCTAGATATTGTGGGTCCGTTTCCTAAGGCGGTAGGAAATAAGAGATATTTGCTAGTCAGCAAGGATTATTTCACCAAATGGGTTGAAGTCGAACCTCTTGCTAACATCAGAGGTGTGGACGCAAAGAAGTTTATTTGGAAAAACATTGTCACACGGTTTGGAATTCCTCATACACTCATCTCAAATAATGGCCTCTAGTTTGACAACAAAGCATTCAGAAGTTATTGTCGTGAATTAGGGATCACAAACAGGTATTCTACTCCTGCTTACCCCCAGGGAAATGGACAGGCGGAAGCTATAAACAAAGTCATAGTAAACGAACTAAAGAAAAGGCTGGATGATGCAAAAGGCAAATGGGTGAAAGAACTACCACATGTTCTTTGGACATACAGAACTACGCCTCGCAGATCTATTGGGGAGACTCCTTTCTCATTGACTTATGGAGCTGAAGTTGTCATCCCTCTGGAGGTTGGTTTCCCAACGCTAAGAACTAATTCATATAGTCCGAGCAGTAACGGCGAGCAGCTAGAGAAAAATTTTGGACTTGATTGAAGAAAGACAGGAGAATACAATGATCCAATTGGCATACTATCAACAAAAGCTCAGACAGGGTTATGACGCCAACGTAAAAGTAAAGCCTTTGTCACCTGGTGATCTGGTGTTAAGGAAGGTTGTAGGCGCTGCAAAGAATCCAGCTTGGGGGAAGTTAGGACCCAATTGGGATGGGTCATATTGTATTACTTCAGGGGCTGGCATCAGAGCATATTTTTTGGAAGATTTAGATGGTCATGTAATACCACGACCATGGAATGTAAATAACCTAAAAAGATATTATTATTAAACGAGAGTTTTCCCTGAACAATTTGTCTATTTATTACATAAGAGTCTTGTATGTCCTTCATTAAATTTTTTATAAGTGTTTAAACTTAAATCCAGTCATGCCTGAAGTCCTCGGACCAGATGATATGGGTTAGTTAGCACTCCCTTACAATTTTTATAAGTGTTTAAACTTAAATCCAGTCATGCCTGAAGTCCTCGGACCAGATGATATGGGTTAGTTAGCACTCCATTAAAGTTTTTATAAGTGTTTAAACTTAAATCCAATCATGCCTGAAGTCCTCGGACCAGATGATATGGGTTAGTTAACACTCCCTTATAATTCTTGTGTTTAAACTTAAATGCAATTACACCTGAAGCCCTCAGAGATATTTAAATAGACTCTAACTTATGATAAGCCTCTTCGGTTATGTATTTGGTTCAGAAACAGTGCTCAGTAGTACTCTTTGTAAGTGTTGTACCAGAAAATATGTAAAACCTTCATACTAATCATTGTTTCTTACATTCATTAACAATTCTTATACGATCTATTTCTTCCCAGTATTTGTATAAGTTATTTGCATAACTGGCAGGATATCGTTGTTAAGTCTACTCAGATTACAGTAGCTATCAGTTAGTATCATTTGCAATAACAATAAATATTCTAATATGTGCAATGAAGATATAGAAAATAAAAGAAGAACAATTTCATTGATAAAAAAAGAAAGTACTTTTCAATACCTTACAATGTGAAAAAAAAAAAAAAAAAACTAATAATAATAATAACAATATAAGACTAATACATATGAAATAACAATCCTAAGTATCTAAGCCTTGTCAGACTAGGTGGCAGTAGCATCTTGGTTTTGGTCCTTGGGTTTAGGAGTTGCCTTCTTACCCAAGTCTTTACTCTTGTTGTGAGGATCCTCAGCCTGCTTGCCTTGACCACCAGTTTGTGTGGACTCTTTGGGAGCTTCAGGAGGGGCAAGAGGAACTTGGCTTATCAAAGGCCGTTCTGAGGCCTCCGAGAGCTGTTTGGGTGGAGAGGAGTCAGAACCTGGGAGTTTGCGAATTTCAGGATCGTAGTAAATGCTCCCAGGTCGCCTCAGGTCAGACTCAGCAGGGACCCCAGCAGCGTCAAGGGCTTTACCCCAGGTTATATCACAGTAATCTCTGCTAAGTGCAGTGAACTCCTCTGTGAGTCTGACTTGGGTCCCTTCCACCTCCAGCTTGTATACCGCTTGCTTTTTAGCCTCAACTGCCTCCTTGGCCAATTGGGCAGTTTTCCTGGCTTTCTGAAGCTTAGCTCGAAGACCTTTCACCAACTCTCTCTCTGTCTCCAGATTGATCTCTGTCATGTGCAATTGCTTGCGTTGGTCTTTGGCTTGCTCCTCAGCAGTTTTAAGGCCTGCATCGAGGCTATTCCTTTGATTGGTCACTTCTTTTAGCTAATTGAACAGTTTATCGTAGTCCTCCTTGAGACTGCCCATCTGTCTCTCAACCTCAGACTGGGAATAAGCCTCCACCTGGGCTTCATTGCGAGCGTTTTTATTCCACTCCTCAGCCACATAGATTTGTTGGGTAATCTACACAACATAATGGAAAATTGTAGTATAAAGCAAAGAAAAGGAATGAATAAACATGATCAGCATCTTAATTAAAGAAGTGGATTAATTCACTTACCATGGCTAAATCCCTCTTAAGGGATAGGAAGAGTTCATGTTGACTGAAGTGCCTGTAAGCCTCCATATCCTTTGGTAGGAGAAGTGGCTGCTCCAAGGCTTAAGAAATGAGGCCTGCCTTGCCCTCTTGATAATTTCTGACAGAGGTGTCCCAAGGGAAAGAAGCGTCATCCAATTCTAGCTTGGGACACCAGGTGCGGAGTCCTCGTCGCACCTTAGCAACAAGAAGGTCTTCTCGGCTTTCAGTAGACGAAGCTCTTCTGCTCCTGGTGTCCCTGACCACTTTCTATTGCTTAGTTCCTTTTGGAGGCAACACCTCCCCTTCTTCAGTATCTGTTATGAGCCTTTTCTTTTTCAGATCAAGGTTTGGCTTTAAGCCGAGGTTAGAAGGGACCTGAGGAGGTGGTGGAGGAAGGTTAATAGCTGGCTGAGATGAACCAGTCCCTTTGGCCTCAACCGCTGTTTTCCTGGCCTTCATTAAGTCCCTTAGACTTGCCATATCTTCTTCTTCCGAAGAGTCGTCTGGAAAGGCAGTTATGAGGATAGGAGCGTGGACGCTAGATTGTCTGTCAGTCTCCTCCTCGGCGTCCGAAACTGGAATCACCTGAACTTCTCTTGGTGCCTCTTCTTCAAATTGGAACCGATCAATCTGTTCCTCAAGTGAAGAGGTCGAGGAAGCAACTCTTTCCCTTTTTGCGGCTGCTTCCAAAGGAACCTGTTGAACTGGCTGGATGAGTTGCGGCACACCCTGTGGATTTGGATGTGGTACAGGGGCAAGATCAAAAGGAGCTAAAAAATTTGGCCGAGCAACGTCAATCCGGTTTATGCGATGGTCTCCCTGCCTTATCGCGTTGCCGACCAGTTGAAATGTGTCCGAAAGAGGCTTGAAATCAAGAATGAGATGTGCGGCCCTAAGTTGCCTGTCTTCACTTACAAAAATCTCTGATCTTAATAGGTAATTGAGTGCATCGATGTTCGTCAAGCTGGAGCCAAGGAGATACGTGCCTTTTATTTGTTAACAAGACAAACATAATCAGAAACTAAAGGTGAAATACCAGTAAAAAAAAACACACAACGCTAATAATGAAGATTCTAAATCTATTTCTAAGGAACCTAGGTCTGGGATATCCCACCTGGCTCTCCTGGTTGGGTTGGGCAATGAAGACCGTCATGCCACGCTCCCGAGACGATCACATAATCGTCTTTCATCCCCTTGTTAGATTTGGGAAGACAGGAGATGAGCCTAACGATGTCGAATCAGGATTTAAGATAGTATCCCGCCTCCTTTTGACTATGGCATTCGTACATCTGGACTACATCGAGCCCGGTGAGTCCCAGGCCTAGATGTCGATTCAACGCATCAACTTATCCTAAGATCCTAAAGACATTAGGCGCACACTGATCAGGACTAAGCCTATGATTACGAAGGTAATCTCTGGTAATAGGACCCATAGGAATGGTCATTCTTCCCCCACCCTCCAGTCGGTTAGTAGTCTCTTTAGAGGACAATATCGCAAGTGTACGTCCTGGGGTATGTGATACGTTTCTTTAAATACCTCTATATGGGCAGGGCTATTCAGCAAATACCTAAATCTACCCATTTCGGATAATCAGAAAGAAGGAAGCACTACAAACAGTAAGGGAGGAATGAGAATTGGAAGGCCGAGGATGATGGCTGAAGAGAAAAAGATATGTGCGAAGAAACTAGAACTTACACAAACTGGGTTGAGGAGTGATCCTTAAGTCTTTAGTAAGATTCTTGTGAATTTATGAAGAAATGATACTGATGATTTGGAAAGCTTTTTAAGTTTGAATGTCTGAGTTTGCTGGAGAGTTTGAGAAATTGTGAAATAAAGGAGACAGGATCTCCTTTGAGGCTTTATATAAGGGCTAGAAAATGGGTGGGAATTATATATCCCGCCTAAATCCTGAAGAAAAATACCATTCGTTGGATCAATTGGTCACTGTTGGATGCTAAAGACGTAACGCCGCCTGGAACAATTAATAACGCCTCATAAATACCAAAACGTCAAACGCAATGATGAAGCGCTTAAATCTATGCTTCCACACGCATAAATTCAAGTATTTTGACGTTTCTAGCCTTTATTTCTGTTGCAATTCAAAATCCTATTTTTTCTCCTCGGATACGAGGGAAAAATTAAAATTTTGAGAGGCTATTGTGGAGGTAAAAGTCTAAACGCGTATATTGGGCCTCATACCCTATTTAAAGATATAAGTATGTCCGAGGAGGAGTAAAGGATTGGAAAATGCCCCAAAATAGAGAATCACGTAAGGAAAGGGAGGAGGAGTATAGTCCGAGTAGGGTGTCCTCCTCGAACTTGAAGAATATCGGTTAAGTATATACCTGGACAATTTCAATGAACTTTCAGGAAGTTCCAACGATAAGGATGAATTTCATGCATGCATAAAGATGATAAGAATGAAGAAATATCTAAAGAAAAAGTTGATACCACCGCATTTAATGCATTGCAGCAACTTTTCTGATCACATTTATGTGGAGAAGACCCCTGAACAGTGCAATCTCAGCTACTACCACTCATGAAAAACTAAAGAAGATATCTGTTGTGACATATACTCAAGTAAATGCTTAGATGAAGAACAAATGTACGATGAAGATGGCTTAAAAGAAAACTATATAAATAGAAGAGACCTCTCACAAAGGGAGATCGAAAAAATGAGGAAAAGAGGAAGAAGAAAAATTTACTGTAGCTCCAAGAGTGACCTTAGTCATTCAAACTATAATTTGTCTCATCGGACCTAAATTTATTCAAGTTCTCAGTGTTTTCGTACTTGTTGTTTTAATAAAACCTTGATTAACTGTTGTTGAGTTCACAAACAGCCTAGTTCTTTTACCCATTCTCTACAAATTTATTGTATTGAGCTTATTGGGCTCATATTCCATCTCTTTTAGGTCTGGACTGCAAATCTTGACCCTATATACTAGATAACAATAAAGGAAGATTCAAAAAAAAATTAACAATAATAATAAAAGAGAAATAACTAGTGCACATAAGCGGTTGCACACAAAGTAATATGTGCAATAATTTTAAAACTGAAATCATAATTTTAATTTAAAAAAACTTTACACATAGCTTTCTATGTAACAAGAAGTGTGTAATAGTCATTGCAGTGTGCAAAAAAAAAAAAAATTGTCTATTTTATTATAAGAACCTACTTTTTCTATTTTACACAATTATTTTTAAAAAACATTCACATTAGATTTATTCTATTTTACACTATAACATTCATTAAAATATTATTTTTTTATCAATGGTTTATTACTCTTTCAAATCATCTCTCTGTGTATACGACTAAAGAAGTATTAAAAAATATATTTATATGTGAATAGTTACTATGTATATTTACACAGTTAGTGTAATAACAATTTAAATTTATAGAAGTTTACCTAAGCTGATATAAGTGATTTTTAGAGTTAAGATGTGCAAAATTTACTCTTTAAACTATTATATAGATAACTAAAGTGAGTGGCATCTTTTGTCTTAGGGTCCATTTGGATATAATTTATTTTATTGAAACTGAAAACTGAAAACTGAAAATATTGTAGTAAAATAATTTTTAAATGTGTGAATAGTACCGTAAGACTTATTTTTAATAAAAAAGTTGATGAAAAATGAAGTTTGTGTGTTTTATAAACAGTACATGAATGCACTGTTTACGAGAAAATTGGTCAACAAACTGCGGTTGAAAAAAAAAAAAAAAGCTGAAAACGTGCTAAAGCTGAAAACACTGAAAACGTGGATGTGGATGTGTATCCAAACGGATACTTACACGTATTACCAATTAAATATTGGCTTCATAAAGCAATTGCAAAGGATTGATTTTCTAACTTTAGTGCTGTCAACCTTAACCAATAGAAAGGAGCATACTTTGGACTAGAGTTTCATATGCCAAGACAATGTACAATAATACAATATAAAAGCATCAAAACCTTCATCAATTCACTCCCATGAATTAGCAAGTTGGTCATTTAGGAATTGTGTATATGGATTCTCAGGTACCTCCACCTCCTCCTTCAAGTCTGGTGCTTGGTTTCTGTTTCTGGTTAGGATTTGCTTTTTTAATAAAGTCTTGTATTTCTAAAATAAAAAAACTTCACAAAGAAGAAGAAACCAACATAAGAGCCGTGGAAAAAATACTCTCCTACAAGTTTAAGGACAAGAAGCTCCTAGAAGAGGCACTCACACACCCCGCCTACTACAAAAACAACAACAACAACCGCGAGTCGCTTAGGTCGTACCAGCGGCTTGAGTTCGTAGGCGACGTGGTGCTGGGACTGGCCGTGAGCACATACTTGTACCTGGAATACCCTAGTCTCGGCCCAGGACAGCTCACAAACCTACGCTCCGCCAATGTCAGCAACGGCAAACTCGCGCGGGTCGCCGTCCGCCACGGCCTCCACCACTGCATCAGGCACAACAATAATCTTGACGACTCTCTTCTTGATGAGGTCTAACAAAAGTTTCTCACTTTCCTTTCTTTTTATTTTTCTTCTTTTACAATTATTCGTTTAATATTTACACTAGTGTTCATGTAAATGTGCATGTGTTACCAACTGGAAAGTAGTATCAGGAGGCTTTGGGGATATGACTCGATAAGTAGTAGGTAGGTGTGGGAAGCCATTTGTCTTTCCAGTCTTCCAGATCCTAGTTTTTGATCTATCTCCCATGCACCCTCCATCTGCAACCAAGTGAAATCACCAATAAACACTTCCGAGTGAGATGCATATGCCTCCATGAATGATAAATCTAGCTAGCTTTTAAAATTTTGTGCTACCAAATTATTTGGTGTTGTGAGTAATCGCGAACACTGTTTTGCTAGCAATGCCAAATTCAAAGTATGAATGTCTCAAAATCCCATGATCTTGCTCCATTTCACCCAATTAGTGCGATTCTCTCCCTTTTGTTGACCCCACCAAAAATTGCTACATAGAGAATTTATCTCGATCTTCACACACCCTCTTTGGGAATTTACATCTACTCATTGCATGGGTAGGCACAGCTTAATTTGGGCAGTTGCCTTGATTAAAATTAACAAGTAATTACTTGTTAATTTTTTTTCTTTTTTCTTTTTTATCTTAGGGTTAATGCTTTTTGGTATATTATTCTGAATGTTTGCAATTGTCTACTACATTATTTATATTGCAAGCATAACTTGTACAGCAAACACCGTAGAGTAAGTCTTTTTTTCTTTAATTATTTGTTCGTTAGTTACATTTTGTATTATTCTTAATGTTATTATCTTTTTTTTATTCTTTTTTGTTTGATAATTTGACATATTATTTTAAATTTATTGGTCGGGGTTTAAAATTACAGTTTTTACTTAACAAGAGTAAAAGGCTATAGAGAGAGAATATGAGAGATTTGGTCCAAGTCCAAGTCCTGCAAGTTGTAATTATTTTAGAGCAATGTTAGAGACAAATTTATTCACAACATTGTACACAATTTATTAAGATAGTAAGTTGTGATTAGAGTAACGTTGCTTTCACATAGATCCACATACCATTAACATTATTTTATTATATACCAATTACAATAGACCACATAAACAATTGTGAATAATCTTGTGTCTTTAGATTCATTGTTCCAATTTTATTGAATTTTTTCGAAAAAAAAAATTCCTAATAATAATAATAATAAACTAACACTCTACCTTTGTGGGAGAAGGAAGTGCACCTTCAGCTAGAGGTCATTGGCTTAAAAAATTGTGATTTTTGCCCTTAAAAAATTTACAAAAGTTTATCCACACACTGTTTAAGTTGCATAGTGTTTACAACATGGCAGATTGAAAGATTGAGGTGTTGTGCAATAAATTTATGAGCAAAATGATGGAAGTACACAATCAATACTTTTTAAACAGGTTAACATTGTTATACACAAACTGTTTTACACAATTTTACACTCCAAAAAGTAATTAAAATTGTGACTTTAGTTAATTTTTTAGTGAATTTATGAATCAAAGGCACCCTTTGAATGCAAATAAACATTACATATGATATTATGCCTTTAAGAGTTTATAATTAGAGCTATGCTTGTTATACACAATGTGTATAAATACACTCACTGTGTTATTATAATTTGAAAATGTGACCTTACAATGAGTTTTACAGGATTTTCCCTTATAATTAACTATTCTGGTGTGGATCCATATATAATTTTGGACTTATCTTTGATTAAAATTTGTTTAGAATTTGAACAAAGATTTAGGTAAATTGTTAATTCTATAGATTGAAGAGTTTGCTGATGAAGTCAGTGAGGAAGACAACATCGTTTTATATGGATCAATTAAAGCCCCAAAGATTCTTGCTGACGTTGTAGAGTCTTTGGCAGCAGCTATATATTTTGATCTCAATTTCGATCTGCTAAAATTATGGGTGGTGCGTATTTAACTTCTCTTTTCTTATCAGGCAAAAATGATTTGTCTTTTTTCTTTTTCTTGTTTTGGACATTTAGTCTCTCTCTCGAGATATAGAATTCATCATTGGTTATTTTATATTTGAAGATCTTTAGGGATCTCTTGAAACCTATTGTCACACCCGAAGTCTTGCAACAACAACCCGAACCTATTACGACATTGTATAAACAGTGTCAAAAGCAAAGGAGGGAAGTTGACATTAAGGATTGGAAGGAAGGGGCAAAGATTATTGCTACTGTATACGTCGATGGTGAGTCTATTGCCTCAGGTTCTTCTGATCAATTAAAAGACATTGCAAGGCGTAATGCAGCAGAGCTAGCTTTGCTCAAATTATCGAAATCTATGCCCACTAACATTGAGAGGTTAGATATTTCTTTTGGGCTCAATAAGTCATTTGAGATCGAAGGAGCAAAGCAAAAGTTAAATGAGGTTTGTCAAAAGAAAAGGTGGCCTGCACCTATTTACAGGTATGAGCTTCTTTATATCATGAGCAATGGAGAATTTTATATATAAATATAATGTGTACTTTGAATTATTTGATGACAAGCCTATAAGTTTTGGAGGGTGTTTATTACACACGTTTTTAACTGAAATCATCAATACACAAACTAACACATACATTTTAAACTGAAATCATCATGATGATTTAAGTTCAAAACATGCATGTGTGCGAGTGTGTGTAAAACTCATTTCCCTCAGTTTTGTGAGATCAATCACAATTAAGCTTTCTCTATTATCTTTCCCTCTCTCTGTCTCTCTATCTCCAATAGTATATTCGGAACTTTTATAAAGATAGCATGGAATGTTATGAGCAGCTTGAATAATAGCTTTGCAATGATTGGAAGCATGAATACTGATCTCTATTGGATGGAGGGGGAACCCCTCCATCCAAACTGGCCATGTGGCATGTGAAGTAAAGATGAACTAGTAGTCTACGTAGTTTGTTCTATTGACTTATGGGCACTCGCACCTTTATTGTGTTTTCTGTCAAACCACCGACTCTGGATATAAAATATTCATGTCTTTCTTCTTTTTATGTATTCACTGTTTTTTCTATATATATACCATTTTTTCAAAGGGTAAATATTAATTCACACACGACACACTCTCACACACATACTCAAAACTGCATAAAAATTAAAAAGTCACAATTTCTATGCAGTTTAAAGGTGTGTAGTAAACATCACTCTTTTTCAAATTCACACTTTCATATCTATCTTGTAAGATATTGAATCGAAATGTATGTTTGCTATAACTTACAGGATTGAGAAGGAAGAGGGTCTAAATCATTACAAGAAATATGTATGTTCTGTTCAAATACCTATAGATGGTGGTTTGTCTATTGAGGGAGAAGAAAAGTCACGAAAAAAGGAAGCAGAAAATTCTGCTGCTTCATGTATTATCCGTGCCTTATTAGAGTCTAACAAAATATAAAAGTAGAAGCCTCACGTAATCTTCTACCATGTGTCATGATTGTTGAACTTATAAAGATTGATGTGCGTTGTATTTATTCAGATGATTTGGACAAACAAAGCCACATGGAGCACAATAATTTGTCCATGTCAATTTTACCGATTACATGTCTATCAGGTGTCAATAATAAATGGATATTTATAAATTCCTAAATAAATATGTGCTTAAAATTGTGTCAGTTGTAATCTTTGGTTCAGCTTATATGTTGTTTTTGCACAAATGATCCATTTGTCTAGCATTGTTTTCTAAACGTCTTTACGTGAAAAGATATTGCTTTGATGCTGACTACTTTTCCTTCTAATTGGTAATATTTGAGAATTTGCTATGTTTCTTAATAGTATGCAAGTCAGGGAATTTAAGAGTTGGGACTGCAAGTGGAAACACTCAATCTCAAATCTTTTCTGCCATCTCAAGATGCTAACAAATTTGATACGTACACTCCCTTAACCCACACCCCCCCCCCCCCCCCCCAAAAAAAAAAAAAAAAAAAAAAGGCTAACCCCTTTCTCCTACACCCATAGGTGATTTAGCAATGTTCATAGGTGATTTGTATTTTGGGCAAAAATGATATAACATTTGAACATGTTCTATTACAAACTAAATTGAAACAGTAGTACGTAATTTATCAAAGTTTTAAGGGATCCATTGCTTGAATCATGCTTGCTTTGGAACTAAAAGTTCAAGATTTGATTTATTTTATCTCAGAAAAAGTGCAAGATAATTGATATTGAGTAAGGAACATTATTAGAATTACTAAATGATTGCAGTTGGTTTAGAATCTTTAGATGGAGTTTTCAAAATACACATACATGCATAAGCTCCCACTTTGATAGTCTAATAGCAAAATATTTCCCATTTTGTGATGTTCTACGAGCAAAGGTGGGGAATAACCCCTTCTATGCTTGGTGGACTATTCACAAGAGGTCTCAATGATCTCAGTAAAAAGGTGACCCATGATCGAACTTGCACAATATACCAAAAGAAGTGAGGAGACAAGGACCATGGTTAGGGGTAGAGTCTGTTATGGTTGAAGATTTATTGATTTGTGATTGTAGCAGCTAGCTTGAGACCGTGGCAGAGAAGTGTATGAAGGGCAACAAAATATGCTGTACTTGTACCTCTTAAGTCATATGCTCTACTTGATTAAGTTGCTGTTCTCTACTTATCTTTTTTGAAGAAAAAATACACGAATTGATTGAAGAAATAAAATATAGTAACTCATTTTAGAGTTATTAAAAATCAATGATGTAGAAAAATTTATTTTAATCCTCAAAACATTATAAATGTATCAAATTAGTCATTTCACATTAGTAAAATTTGCTTACATAGCAAATTCCAACAAAGTGACATGATATTTCATTATAGCAGCAAATTTTAAAAAAAATAAAAAGCTAAACTTGTTATAACAATCTTTTGAAGCTACTTATAAAAATAAAAAAAAATCTTTTGAAGCTAGGAGAGAGAGAGCTCAATATCACTTGGTTAAAGTAAATCCCACAATAAATTCATATAATCAAGAATTTTTAAATTAAAATATTACATAAAAGAAAGTATAGCGAAATTATTATAGGTGTTAAAAGTCTAACCAATAATTACATTAGAGTAAATCATTTTGCAGTTATTAAAACTTATCCATTTATTATTTACTATATATTAAATTAAATGAGTATTTCAAATTTTAGTACATTGGTAATAACTTGAAATATATGCTAAATAATATATTAGTCATTAATATTTATTTAAATATCAATGAACGGTAGACTCTGCCGTTTTCCGGTTTTCCCACTCTCATATACATAATCAGGTGCGTGCTAGTCCCCCTTTTCCCAAAAATACACACTCAACCGAAAACAAAGCAACAAAAATAGCAAAGGAAAAGTTATGACTATGAGGATATGATTAGGACAGTCCTACTCATTGTGGTGGGGTCATTTTTACAACAATGGAACATGCTTCATTAAGCAATGTTCAGCCACTTTAGAGGAACGGAAATTCTGCGTACACACACCCGGATTGCTTTTCGGCATTAAGTGCTGTCAATCTTGACGGCATTTTCTTTGGACTTAAGTTCGGAAGTCTTTTGGCTGAATATTGCTGAATCTGAAATTTATTTGCGTTATGGGCACTCTTTTAACTTATTTGAGAAAATGAGGAGAGAGAGGGAACTTCGGCAACACCGTTGCCGAAATTCCAACAAAAGTATGAGAGAGAAAGAAAAAGTGGGAGAGAGAAAATGTTGAATTTCGGCGATGGTATTACCGAAATTCCTGCTGCCCAAAACGCAAATAAATTCCATTACCATTACCGAAATTCAACATTTTCTCTCTCCCACTTTTTCTCTTTCTCTCTCATACTTTTGTTGGAATTTCGGCAACGGTGTTGCTGAAATTCCCTCTCTCTCCTCATTGTCCCAAATAAGTTGGAACAGTGCCCATAACGCAAATAAATTCCGAATTCAGCAATATTCAGCCAAAAGACTCTAAGTTCGGCCCATAGTGCTGTCAATTTGTAAAAGTAAGGAATATATTAGTGGTACTTTTGGCAAAAATTATTTTTGTTAATTTATTTTATTATTTAGTTTTTTTTTTTTTTATTTACGGGTTTCATTGCACTTTGTAGTACTATTTATGGGTCTCACTATACTATTTCAGCTAACTTTTACATTTATCTGCGTTACTTTTAGCAAAAAGTTTTCAGTTTCAATAAAATAAGCAGATCTCAAACAAACCCTAGATATGAATTTGGAATATATTATATTTATATATTAAGAGGATTTAGAAAGTTAGTTATGATTTTAAAAAATATTAAAAATACCCCTAATCTAATTAGATATTCTTTATTCTTAAAAAATAAAAAAAGGGGATTAAAATTGTAATTAAACAAAAAATTATAAAAAATAAAAAAAACTACCACAAAAACTTTTTTCTTAAAAATTAGCACACTCTCTACTTAAATATATTTCATGTGTGTTTAATACATTTTTTTTCCTAAAAACTAGCACACACTAAACCTAGCAGTTTTTCTCCATTTCAAAACCTAAATTTTAGTTTCTTAAAAATTCATTCTTGGTAACCTCACTAACAATAAATAAATTCAAATTGTAAAATTACATTAAATTCAAAATAAAAAAGAGTCTCATCACACATGTGAAGCGCATGTGATGAGGCTAGCATACGTTATAGAAACATATAATCTATACTCTATTTCATTCATTTTTTTTTCTTTTTTATTACTCAAATACATCCCCTTTTTTTTTCAGCCTGTTCTTTTCTATTCCTTTATGATTAACTCGTTTTATTCCATTTCATTACCCTTATGAACTCTCAATCAAAGGCTTAGTTTTATTCAATGTTGCTATTACTTTCTTTTTACTCCATTTCATAACAAATAACAGTAAATGAATAGTACTTGTTGAGTTTGTTTGCATTGAATCCACGCCATCCTAAATCGTATTCTTTCCTTAGCTGGAAATCCCTGATGTACTACAATCTCTTTTTTCACATGCCAAGATAATATATAATAAAAGCATCAAAACCTCCTCATTCACTTTCACGAATGAGCAAGTTGGTCATTTATGTTAAATGTATATTATTATATTAGCAATGTGTTATACCATGTTATGTATGCTATAGTGGATGCGGAAGGGAAAGCATAGAAGAGGAACACTGAGGACACAAGGTTTACGTGGTTCAGCCTTGACGGCCTACATCCACGGAGAAATCCCTTAAAGGTTACATCTTTATTGTATAAGAGTGTAGTACAATAACCTGTGTTACAATGAACCCTAACATGAGTATATATAGGCAACTAAACCCTAGACTACTAATGCAAGCAGGAATGGGCTTGGGCCTATTACATTGGGCTAATATGTCTAATATATATCTCTAACACCCTCCCTCAAACTCAAGGCGGAAGCTCGATGAAGGCTTGAAGTTGGATAACTATGAGAAGATCACTTGGAGATGCCTTGAAAAATGCCGAAGAAACCACAATGAAGAATATGTCAATTGACCAATTTTGGAGTTTCAAATGAAGAAATGGAATCCAAAATCGGAATCAACGCGAAAACTGAGCAAGATAGGTCATTTCAGAAATTTTTATTTTGGTCAAAAGTCAACGTAAAAGTCAAAGTCAACGAGTCCTAGTCAAAGTCAATGGTCAGTGCTCACGGTCAGATCCGAGTGGTCCGGGTCGGTCTGGGTCAATGGTCAGCTAGGTGACATGGTTCTGACGAGGCGACACTGTTGATGTGGCTAGCGACGTGGCTGATGACGTGTCTAGGGCTGACGTGGACGTGCTTGCGTGGCTGCTGATGTGGAGTAATGATGTCATCATGTGACATCAGATGGCATCGGTAGCAGTTGTCGCACGTGGCTGGAGCATGCTATTTTCACCGGCGCGTGGAGAAGAAGCCAGAAGCTAGGGAGGTGCGTGTAAGCTCAGATGATGGCCGGAATCTCAGGTTCTGTAGATCAGTGGACGAGGAGGCCTTCAGGGTGGCGCGTGTACCAAGAAGACGATCTGGAAATCAGGAATCTGAGGCGGCGCATGGAGATTTTCCGGAGACAACTTCGACGCGTGGAGGCGCGTGGCAGGTCTTTGAGTGACCGGAGTTCTGGGTTTTGGTCGCAGGAGGTCGTGGAGCACGTCTATGGTGTTGGTTTCATCAGGCAAAGCATGGATTTGCGCAGATCTGATAAGTTGAGTCACGGCTTGCTTGGTTGTTGGATTTTGACACAGCACAGAGCCATGGTGGCTGCGAGATGCTGTGGAGTCTGGATTCAGCAAACAAACATGTGTGACTTCAGATGGTGGTATGCACGTGAGAATCTTCTTTGCTGTGTAGAGATGTTTTGTTTGATGCCAAGAATGAAGTTTGGCTCTGATACCATGTTAAATATATTGTTATTATTAGCAACACCATGTTGTATATGCTAGAGTCACTACAAAAAACGCGGTTTTAAGCCGCGTTTTTTAGCCGCGTTTTTGTAAAACGCGGCTCCAGGATAGACTTTAAGCCGCGTTTTACAAAAACGCGGCTCCCAGCTAGACTTTGAGCTACGTTTGTTAAAAACGCAGCTAAAGCCTCAACCTATAGCTGCGTTTTTAAAATGCGGCTATAGCTTATCTTTAGCCGCATTTTACAACGTGGCTGAAGGTAAGCTATAGCCACGTTTTTCAAAAACGCGACTACAAATCCAGTTGAATAACCTGAAGCTGCGTTTTATAAAAAACGCGGCTTACTCATCCTTTAGTGACGTTACCTATAGCCGCGTTTTCTGAAAACGCGGCTATAGGTCCAACGTAATAAATATTTCACTGACCTTAGGTAACCCTTTTGTGACGTTACCTATAGCCGCGTTTTTCGAAAACGCGGCTATAGGATAACCTGAAGCTGCGTTTTGAAACGCGGCTTAGGCTACCCTTTAGTGACATGACCTATAGCGGCGTTTTTAAAAACGCCGCTATAACAAAAAAAAAATCAAAAGCTTCCCACGTCCCCCCCCCCCCCCCCCCCCCTTTCCCACCTACCGCCCACTTTCTTCTTTCCTTATTTCTACTTCTTTCTTTTTTGTCTCTTCATTCTTCACTTAAGTTCTTCTTTCTCTCTTCATTCCTCCGTAAGTTCTTTCTTTCCTTTTTTTTTTTTTTTTTTTTTTCCCTTTTTCTTTCTTCCTTCTTCACATCAGGGTAACTCTTTTTGTTTTTTTTTTTCTTTTCACTGGGTAACGTTTTTTTTTTCCTTTGTTTCTTTGGAGCTGCTGCTTTTTTTTTTTTTTTTCCTTTCTTTCATTTTTTTCTTCATCTCAAGCACACTGATTTGTCAATAGATCTAGTTTTTTTTTTTGGTTATTTTATGTTTAGTTAGTAAGAAAATGGAGGAGATGCTATTGTGGATCTGTGCTTGAATTTTTGTTATTGTGTTGCTGATATTGTGATTACGTTGTGGATCTGTGCTTGATTGCTGATATTGTGATATTGTGTTGCTGATCTGTGCTTGAATTTGTGCTAGTAAGAAAATGGGTTTGTGTTTTTGAATTTTTGGGTTTGTGTTTGATTTTTAATTTTTTGGGTTTGTTTGTATTGTGAATATGTTGTGTTTGATTTTGAATTTTTTGGGTTTGTGTTTGATTTTGAATTTTCTGGGTGTTTTTGTATTGTGAGAATGTTGTGTTTGATTTTGAATTTTTTGAGTTTGTGTTTGATTTTGAAATTTTTGGATTTACGTTTAATTTTGAATTTTTTTTATTTGAATTTCAAATTTTGAATTTTCTGGAAAAAAAAAAAAACCCAAAAATATATATATTTATTTTTGTTTTCTGGAAAAAAAAAAAAAAAAAAAAAAAAAAAAAAAAAAAAAAAAACCCAAAATTTTTTTTTTTTTTTTTTAAAAAAAACCTATAGCCGCGTTTTTAAAACGCGGCTATAGGTCCGAACCCTTAGCCGCAATTATAAACGCAGCTCGAAGCTGGCCTATAGCCGCGTTTTGAAAAAACGCGTCCATAGGTCTGTTGCTGTGGTGTTTACGCCGCATTTGGAAACGCGGCTCTAGGCTATAGCCGCGTTTTTCGGATCTATAGCCACGTTTTTTAAACGCGGCTATAGACCCGTTTTTTTGTAGTGAGTGAATACAGAAGGGGAAAGTATAGAATAAGAACACGAGGGTTACGTGGTTCAGCCTTGACGGCCTGCATCTACGGAGGAATCCCTTAAGGGTTACATCTTTATTGTATAAGAGTGTAGTACAATAACCTATGTTACAATAAACCCTAACACGATTATATATAGGCAACTAAACCCTAGACTACTAGTACAAGCAGGAATGGACTTGGACCTATTACATTAGGCTAATATGTCTAATATATATCTCTAACAATTTAGAAATTCAGTATATGAATTTTCGGGTTTGTCCCGTGGAGGAGGAGCCTCCTCCTACATTTCTGGAGCTTGGTTTCTATTTCTATTTCTGGTCAGGCTTTGCTTTTTTAATAAAGTATTGTATTTCTAAAATGGAGGAGCAAAAGTTTCCTCCTCCTATAATTTTGGTGCTTTATTTCTGTTTCTATATCTTCGTATGCTTAGCTTTTTTATCCTTTGCTTTAGGCTTTGCTTTTTTAACAAAGTCTTGTATTTCTAAAATAATAAAGTCTTGTATTTCTGAAATAAAAAACTTCACCAAGAAGAAAAAAACAACATAACAGCCGCGGAAAAAATACTCTCCTACAAGTTTAAGGACAAAAGCTTCTACGAGACGCACTGACACAAGTCTACAACAACAACAACGGCAAGTCATTTACGTCGTGGCTTGAGATCCTAGGCGACGACGTGATCGTACTCGCCGTAAAGCAACACCTGTCCTCAACATACCCTAGCCTCGACCCAGGACAGCTCTCAGCCCTACGCGCAGCCAACACCAGCGACGAGAAACTCGCGCGCGTTGCCGTCCGCCATGGTCTCGACCGTGTCACCTCTCTTCTTGATAAGGTCTAACAAAATCTTCTCACTTTTCATTCTATATGTTTCTATATATATATATATATATATATATGTATATATTGCCATTTGCTATATTGTTTGTAAATGAAAAACAACGAACTACATTAATAATTGTGAATAATTTTATGTTTCTAGATTTATTCTTTCTATTTTATTGAAAAACAAGCCAAACACTCCACCCATTTTGTGTGGGAGAAGGAAGTGCAACATGAGCTTGATTGTTTAAAAAGTGGTAATTTTTGTCCATAAAAAATTTATAAAGTACCAGTCTCCCCTATCCATTCACGGCACATTGAAAGATTGAGGCAGTGTAGAATTTTTTGAGCAAAATGATGGAAGTACACAATCAAATTTGGTCTAAAAATCTTCTTCTTCTTTTTTTAAATTTTAGCTAATTTACTATTCATAGGCAACTACATTAACCTTAATGCTTTATCACCATTCTATTTCAAACACAAAAAGGAGATATGAAAAAATGAATAAAAAAAACTTTTTTTAAAATGTATTGAGTTAACAATGCACAATAAGTGTGTTGACCCCGTTGTTCATTGTTAAAGTTTTTTGACAATTTATTAAGCCTGATGCTTGAGGCTTTTGGGTGAAGCTTAGTTAAAACTTTGACTAAATATGGTTTTGAAGAGGAGTCCAAATCTTCTGTCCCACTTTTCCTGCTCCACTCTATACTCCACCAATAAATACTTGCCACGTGTTCACCTAATTAATTAAATACTAGTAAACGCGTGGCAAGTATTTATTGGTGGAGTATAGAGTGGAGCAAGAAAAGTGAGACAGAAGATTTGGACTCTTTGAAGAGCGTGATGCTAATGCTTTTATAAGGTGAGGCGCGAGAAGAGTGTATGGCGACCAATATGGAAACTTTTTTATCTTTTTTATTACTAGGAATTTTTATGTTTTGAATAAGGGCAATGTTTATTCTATATATATAGTGTGTGGATCCATACACTGGCCAATTGCATTAAACTTGTGACTTTTAGTCACGGTAAAATTTGAAATCATAACTTAAAGCCACAAGTTTAGTACAAATTGAGCAATGTGTGGGGCCACATATGTGTGCTGCAGGTTTTTTCATTTGAATAGTGAGTTTTTTTTTTTTTTTTTTTTTGAAAGGATTTGAATAGTGAGTTTTAAGTGAGGCTTTAAAAAATAAAAATTATGGTCGCACATTTTCTCTAGATTTGTAAGGAATTTATTATCACTAGAATTTGTGGCACATTATCTCTAGTTTTTAGTGAGTTTTTCTTTTCTTTTTTTATCACTAGAATTATAGGGAAGACATTGTCTCTAATTCTTCTGGTATAAGAATTTATATCACTAGAATTTGTGGCACATTATCTCTAGTTTTTAGTGAGTTCTTCTTTTCTTTTTTTATCACTAGAATTATAGGGAAGACATTGTCTCTAATTCTTCTGGTATAAAAAATTTATTATGGCAGTGGATACTTATATTTTTTTGATAAAAAAGCTGTGAATCGAAGGCACCCTTTGAATGCAAATAAAAATTGCATATGCTATTATGCTTTTAAGAGTTTATAATTTGAAAACGTGACTCTACAATGTGTCTTACACACATCGTGATTTACAGGATTTTCCCTTATAATTAACTGTTCTAGTGTAGTGTGGATCCATATATTTTGGATTTATCTTTGGCTAATTTTTTTTAGAATTTGAACAAAGATCTATTCAAATGGTTTTGTGTTACTTCTATAGGTTCAAGAGTTTGCTGATGCAGTCAGTCAGAAAGACGATATAGTTATATATGGATCATTTAAAGACCCAAAGATTCTTGCTGACATTGTAAAGTCTTTGACAGCAGCTATATATCTTGATCTCAATTCCGACCTGCAAAAATTATGGGTGGTGTGTATTTAACTTCTCTTTTCTTATTTGGCAAAAATGATTTGTCTTTTTTCTTTTCTTGTTTTGGACTTTTAGTCTCTCTCTGCTCATGTAAATTCATCATTGGTTGTTTTATATTTTAAGATCTTTAGGGGTCTCTTGGAACCTATTGTAACACCTGAAGTCTTGCAACAACAACCCCATCCTATTACGTCATTGAATCAAGTGTCAAAAGCAGGAGCCCTGGAGGGATCGGCAAAAGAATATATATTGCTAGTATACATGTCGATGGTGTGTTTGTTGCCTCAGGCTCTTCTAATCAGATAATGGTGTAGGAGGCAAAATTTTAAGCCAATTACAAAATGCCACATCAAAAATTTAGTGACAAATTCTAAATTAATATGTCATTAAATTAATTAAATTAAATGATGACATGTGTCATCCAAATTGACATCGCATTGGCATATCAAAATTTGCCACGTGTCATTTGGCCCACAAGATAAAGATAAATTTCTTATTCAAAATTTATGGATAATTATCTTTATAAATAAATAAAATAAAGATAAATTTTCTATTTAAAATTAATAGATAATAATCTTTATTAAAATAAATTAAATAGAGATAGTTATTTATCTTTATTGATTATTATCCTTATCAAAATATGATATTTATCAAAATAGATAAATAGAGATAATTATCTCTAAGAAGAATTTGGGCCAATCAAAAGTCTACTACATACTTTCAAGTATATCAATTCGTAGTGGAGTTTATCCTCTAAAATCACTATAAATAGAGGACATCCCCTCTCATTTTCAACACCAGATTTTCAAGAGGCCCAAGCTCTGGAGAAATTCTGTCTCAAGAATCTTTGAAGAACTTGAAGCATCTTTGAAGAACTTGAAGAACATTCAAAGGGCTTGAAGAACTTGAAGGACAACAAATCTCTAACAAGCTCAAGGCTAGAGATTCGTTGAGAATACCGTTCAATCCATCTTCCAACCAAAGTCAAGAAGATCTCTTGTTCGAATTCTTTGAAGTTCTATTGGAATTAAGCTAAAAAGCCTCCATAAACTCCAACAAACCCAAATTTTGAAGCTCAATGGATCAAGCCTCTAAAGCCCCGAAGAACTTCAACCTACGAGCCTTCACATTCGAAGACTTGAGGGACAATAAATCTCTAATAAACTCAAAGCTAGAGATTTATTGTGAAGACTGATCAATCCATCTTCCAATTAAAGTCAAGAAGATTCTTGTTCGAGTCAAGTTTAATGAAGATAGAATCAGAGGGTATTCTTTTGTAAAAGAATTGAAATAGAGATTGTACTCATTATTCATCAATACAAAATTTATATTTGCAAACCATATTTCTTTTCAATTGTTTGATTTTTTGCAATTGGGAAATTTTGTGTTTACAAATGGACATTGCAAAACTTAAAGCAACAAAGCAAGCATTGCTCGAGTTATCGAAATCTATGCCCACTAACATTAGGAGGCCAAATTTTTCTTTTGAGCTTAATAAGTCATTTGAGATCAAATTAGCGAAGAGAAAGTTACACGAGGTTTGTCAGAAGAAAAGGTGGGCTAGGTCTAATTACAGGTATGAGCTTCTTTACCATGAGCAATGAAGAATATATATATATATATATAAAATATGTACTTTGAATTATTTGATGACGAGCCTATCAGTTTTGGGGATGTTTATTACACATACTAAGAGCACTAATATTGGTGAATGTAAAACCTCCAGTTGTTATTTTAGTATATAAACCCTTAAAATTGCATCACATCCGGGTTTGTAAACCCAAAATTTTTCCCCTTCCCGCTATAGTAACGCTCCGTTTGGTTGGAGTGAAAATAGAATTAATGGAAAATGAAGAGTGGAAAATAGGGAAAAAAATGAAAATTTTCCTTGTTTGGTTTAGGAGAAAAAACACAAAGGATGGAAAATATTGGAGAAAAAAATCCACCCGGGCCCACAAATATTTATCCTCCCAATTTGGGAGGAAAAGTGGGAAGAAAAGAGAGAAAAGTGGGGCTTAGTACTTGAATTACATAGTTACCCCCTTGATGTGTTATATGTAAGTTTTTTCTCTTTTTTATTTTATTTTATTTTATTATTTTATTATGGGAACTTGCGTGCTTGTGACTTGTGAGTCAGGTCCTTGACTCCTTGTCTTTGCTTCCGTTTTTTTCCTCTTTTTTTTTTTAGTTCTTTTCTTTTGTGTTCATATATAACACCCTTTCTTTTTTCAATTTTTTTTTTTTTTTGGGTTCTTGAACTTCTTATCCTCTTTTTATCTTTTTATTTTTTAATGAAGAAATCATTCATACATATTTTTTTAATAAAAATATAATGTATTATTTTTGTTTTACCTAAATTGGATATAATGGTAATTTTATACAAACTTTATTTTCTATCCTCTCACTTTTCTTCTTAATCAAATAAAAGAGTTTTTCATCCCTCCACTTTTCTACCCTCCCAACCAAACACATACAAGAGAAAATTAAATCTTTTTTATCCTTCTACTTTTCTATCTTCTCTCCATTTTCTATCCTCCCACTTTTCCACTACCCAAACCAAACCAAACTTACTGTTCACAAGTTGTATCATTAAAATCTTCTTCTTCTTTTTTTTATCTCCCAATTCTCTTTCTCTCCTCTTATTCTCCATATCCTCTCTTTATTTTTTTTTCCCCCTTCTTGATCTCTCCGTCTCCTCTCTTCTCAATCTCACTTCTCCATCTCTCCCTCTTCTTTCTCTATTTCTCTCCTCCATTTCCCACTCTTCTCTCTATATTCACAGCATGTTTCTCGATCATCTATCTCAATCTGTTTGACTAAGTTTTGGTTGGATCAAATCGGTGTTAATAGGTTTTAGTGGTGGCATTTCGGTGGTGGGTTTTGGTTATGGAGTTGAATTGGTGACCGGGTTTTGTGGTGGGTCATTTCGGTGTTTAATGGATCTGTTTGGTGGTGGGTTTTGGTGCTTGCTAGGTCTGTTTGGTAGTGGGTTTCGGTGATGGTTGTTTTGGTGGCTAGGTTTCGGTGGTGGTTAGGTTCTGTTCGGGATGGTGGTGGTGGTGCCTTTGGATTTTGGTTTTGGGTTTTGTTTGGGTGTTTTGTGATTTTCAATTTAGGTGTTTAGTGAGTTGAGTATTGGGTTTGGGTTCGAATTAATCAGGGGTGGTGGTGGTTGGTGCTATTGGGATGCTTTACGGTGGCAATGGGTGGTTTGGATTTTGGGTTTGAGTTTGGGTTTGGGTGTTGGGTTTGGGATTGAATTGATCAGTGGTTGGGTTGCTCAACGGTGGCAGTGGTGGCAGTGAGAGATAGGAAAAGTCAAAAGAGAACTCATTTTTTTTATTATTATTTTATTATGTAGTTATAATATTTTAATGGGTTGTATGTAAAAATAAAAATTGAGAGTGAATTGTTAAGTGAGTTGATATAATAATAAAGCAAGTTTTTAGACGGTAAAATAGCAACCGGTTCCCATCCCTGGATGCTAATGCTCCATACACACATTTTAAACTAAGGCTTCATTTCCTTTTGTGAGTTGAATTAAAATTAAGCCTTTTGTACTCTCTCTCTCTCTCTCTCTCTCTCTCTCTCATAGTACATGATTCAGAACTTTATAAGGATGGCATAGAATGCTATGAGAAGCAGAATACTAGCTTTACAATGACTGGAAGCATGCGTGAATATATATATCTTTGTTGGCAAGTTTGGATGGAGGGGAGGAAGGGGGAAGATGAACTAGCAGGGTTACATGGTTTGTTCCATTGACTTGTGGGCACTCACACCTTCATTGTAGTTATTAATCTTACAGTGCGAGTGCTTTTTTAAATCTCCTTTATGTGTGTTCTATCAAACCACCTACACTGGATATGTAATATTCATGCCTTTCTTCTTCTTATCTATTCACTGTTTTTTTTTGGAAAAAATAGTTTTTTTTTTTTTTTTTTTAGAAAACGTATTCACTGTTTTTTCAAAGGGTAAAACTAGGTCACACACTATTACACTCAAATTGCACTTAAAGTCATGATTTTTGTGTAGTTTAAATGTATATAATAAACATCACCATTTTTCATATTCTCGCTTTCCTTTTCTATTTTGTAAGATATTAAATCGAAATGTACATTTGCTATTACTTGCAGCATTGAGGAGGAAGAGGGTCCATCACACAACAAGAAATATGTATGCTCGGTTCAAATAGTAGATCTTGGTTTGTATATAGAGGGAAAAGAAAAGTCAAGAGTGAAGGAAGCAAAAAACTCTGCGGCTTCATGTCTTATTTTTGCCTTATTGGGCTCTAATATAATATAATATAATATAATACAATATATATATATATATATATATATATATATATAAATAAATAAATAAATAAAAGTAGAAGCCTCACCTAATCTTAGATCATGTGCCATGATTGTCAAGCTTATATAGATTGATATGTGTTGTATCTATTTAGATGATTTGGACAAACAAGGCCTCATGGAGCACAATAATTTTTCTATTGTGTTAGAACCCCTTCCCTCTCCCCGCTGTGTGTGTTTCTCAAAAAAAAAAAAAAAAAATTATCTACTACATGTCTATCAGGTGTCAATAATAAATGAATATTTATATATTCCTAAATTTTTATATGTGCTTAAATTTCCATTATTAACTCCTTAAAATGCTCCATTACTTTTTTGCATGTATGAAGATCCCGTGGCTTTTAACTTTTCTTTTTTTGGTGTTAAAAATGTCCATTTGCCTCCTATTTTTTTTACATGTTTTGTGCTAATTCAGTGTTCAAAACGATATTGTTTCATGTATTTTAGTACAAAATGATGCCGTTTCACGAGTGTCTACAGTTGGCTTGCACTACCTAATTAATTAAGAAATTGTAAAATATAAATAATATTAATTTGGATGAGAATTTGAGAGATTTCATTCGGGTGACATTGTAAAGATTAATATTCAATAACTTAGCCTCTTCTATTTTATTTTATATTAAGTTATTCTATGCTTTTTATATATTCAATTTTGACTAGTGATTTGTTTTTATAGTTATTACCTGGGGAGGTATTTTTATAAATTGTTTAGGTTTTTTGATGATACTATACATTATACATTTTATTTACATTTTCTTCAAAGAATATATTACTAGATTAAGATTATAACATTTATTGAATTATTTCTAAAAAAATTATTTTTTAATGTGTGAGAATTTATGAGGAAACTATTCACAATTGTTGTATGTTAATTTTAAGAGAAAAAATAATTAAGATTCAAATGTGTTACTACTCAATATAGAAGTTGGGACCATAGACAATAAATTTTTGAGTGATAGTTTAACCCTGTAAATTAAAAAAAGAGTTCAAAAAATTGAGTTCAAAATCAATTTTAATATTAAGAAAGAACGTAAAGCACAACTATATGGAGTAATTTTATTATTATTATTAAGAATTTTTTTACATTTAGCTTGGCCATTGGAAAAAATTTCTAGCTTCACCACTAGCATTGTGGCAAACTAGTAGCAATGAGAGAGGAACTACTCAGAGCGAAGGAGTTAGGCTACACCAAGATTATAATCCTTAAAGAAATTCAACTTTTTTGGAAGGAAAAAAATCATTAGCCATGGTGGATTGCAAGCATAATTGAAGATATGATCAAGGTTTTCAGACCCGGACCGTTTATTGAACCGTAAAAGGAAGAGGTTTAAGGTTTTTGAGGTCGAACCGGAGTCGAACCATGATGACATAATAATTAATTTAATAATTAATTAATATGAAATAAATAAAAATTAATGCATAAAAATTAATAATCTTGACTAAACATTTTTAAAAAAATTCAAGTATTCGGAGACTACTAAAAATAAAATGTATTTTTCACAGTTTAATATGAATTTTAAATAAATATTTTCTTATCATTTATAATATTTTAATAAATTTGTACATTAGTCAACATAACAGTATCGTGCCATGATTTATATCATTAAAATATTTTAACTATTTATCAACCATTGAAAGGAACGGTACAATTTTAAAAGTGGCTAGCTGTTAGGCATTCCAAATCATAGATATTTTCTTATCATTTATAATATTTTAATAAATTTATACATTAGTCAACATAACTTTAAAAGCCTTGGTGCGATGGTCACTCTACAGGTATAAGTGCTTGTAGAGTGTGGGGAGCAAGGGCCGGGGTTCAAGTCTCCAGGAGGGAGTTTCACACACATATACACTTAGATTAAGATAGAGTAGAATTCTATCTTGTATAAAAAAAAAAAAAAAAAAACCATTGAAAGGAACGGTGTGGCTAGCTGTTAGGCATTCCAAATCTCAAGGTTTAAACTTTCAAGGTGGCTAGCTGTTAGGCATTTGAGCATCTGATCTGACCATGCCTTTGAAAAATGAGAAGTATCAACACTGCCTTTGAGAAACTAAAAAAAAGCTTCTCTCTCGCCAAAACAATATTTTGCAGAACCCAGTCTCCCTCTCTCTCTCTCCTTGAAACCTCTTTCCCCTTAGACCAAAATCACAAAGTAAAGATGTCATCTAGTACACTATGGAGCTGCGTTGTGAAGAATGAAGTCCATAGTGAGATCCCGAAGAAATGGTAGATCTGGTTCTTTTGGACCACCATTTTTTAGGGGGAAAAAATGGCAGTTCCGTCAATTCAACCAATCACGAGACTCAGACGCAAGCTTCAGCAACAGCCGTCCTTCCTCCTCCGTCGGAATCCCTTCTTCCTTCGATCTCCTCAACAAAGACCGCTCGCTCCAACAATCGGCCCTCTCCACCATCAACTCCTACTCTGAAAGAAGCAGAATTTAAAGTTTGTTTTGAGGCCGCTCGCTCCAACAATCGGCCCTCTCCACCATCAACTCCTACTCTGAAAGGAGCAGAATTTAAAGTTTGTTTTTCTCTGTGTGTGTGTGTGTGTTTTTTTTTTTTCTTTTTTCAAGGTTCAGATTCAAAGAGAAGTAGGGAACCGTGAGAAGCGGTCTGATCACGGTTCTCAGAACCGTGAGGTCCGATCGCGGTTCGCACGGGTCCCTGCTTTTTTACCATATAGAGGTTCTTGAGTCTAAAAGAACCGCAAAGATGAGCGGTTCGAGGTTTTTCCAATCGGACTGTACAGTCTGGTCCAGTTTCAAAACCTTGGATATGATCATGGTTTTAAAATCTGAACCATTCAAAAAACCGAAAAATGTAGAAGTTCAAGGTTTTTGAGACTGAACTAGGGTTGAACCATGATGACACAATAATTAATTTAATAATTATTTAAAATATAAATAAATATATTAAATTAGTAAAAATTGAAAATTTGACTAAAATAGTCTAAATAAATGTAAAGATTTATCTTTCAAATGTATTTTTTGTAGGGACTCAATTTCGATTGGACCCAGACAATACAATTTTTAGAGCGTGGGTTGAAGAATTAGGCCCTAACAGACTAACAACAGTACCCCACGGTGCTCTTCCCCGTTGTTGTAGGGGAAAGAGCCCCATTTCATTCCTAAGGGTAGCTCCTTGGCGCTCGTCCGAGGAGGTTCCACCCCACTTCACTGCTTTGCTCGCCCTTCTTATATAGTTCCCTCTGTCCTCTCTCCGTCCTCCATCTGTTGATCATCCATTTGCCCTTTTTTTCTGTCCACCCGTCCCATCAGAGGCCTTATCAGTACTCGAGTGGTTCACAATGACCAATGTTATCCTGCCTAGGGGTTACATCCCCATTAATGCGGTCAGGGGGTTAGATGAGTGCATTTAGTATAGAGGTGACAACTGGTTCTGGATCTATCCCCCACCGGGAGTTAGCCTTGGTATGCCGAGGACAGGGATGTCCTCGGCGTGGATTCAAAAAGGCATAGGTTTCCATACGCCATCCTCGGACGATCATCCTTCCTTGGAATGGACCTTGGGCCAAATGCAAGATGGACCGAGGCTATCAGGCCCACGGGCCCCACATTTTTCATATCATAACTTTCTTAAGGAAAATAAGAAATATTAAATCCTAAGATAACATAAATAGATATTGAGTTTCTCAACCAAAGGATCAATATCGTACCTGAATTCATTTCGGTTGAGTAAGGGAATGAAATATTTAGATATTGGTCAATATTGATGTTCCGTTTTTGGATTACTGCATTTATATATATATATTCATTAACTTATATATACGTGTGAAATTAATATACTTAACATTTTAGTTAGAGTTCAACTTTCTACTTTTTTTTTTTTTTGCAAGCCTCTATCTAAATTATCTTAAGCCATGCCTAAGCCTAACCCTATTTGACTACCCAATAAACTTTTTTGATGAGAGTCATGAGACCCAATAAAAAAAGGTTAAGAGAGACATTGAATAGTCAACTCTTTCCCATGGAATTTACCCAAACACACACAAGCTAGTAGAGTGGCGAAAATTGGTTTGTCCGCCCATTAAATTTTTTTATGAGACCCAATAAAAAAGTAAGAGAGACATTGATAGTCAACCATTTCCCATGAAATTTTTATTAAAAAAAAAAAAGAAAGCTAGAAGAGTGGTGGAAAAACAATGCCTAAGAAAATTTAAGAAGAATGTTAGTGGGTGACAGACTGACAATGAAGCATTGTAATTGCAGGCAAAAAAAAAAAAAGCCAGAGAGAGAGAGAGAGAGAGAGAGAGGAGAAGAAGAAGAAGAAGAAAAGAAACGGTGATGTGATCTCAACACCATTTTACGTAGTTGAGGGTCTGCTTGGTAAAGGTGTTTGAGTATTATTGTTTAAAATAATGAGAAAATTGTAGTTTAAAAAGTTCTGTGAAAACACGTATTTAAAATATTCATAATGCAAAAAATGTGTTTGGTACTATATTTCTAATAACATCTTTTAAAAAGTGAAAAAACATATAATTATATGTTTGGTGTGTGTGTGTGTGTGTTTTAAGTGATGATATGTAGTCTAATTAGTGAGACCTACCATTTTTAAAATAATTACAAAAATGTCATTGAGCAATATTATTTAGAAACTGAAAACTAGTAGGAGGAGTTTTCTAAATTCAGTGTTCAAACACCCTAAAATGAGAAACGTGACTCAAACACTATTAAAGGAAATCCCCTACCAAACAGGCCCTGAGGCTTCAATAATGACAATAAGGTACTATAACTGTAAGCTTGTAGGAAAAAAAAAAGTTATTCAGGAGGGAATAACACTTTAATTAGCTTCCCAAATATCACTTTGGCTTTGTAATCCCAAATTACTTATTTTGATATCAAAAAGAAAAAAATAGTAGTTTCAAAACAAAAACAAAAATGAAAAAAGAAAAAAAGAGTGAAGTTATTCAGGAGGGAATAAAGAAAGCAAGGAAAAGCAAATAATTTAGACCATGAAATAATCTTTTTTGATAAGCGACCATGAAATAATCTTATTAAATATTTTGTCCCCGGCGGGCCACGACAACTAGCATATCAAGTAATGATAATTGTCTTCCTCAAAAAAATAATAAAATAATAAAAAGTAATGATAATTGTCTATATATTTCTTTCTTCTCTATTCATAAGGTCTTGGAATAATGTCCTACTTGTACAATTTAATTTCGCTGTATTGCATTTTCTTTTATCTTTTAAAAAAGAGAAAAAAAATTTATACCCCATTTCTCTCTGGGAAATTATTAAATGTCTTTGGAACATAGTGATGTGGACCACATGATGCTTTGTTTTTTTTTAAAACGACCACATGGTGCTCTTTTCATTCATATTTATTTATGGTAAATCTCACTATAAACTTGAAAATATATAATAATTACCCATTTTTTCTCTAACTCTCGGAATATTTGTTATTATTCATTAGACTGATGATTTTTTTTTTTTATAAGAGATGGAATAATGATTTATTTGTTTAACAATTGGAGATCTATTTGATTTATGAGTTAATTATAACCTACATAGCATGAAGTAATCATCTCCTGATTTTTTTTAAATAAAAATCATCAATTTGTTAAATGATAATAACTATTAGTAATTTAGTAGTTTAGCACACCCAAAATTATGTTCATAAAAAACGAAAAATACAAATACGAAAAATACAAATTATTGTTGGGATTACACACACACACACAAAAAAAAAAAAAGTACGGTTGTTAAAATTTAAAATTTTTGAGGGGATTAGATTACCGGCTTCAAACCTGCACTTTCTACAACGAGAGGTTGAGGAACCACTCGAAAAGTATAAGGCTCGACATTAATTAGTTGAATAATGCTAGAAAAAAAGTGGAGAGAATTGTACTAAATAACAGAAAAGGAAGATTCTAAAAAAAAATAACAATAATCCCCCCAAAACAGACCCTTGCTATAGTGAGAGGCATCTTTTGTTTTACACGTTTTACCATTCAAATATCGGCTTCATAAAGCAAGGTAGTCCAACCACTTTAGAAATTGCAGAGGATTGCTTTTCTGACTTTAGTGCTGTTTTAACCAAGACAACACACAATAATACAATAAAAGCATCAAAACCTTCATCACTCCCATGAATTAGCAAGTTGGTTGGTCATTTATATATAGGAATTCTGCATATGGATTCTCTTTTGTCCATGGAGGAGGAGGAGGAGGAGGAGAAGTCAGCCACAATAGTAGCTGTGGAAAAAATACTCTCCTACAGCTTCAAGGACAAGGCTCTTCTAGTAGAGGCACTCACACACCCCGCCTACTACAACAACAAAAACAAAAACAACAACAACGGCGAGTCGTTTAGGTCGTACCAGCGGCTCGAGTTCGTAGGCGACGTGGTGCTGGGACTGGCCGTGAGCAAATACTTGTACCTGGAACACCATAGCCTCGGCCCAGGACAGCTCACAGACCTACGCTCCGCCAACGTCGGCAACGACAAACTCGCTCGGGTCGCCGTCTGCCTTGGCCTCCACCGCTACATCAGGCACAACAATAATTTGGACGCCTCTCTTCTTGATGAGGTCTAACAAAAGCATCTCACTTTTCTTTCTTTTTTTTTCTTTTTTCTTCTTTTTTACAGTTATTGGTTTACATTTACTTGTACCATTTGCATGAATAGTGTACACTATTCAAGCAAATGTACACCATGTTATACACATTTGTTCGCTCTATAACGAAAATCTTACAAATGGTAGGAAAATGTTATTGATAATCTGCTGTTTCCACTGTCTAGTAATAGGATCAATCAGCTCGATCACTTACCAAACTGAAAAGTAGTCTCAGGAGGGCTTTGGGGATATGACTCGATTACAGATCCTAGTTTTTGATCCATCTCCCATATATGCACCCTCAATCTGCAACCAAGTGAATTCACCAATAAACTCCTCCAAGTGAGATGTCTCCGTGAATGCTGTATCTAGCTTTTAAAATTTGTGCTACCAAATTATTTGGTGTTGTGAGTAATCGCCAACACTGTTTAGCTAGCAATGCCAAATTCAAAGTATGAATATCCCGAAATCCCATGATCTTGCTCCATTTCACCCAATGAATGCGATTTCTCTTCCTCTTGTTGACCCCACCCAAAATTGCTACATAAAGAATTTATCTCTTCAAATACCTACTTTGGGAATTTATATATGCTCATTGCATGGGTGGGCACCAACCACTTAGATTAAAATTTCTTTATCTATTAATTACTTGTTAGTTTTTTTTTTTTTTCTTAGGGTTAATGCGTTTTGGTATATTATTCTGAATTTATTGGTTTGCAATTGTCTACTACATTGCTTATATTGCAAGCATAACTTGTACAACAAACACCCTAGGGTTAGTCTTTTTTTCTTTAATTATTTGTTCATTAGTTACGTTTTGTGTTATTCTTAATGTTATTATCTTTTCTTTTCTTTTTTTGTTTGATAATTTGGTATATTATTTTAAATTTATTGGTCGTGGTTTAATATTACAGTTTTTACTTAACAAGAGTGAAAGGCTATAGAGGGAGAGTGAGTGAGAGATTTGGTCCAAGTTCAAGACCTACAAGTTGTAATTATTTTAGAGCAATGTTAGTGACAAATTTATCCACAACCTTTTTCACAATTTATTAAGGTAGTAAGTTGTGATTAGAGCAACATTGTTTTCACATTGATCCATCAGTGATATCATTTTATTATACACCAATTACAATACACCACATCAACGATTGTTAATAATCTTGTGTCTTTATATTCATTGTTCCTATTTTATTGAAAAACAAAATTGTTTTTTTCCTAATAATAACAATAATAATAATAAACTAACACTCCACCTTTGTGGGAGAAGTGCACCTTGAGCTAGAGGTCATTGGTTCGAAAAATTGTGATTTTTGTCCCTAAAAAATTTGCAAAAGTTCATCCACACACTGTTTAAGTTGCATAGTGTTTATGACATGGCACATTGAAAGATTGAGGTATTGTGCAATAGATATATGAGCAAAATGATGGAAGTACCACAATCAATACTTTTTAAAGAGATTAACCTTGTTATACCAAAACTGTTTTACACAATTTTACACTCTCCAAAAAGATTGTGACTTCAGTTACCTTTTGTAGTGAATTAAAGACACCCTTTTTTTTTTTTTTTTTGAGGAAGAACGTCATGAAATTTTATTAAAGAAATTAGTCATAATCAGTTGAAAGTAAAGATTGGAAAAAAACCTCTAACATGTCTAACATGTTTAGCTAGGTTGTGAGCAACAGAATTACCAAGCCTACGAACGTGAGAAAATGAAGCACAGCTGCTGGGTTCTATGGTGGCTTTTGCCGAGGTAAGGATATGACCACAAGAGGAGAAAGAAATATCCGTGCTTATGAGGTCCTTAATCACAATCTCAGAATCGCCTTGAAGGATAAAAGGTGACGAGCCAAGTTCAAGAGCAAAAGAAATAGCTCTTGCCACTGCCAAAGCTTCAACAATATCCGAAGAATATGGGAGATGCGCCAGTTCAAAGAGGAAGCAATGGCCTGTCCTTACGAGTTGCGAATCACAATTCTCACAATTCCCAGGCCAGCTTTTCCTATATCCTTGAAAGTTTTGCACTGTCAAAGTTTACCTTGAGTGTACCTGCTGGTGGGGGGCTCCATCTGACCCGAGGATGAGCACAAGTCGAGGATTGAGGAGCTGAAACATGGTTTGCTCGGTGAAATTCCATGAGTGCTTGCTGGGCATTCTAAGCGACTTGTATGATATTATGCTTTTAAGAGTTTATAATTAGAGCTATGCTTGTTATACACCATGTGTGTAAATACATGCACTGTGTTATAATTTGAAAATGTGACTTTACAATGTGTTTTACTGGATTTTCCCTTATAATTAATTGTTATGGTATGGATCCGTATATTTTGGACTTATCTTTGATTAATATTTGTTTAGAATTTGAACGAAGATCTACATAAATGGTTTTGTGTTACTTCTATAGGTTCAAGAGTTTGCTGATGAAGTCAGTCAAGAAGGCGATATAGTTTTACATGGATCAATTAAAGCCCCAAAGGTTCTTGCTGACATTGTAGAGTCTTTGGCAGCAGCTATATATTTTGATCTCAATTTCGATCTACAAAAATTATGGGTGGTGCGTATATAACTTCTCTTTTCTTATTTGGCAAAAATGATTTGTCTTTTTTCATTTTCTTGTTTTGGATGCTCTCTCTCTCTCTCTCTCTCTCTCTCTCTCTCTCTCTCTCTCTCTCTCTCTCTCTCTCTCTCTCTCTCTCTCTCTCTCTCTCTGTTGATATAGAATTCATCATTGATTGTTTTATATTTGAAGATCTTTAGGGATCTCCTGAAACCTATTGTCACACTTGAAGTCTTGCAACAACAACCCCATCCTATTGATACATTGTATAAACAGTGTGCAAAGCAAGGGAGGGAAGTTGCCATTAAGCCCTGGAGGGATGGGGCAAAGAATATTGCCAGTGTATATGTCGATGGTGTGTTTGTTGCCTCAGGTTCTTCTGATCAATTAATGGACATTGCAAGGCTTAATGCAGCAAAGCAAGCATTGCTCGAGTTAGCGAAATCTATGCCCACTAACATTGGGAGGTTAGATTTTTCTTTTGGGCTCAACAAGTCATTAGAGATTGAAGGAGCAAAGCAAAAGTTGCAAGAGTTTTGTCAGAAGAAAAGGTGGGCTATACCTAGTTACAGGTATGAGCTTCTTTATCATAAGTCGTGAAGAATTATATATATATATATATTATACACATTCTCACACAAACACACTACACAGAAAAATCATGACTTTAAGTCACAATTTCTATGTAGTTTGAGTATGTGTAATAAACAACACCCTTTTCCAAATTCTCACTTTCTCATCTATCTGGTAAGATATTGAATTGAAATGTACATTTGCTATAATTGGCAGCATTGTGAAGGCAGAGGGTCCACCACACGCAAAGAAATATGTATGCTTGGTTCAAATAGAAAATGCAGATGGTGGTTTGTCTATGGAGGGAGAAGAGAAGTCAAAAGTAAAGGAAGCAAAAAATTCTGCAGCTTCATGTATTATTCGTGCCATATTAGAGTCTAATCCGACATAATATAATAAAATATTAAAGTAGAAGCCTCACCTAAACTTCTACCATATGTCATGATTGTCGAACTTATAAAGATTGATACGTGTTGTATTTATTCAGATGATTTGGACAAACAAAACCACATGGAGCACAATAATTTGTCCATTTCAATTTTATCTATTACATGTCTATCAGGTGTCAATAAAAAATGGATATTTATAAATTCCTAAATAAATATGTGCTTAAAATTGTGTCAGTTGTCATCTTTGGGTCAGCTTTTATGTTGTTTTTGCACAAAAGACTCCGTTTGTCTAGCTAGCATTGGTTTCTAAACTTCTTTATGTGGATGAAAATATATTGCTTTGAAGCTCACTACTTTCCCTTCTAATTGGTAATATTTGAGAATTTGCTGTCTTCCTTAGTAGTATGCAAGTCAAGGAATTTAAGAGTTGGGACAGATAGTGGAAATGCCCTCCTAAAGAACCCATTCAATATTAACTAACATGTAATTTATCCACCATTTTCTAAATAAACTCTCCCAAATAAACACTCAATCTCAAATCTTTTCTGCCTTCTTAACTCTCAAGACGCTAACAAATTTGATACACACCCTTACCACCAAAAATATAGAGGCTAACCCCTTTCTCCTACACCCACTCGGTGCACACCTATTGATTTTTTAGTAAAAAATAGCACCATTCATAGGTGATTTGTATTTTAGACAAAAATGATATAACATTTGAACATGTTCTATTACAAAATAAATTGAAACAGTAGTAATTTATCAAAGTTTTAATGGGTCCATTGCTTGAAAGTTGAATCATGCTTGCTTTGGAACTAAAAGTTCAAGATTTGATTTTTTTTTATCTCAGAAAAAGTGCAACAAAATAGATATTGAGTAAGATACATTATTAGAACTAGCCGCGAACCCGTGTATTGCGCATGATAATTATTTTTATGGTGGTTTTATTAAATTTTTTTTTTACGATTTAAACTAATTTAATAATGAGTAATGTATTTCGTAATCATATTTTTATTTATTATAGGAACAATCATAAATGTAATATAGAAATTGAATGCTCGAAAATGTGTGAAAACAAAAGAGCTATTTAGACTCCCAAATTAAAGTTACGGCTCGATTGATTTTACTCTAACTTAATACTAAGTACGGAAAAGAGTAAATGCAAGCGGATAAACAAACAGACTACTCTAACCCATAATCATTATAACACAGCAGTAAAATGAAAGGTAAAATAGTAGGGAAGAAGAATGCAAACACAAGATAACACGCCGATGTGTTATCGAAGAGGAAACCGAAGTACTCGGCGTAAAAACTCTTTGCCGCCCTCCAAGCGGTAATCAATCCACTAGAAAATCAGTTGGGATACATGAGTTAGCAAGAGACCTTCCAAGTCTAATCTACCCGATGCACCTAAGCCCTCCAAGCTCCTACTCCAACAAGGCTTTTCGAAATCGTGTCTTGTCTAGCTCTCTGGATCCCGCAATACGCCCGATTGCATCCGCCAAAAGTCGGGCTTCTTCCAATGCTTCCCAGCAGCACCAAAACCTCACTGAACACTCTGAAAGGGTGTGGTAAGTATCTGGGCTATCAACCTCTTAATGGTATGGAAATGGAGAGGTAGGAGTTGAGAAAAATCCACAAGCAATTGTATAGAGAATTGTGGGTATAACAATCTCTAACTCTCAAGGTTTGTGGCTAGGTTTTCTCTCAGAAGTACTCCTCAACATCTGTGGGTAATGTGGGTATATATAGTGTGGGTACAAATAGTGTGTATCAGAAATGACAATCTGGCAAAACAGAATGTTTCGCGGGTGTCTCGTGGGAAGGCCTTACCCGCGAGATACTCGCGAAAACCAGCTGTCTCCATCCTGTCCTGACTCTTCGCATTTCAGTCATGTACAGGGCACATGCATCACTTCGCGGGAAGCTTACTCACAAGCTATTCGCGAAAACACTTCAGTCTTCAATTTGCCTTGAGTCTTCACACTCTCTCTCTCACACACGCAACCCTTACAATGAAATTCCACATTAAATACAAGGTACAAAAGATTGAACAAAATTACAATCAAATTTGGCACAGAATTAAAGCCAACAAAACACATAGTTGCAAATTACAACTTTATAGAAACAATCATAAATATAAATTTTGTCATACCAAAATTAAAATAATACAATTTTTCTCAGAAATTCAAAAGGCAAGTTAACGAAAATATTTATTTTTCAATAAAAGTTATTTATAACATTTTGTGAATCATTAAAAAGAATATAAAATTTGGAAATTATTCTTTTAGTTTTAAACAAACTTTCTCAAACCTTATTTTTTCTGCCTACAATCCAAAACACCGAAAAACATAACTAAAAAAAATTAATAAAACTTAACAATGATTAATTGGACCAATTAGGAAAACAATTTGGTTTTGATAATCTATAAAGTTTTTTTTTTTTTTTTTTTCAGAAATTGTAATTTCGTCCACCCAAAACATATTATCAAATAAACAATTATTAGCAAAATCTAAGAATTAAATTTCTATATATGCATTGTTATAAAATAATAATAATAATTAAAATAAAATTACAAAAGCTAAAATTTGTCGCCCATCCGATTAAATGGCATAATAGAGTACTTCTAATACAACTATTAAAAGTACTTTGTCCACCACAAAGGATTAAAAAATAAATGTGGGTGCCCGAGGACCGAGGATGGAATTGAAGAGTTGCAGTACTGATATGGGGATATCACGTGCCAGAAGAGGAAATTCACTCGAGGAGAGGAGGGGATGAGACAAATGACTCTAAAGCGCTCCAGGTGGGAAGAATGGTCTGAAGAGAGAGAGAGAATCAGTGAGAGTAGAGGAAGTTTCCAGTTTGGAGTAGCCTGTTGCCTTCGCATTAAATGGTGGGCAACAGCTTTATCAGCTGCATTGATGAGGAAGTGGCCTGAACAGTGTAATTCACAGCTAAGCAAACCCCTTCTACCACCTTCTTCAGATGTTTAAAGAGACAAGTGTCACGAACATAAATTTATTAGGTAAAGATAGGAGGTCAAGATGTGAAAGAGGGAGAAGTATATAAGAAAAAAGATGGTTTTCAGATAAAAGGATCCAGACAGAAGTATCAAAAAAAAGAGAAAAGAAACAAGAAGAACATTGAGAGAAGAAAGTGAACAGTGCAATTTTCTGTGTAACATTGGCCTCCTCGGGCAAGCTTGTACTGAGACATTAGCTCATCAATTCTATAATATTAGCCCTTTCTTCCTTATTTTCACCCTCGGGCAGAGCCCTCTCTTGTTGTTCGTTTCCCTCTCTTACAAATTTATTGATTTTGGCCAACGTTGAACTGTACAACTCACTATTCTAAGTGGGCTTGGGCTGCCAGATTTTTTGATCCTTACAATTTACAAAAATTAGTAAAGTCTCATAGTTTAACATCTAAATTGAGCACTATAAAAAATCATGCTATGTAATAGAATAAATATCAAATTACAATAAATACCAAATTATTCAAATCATGCTATTTAATAGAATAATATTATATTTTTATATGCTATATTTAATTCTTTATAATGCAATAAGATAACATTTAACAATCAAAGAGAACCAAAATAAAAAATAAAAATAACAACAACAACAACAACAACAACAATCTAGAAAATAAAACTAAATCGCGTTAACCCAAAGTGGAGTTTTAAAGAATATAAAAATTTATCAACCTAAAGCAGAGATGCAAGGAAAAAAAACCACTAAAAAATTGAGAGAGAGAGAGAGAGAGAAAACTTTTTTTTGTGAGGAGAAACTATGCATAGAATGAAAAAGATAGTGGCAAATTTATAGTAAGAGGACATGAATAAAAAGAGACAAAATTAAAGGAAGATGAAGGGAAAAATGAATAATGATATTAATATAGAGGGTAGTGGGGAGATGAAAAGATAAGGGAGGGAGAAAGATTGGAGAAGTAGTGAGGAGATGAAAATATAAGGAAGGGAGAAAGGTTGGAGAAGTGTAAATATTAAAAAAAAATGAATGTTAAAAACAATTATAGGAAAATTGGAAAGAAAAAAGATAATGACGTGGACGCTGATGTAGCTTAACTGGAGCGTAGTAACAATAAATACTACGCTTCAGTTTATATATATATATATAGGGTTGGATTCAAGTTACACCTGGTGTAACTTTAAGCAATGTTACTCTACTCAATATTTTTTAATTGGATGCGAATATTGACAAATCCACCCTTAGATTACATTATCTTCATATATTCTTCATGCTTGCAAAATTTCAAAGTGATCAAAGATTAATAGTCATGTCATCAATCAATTGTTAAAATTCAAGTTTTTGTAGTTTAAAATAATGCATAAAAGATGAGTTTATGGATTAAATGGTAAATAACATCCGATTGATATGAAAATTGGCATGCACGTTAAGAACATATAGAATATGTAATTCAACGGTTGGATTTTCAAAATATTAATTCAATAACAAGTTATTGAATGGTGTAACATTGCTTAAAGTTATATCAGGTGTAATAGCATACATGGAGAATAGCAAGTTATAATCTTTAGATGGAGTTTTCAAGATACACATACATGCATAAGCTCCCACTTTGATAGTCTAATAGCAAAATATTTCCCGTATTGTGATGTTCTACGAGCAAAGATGGGGAATAACCCCTTCTATGCTTGGTGGACTATTCACAAGAGGACTCAATGATCTCAGTAATAAGGTGACCAGTGAACTTGCACAATATACCAGCAGAAGTGAGGAGACAAGGAACTGGTTGGGGGTAGATTCTGTTAGTGTATGAAAGACAACAAAATATGTTGTACTTGCACCTCTTAAGTCATGCTCTACTTGATTAAGTTGTTGTTCTTTACTTATCTTTTTGAAGAAGAAATACACGAATTGATTGATAAAAATTTAAAAAAAAATAGAGTAACTCATTGTCGAGTTATTAAAAATGAATGATGTAGAAAATTTTATTTTTAATCCTCAAAACATTATAAATATATCAAATTAGTCCTTTAACATTAATAAAAATTGCTTATATAGCATATTAAGATGAACTCACAGAATTATTTTAAAAAATTATCTCACAAATAAACAATAAAAAAATCTATAATTTTAACACTTGTAGGGCTTACTAGCGCCACAGAAGCAAAAAGATTGAAGGCGCCCCCGCAGGTCCACATGTGACTCTCTTTTTACAAAAAGCAGTGTGTAGCCGTGAAAGTTAAGCAAGTACTTTTCTATTCTTTTCTTCTTCTTTTTTTCATTTTGACTTTTCACACATCAGTTATCATATGTAGTATGTTTATTTCGATATATCATATAAATTATAAAATATAAATGTAGCTAATTAAAGTATACTACTTTTTATTATTTAATTTATAGATAAAATAATATAACATGTATTTTTTTTGTAGTTTATTAGATTATTTTTTGATGCATTGAAATTTGAATGGTTGTTTGTCTTTTCTTTTCTTTTCTTTTTTTTTTCTTTTTTTTTTATAACAGAAAATTTTTATTGAAGACCAAAACAGGCCAAAACAAAACAGCAAAGAGGCTGCCCACAAAATTACTGACATGCCTTTTTCAAGATTACATTTTGAAAGTTCAATATGGGTATGAAACACCCTTGAACGTTTAGACCCCAAATTATAAATTATCAATTTAAGCTTATAATCAAACAATTAATGTGCGGAACATGAACATAAGTCAATCACAGAATTGATAACTAATCTAAGCCAAATATAAACGCATCCACAACAATAAATATAAGGCAAAGATAAAAGGAAGGAAGATGCAAACACACGGACAACACACGATGTGTTATCGAAGAGGAAACCGAAGTCCTCGGCATAAAACATCTCTGCCGCCCTCCAAGCGGTGAAGTAATTCACTAAAGAATGTAGTTGGGATACATGAACAGCAGAAGACCCTCCAACCCTAATCTACCCAAGTACCTAAGCCCTCCAAGCTTCTTGCTCCAACGAGGTTACGCCGAACCTATTTCTTCTTTAGCTTTCCGGATTCCGCTACTAGACCATAGTATCAACCAATGTATATTGGTTCCTTCCTAACTACTTCCCTTAGCACCAAAAGACCTTCTCACAGACGTAGATGTTGTGAGAAAAGGATTTGGTCAATAGCCTCTCAAGGATGTATCAATGGAGAGAAAGAGAGTAGAGAAATTTGAAAAGTCTCTTAGTGAAGATTGGAGATGAGGCAATCTTGTTTTTCTCTAGGGTTTCTCTCACAAAATTCTCTCTAGAAGCTTTCTACATTTAGTGGGTATAAGGGTCTATATATAGTGGTGTGTGTTTGGAATACGAAGAGACAGTTTTTGCCAAACAGGGTTGGTTGGCGGCTTGTTCAAGTTGCGACGTAATGGCTTGGCCAGCCTAGGACTTTTGTCCTATAGTGCGATAGCTGGCGCGACCCTTCAGCTCCCCTGTGTGCTTCTCACATGCCTGCAGTTGGCGGCTTGCCAGTCGTGAGTCAGCCGTGAGTCCTACCCGCAAAACTCTGCTTCTTTGCACAAACTTGAGATTTTCTTCACACTCTCTTCACACACTATCCTTACATGAATCCCACCTAAATACAGTGTTACTAAGTGCTAAATTACAAGCAAATTGGCACGGAATAAAGCCAACAAGATGGTTGATAAATTTCAACCTTACAATCTCCCCCTTTGGCTATTCCGTGACAAAACCCTAAAACAAACTCTAGACTTAACGCGTAAGTTGGGAACAGTTGGAAAACTCACTCACTCCTAACTCTAGAATCTATGAAGCTTTTGAACCATAAGAACAAGTACTCCTGAAACACAACAACACAATAAGTTCATTGTATGCAGAAAACTTGTAATGCATATGAAGCAAGCACAATGCGATCAAGTATAATGGAATAAAGCAATAAACCATGGCAAGACCAAAACAGGTAATCACTATAACCAAGTGATCACAATGCTCATTCACACTTGGAATGAACATCCGGACATTCAAGATGACAAACACAAGGCAAATCACTTGAATGACCAACACTCAACCAATGCACAGTACATGAAGTATGTGCATCTAGGAAAAATCCTACATGGGCACAAGAGTGACAGTACTTAAAAAGAAATGCATAACATTTAGTTAGAAGTATTGATTTAACATAGCACAAAGGTTGCATAAAGCATGGTACAAACCACAAAGGCCTACAAAGTGCAAAGAACCAAACCCTAAAAGTTTACAAAAGCAATATGGGTACAAACCATAAACACAACGAAAGATATGCTGAATAACATTATAAAATAAACTGAAAAACTACAAGAATAAATAACTGTACCAGTGAACCACAAGTTATCCAAACGTATAGAAACCATATCAACACAGGATAAAAACTATAATAAACACAACAAAGTATGTAGCAACTCTAAAAGCTCTAAAAACTCCCCCTTTCAGTATGCACAAACTGCCCCTTTCAGTATGCCCCCTTACTGTGCTGCTCTCCCCCTTTTTGGCACGAATAGTTAAAGGCTATCTTCCAGCTTCTGTTGTATGTTATCCAATTGTAACTCAATGGTTCTGAGACGCATTTGAGTTTGACTGTGAAAGGAGTTGAGAAGCCGTTCTAAATCAGAAATCTGATGAAGCACATTCTCGATGAAGTAACTTTGCTTGGGAATTTGAAATCCAGGAGGAACAGACGGGGTGCCGGTTGATTGTGTAGGAGTAACCGTAGCATGAGCAGATGGAGATGCCTATGGGGATGGCTCAGTCTTAGGTTTCCTGAAGGAGTGACTCTTGCTTGCTTGGAGAGTGTATAATGATATTGGTCGAGAATGAGGCAGGAGTTTCTCATTTTATGAAGGACTAACACCTTCACGAAGTACAATCTTCATGATTAAACTGCAGAATGGAAGAATCGTTCGTGTTGCTGAACGAACCACTGTTTTCCCAATGATTTGGAATATGTGAGCACAGATGTCAATCGGGGCACCGGTAATGAGGTCACACAAAATTTTAGCCCTTCCAAGACTGATGAAGGTAGTGTTTGACAGTGGGTAGAGATTGGAAAACATGATCAGCTTTAGAGTTGGCAGTTCAGGCGAAAACAATGTAGTGCTTATAGATGATCCTGTGCTTCCCACTTCATGTTCATTCCCAAGAACATGAAGGATGTCTTGTGCCAGAAGTTCTCTATCATCGTATGGAGTTCGATCCACATCTTTTGGTCTGGTGATGCGAAGAACCTTAGCAATGTAGTCTGCATTCATGGAAAATTCTGTCCCTCGTACCCAGCATTTCAACTCAACCCCTGTGAATCTGGCATTTAAGAAGAATTCCTTGACCAATTCTTCAGTTGGATCCTCAAAATTTCCAAATAGGTCAGCCCAATCTCTTTCTTCAAAAATCTTCGGGATAAATGTTGTCCCTAGGGTATCAAACTTGACAACTCTTTCCACAATGGCAGAAGCCTCTTTGAAAGTGTTTGTGTACGTCTTTGAGTCAATAGGAGTCCTGAATCTCTCTAAGGAGGAGTCCCTAGATAGCTTAGATGACCGTCGTGTTTGTTTAGCAATCGGGGTTGACGGGTCGTCGGTTATAATGTCTTTGCCCTTGGAGGAACAACGAGTCAACTGTAAAACATCAAACACACAGTAGAGAACCAAATGCAATGCCACAGGGATACACACATTAGTATGATTAGATTCAGACATAAGAGTGTAAAAAAATTCACAGAATCACAGAAACATGAACAAGTTTATCACCAAGAAGACATAAGCAACACAGACAAAAGACTTAGGCACACAGATATGATGAATAACAGTAACAACTCAAAGTCAAATGGGCAATGTGAATCACAAATTCACAAATGACAAAATGCCAAGAGCATGATATGAATGATGCAACACATTCATGAACCACAACAAGACAAGAACATCAAAACATAAAACTCACAAACCCCCAAACAAAGTTCGAACCCATTAAATCTCAACAAAATAGAAACACTTCACACAACAAAAAAATACTTGAACCGAGTACAATGAAGTAAGATAGAAACAACCCATACCTTTTTCTTGGTGTTTGATGAAGACAAGATGCAAAAATTGAAGCTTTTTCAAGTGAGACACGGAGTGTTTGAGAGAGAGAAATGGGGAAGACAATGAACAGTCACTAAAGTTCGAGGGAAAACTAAAAAACAATTTTAAAAACTGTCTTTAAAACGCAAAACATGCGTTTTTCGCGACTGGATTAAGTCGTCAGGGTAAGCCGCGAAACACTATGAAACCTAGATTTTCAAAAAAAATCTTCTTAGTGTTTTTCACGACTGGAAGGTCTACCCGCGAGATAGTTGCGAGATGAGCCGCGAAAATCTCTGAGTACCCCTCGCGACTGGACCTTCCACCCGCGAACAAGTCGCCACACTGAGCCTCGAAAATCATAAAAACTCAAATTTTTGAAAAATTTTCTAAGTATTTTTCGCGACTGAGACCTTGACTCGCCAGTGACCCGCGAAAATCTCGGAGTGAGCTTCGCAACTGGAGCATGCGACTGGACCTACCCGTGACTGAGTCGCCAAAATAGGGCAACATTGTTTTTGAAATTTTTGACATTTTTGAAAAACAAAATACTTTCCAAAAACAACCTAAAACACTCAAAAATCTTTTTGTGTTTGATCAACAAAGATTGAGTATGTGAAAACACATTTAATCAAGTACAATCACACAAATGAATATGGCATTCATTGAATATAGACTTGTGTGTTGTGTGTGGGTATAAAAAATGAGATAGTCCTTAGTCCAATGTGAAGCTTCAATGATCAATTCAATCAAGGCATACACAACTAGCACCAAATAATGTGACCCATCTTAATTATAGAAGTATGCATATATGACCTCCCACATAAACTTGAGTATAATTCTTTGAAGCTTTTTCATTTGGCTCCATTTTCAACATATCATTTGATCTTTTTGAATGAACAAATCTCATTGTGAGATCGATCCCTGAAATTTTTAATATTTCAATTTGATGACATAGCCTTTGGCTTTTTGGGCATCATACATTTTATTTTGGTCGCTTTCCCTTTTTCCTAGTCAAATACTAGTATGTGCGACAGGCTTTTGCAGGTCAATATCTCTTTTCATTTGGAGATTTACATTTGGTGAGCTCTTTGAGTAAAGCGATAAAATAAAAGTGGGAAGATATATAGGTACAAGTCTATGCATGTCTCAAGATCAACAAAACCATTAACTAATCATTCATGACAAGGTTGAAGATCTATTTACAACAGTCACATAGATTTTAGAATTTCTTCCGCGGATGATATGAGTGCATAAGAGACAAGCTAAGCTCGTTAAATGCACAAAACCATAAGTACAAAGGTACAAGGCAAAACATGCTTTGAGACAAAACTCAACAAAGCCGATCAAACTTTTTGGATTTTCTACTTTTTATGTGTTTTTGGATTTTTGACACAAAAGCAGTAAAAGAATGATAAAAAACATAACATAAATGAAAATGTAAAAACATTTGAACCAAAGACAAACACACAAACAAAATAACAACCTAAATACTAGCAAGAAGCACACAACTAAGCATATTCACAAACATGGGAAGTATTGATGCATGGACATGTTGTAATGCTTATGCATGAGTACTCTTCGTCACCCACACGTCACGTGCGTTTGGGATGATATCCTTGACGGATTGAGTACGGGAGTTGGGACTTTCAAACCTTCTTGTGAAGCTTTCCAAGCAATTGGTGAAGGCACCGATTATCTTCATAACATCCATCATTCCTGGATCACGATTTTGACTTCTTGGTTGCTCACCACCCCAAGACCTCTTGTCATTTCTCCTTCCTCTTGATCGAGGAGCGCTTACACTGTTCAATTCTCTCAGCTTGTGACAGTTGGGTCTAGTATGTCCTTGCAATCCGCAATAGTGACAAAGATATTTCGTTCTAGGACCCTGTTGTGATCATGGAAGTGATCTTCCTCTAGCTCCATATCTGGATTCTGATTGATTACGGGACTTAATTAACACCCGTTGATTAGTCGCATTCTTCTTCCTCTCAGCCTTAACTTTCTCAGGAATAGGCTTATCCATAGCCGTCTCTTTGGCCTTTACAAACTTCACTTCTTTGGTGACATTTGTGATGAGCTACTTCCTCCAGCATATCCCAATCCGGACTTGTCTGAGGCATGTTTTTGAGATGAAATAACATCATCTAACTTTCTGGAGGAGACCCTTCCTATCTTGGCATGTGCTTGCACTACCTTTTGCTCAAGAAATCTCACTTTTGTGTAAGCTTCTGATAGCTCACCATTTAGTGTTTCAATCTCACACTTCGCCTCCTTGTATCGTGCCAAAAGACTTTTGTAATCTTCCTCAGCCCTCTTCATCTTCTTAATGGCTGCATTAGCCACCTTAGCATATTCACCGGTCTTCTCAAGGAGTGAGTTGTAAGTCTCTTGCAATCCCACTGCTTCTCCAACTTCCTCATCTTCAGACTCCTCAACTATTCCAATAGACTCCAAATCAGAATGCTCACCAAGCTCCTTCACAAATGTACCCAAATCATCTGAGGACTCCACATGTGCAATGGTCATAAATGCGAAGTAGTTTCCTTCTCTGTCACAGCTCTCTTCAGAATCAAAATTTGAGGAATCTGAATCACTCAGCGTTGTGGCATACGCCTTGCCTTTCCCTCTCAAGAAATTGGGACACTCCTTCTTGAGATGTCCATGGCCATTGCATTTAAAACACACAATGTCCGAAGGAGATTGAAAATCCTTCCCTTCTTTCCTCGTAAACTCTTTCCTATCACCTCTTGAAGATGAAAATTTCCCTCTGTTGAATGGTTTCCCACTGTTCTTCATCTTCAGAAATTTGCGGAAGTTTTTCGCAAGATATGCTACTTCCTTCTCCACTCCATCTTCTTCGGAAGGATCATCCATTCTTTTGGTGATGGTTTTGAGAGCAAGCGATTTACTCGTCTTGTGGGAAGGCAGTCCCAGTTCATATGTTTGGAGGGACCTAATCAACTCCTGAATTTTGATCTCATCCAAGTCTTTACTCTCTTCTATGGCTGTGACTTTTGCTCTAAAGCTTTCAGGCAAGGACCTCAAGATTTTTCTCACCACCTTAGTATCTTCAATCTTCTCACCAAGATTGAGCTTAGCAATGACAATTTCGTTGAGCTTCCCATAGAATGAATCAAACGATTCATCTTCACCCATCTTGAGCTCTTCAAATTTGGTGGTAAGCATTTGGAGCTTTGTGTCCTTCACCTTCTTAGTCCCCTCATAAGTTGTCTCCAAAATCTCCCAAGCTTCCTTGGCCACTGTCATGTGAGATATCCTGTGGAATTCATCTGGAGACACACCACAGAAAATAGCATTTAAAGCTTTACTGTTAGCATTGGCTGCCGCAAGAGCTGCCTTATCCCAAGTAGATTTAGCAGCCTCCGGCCTAGTCCACCCTACTTCAACCGCATCCCAAACGGTGTCATCAATAGAGTATAGAAATGCCCTCATTCTAACTTTCCAAAAGGCATAGTTATTACCATCAAAAGATGGTGGTACATTAAGAGATTGAGACCTATCCATCTCAACAAAGGGTCAAGGATCACACTCAGGTATTAAAACCGCAACAAGTGTACCCGCTCTGATACCAATTGAAAGTTCAAAATGGGTATGAAAGACCCTTGAACGTTTAGACCCCAAATTATAAATTATCAATTCAAGCTTATAATCAAACAATTAATGTGCGGAACATGAACATAAGCCAATCACAGAATTGATAACTAATCTAAGCCAAATATAAACACATCCACAGCAGTAAATATAAGGCAAAGATAAAGGGAAGGAAGATGCAAAGACACGGACAACACACGATGTGTTATCGAAGAGGAAACCGAAGTTCTCGGCGTAAAACCTCTCCGCCGCCCTCCAAGTGGTGAAATAATCCACTAAAGAATGTAGTTGGGATACATGAACAGCAGAAGACCCTCCAAGCCTAATCTACCCAAGTACCTAAGCCCTCCAAGCTTCTTGCTCCAACGAGGTTACACTGAACCTATTTCTTCTTTAGCTTTCCGAATTCCGCTACTAGACCATAACATCAACCAATGTATATTGGTTCATTCCTAACTGCTTCCCTTAGCACCAAAAGACCTTCTCATAGACGTGGATGTGGTGAGAAAAGGATTTGGTCAATAGCCTCTCAAGAATGTATCAATGGAGAGGAAGAGAGTAGAGGAATTTGAAGAGTCTCTTAGTGAAGATTGGGGATGAGGCAATCTTGTTTTTCTCTAGGGTTTCTCTCACAAAATTCTCTCTGGAAGCTCTCTATATTTAGTGGGTATAAGGGTCTATATATAGTGGTGTGTGTTTGGAATATGAAGAGACAGTTTTTGCCAAACAGGGCTGGTTGGCGGCTTGTCCAAGTCGCGAGTTCAAGTCGCGAAGTAACGGTCTGGCCAGCTTAGGACTTTTGTCCTGTAGTGCGACAGCTGGCGCGACCCTTCAGCTCCCCTGTGTGCTTCTCACGTGCCTGCAGTTGGCGGCTTGCCAGTCGCTAGTCAGCCGCGAGTCCTAGCCGTGAAACTCTGCTTCTTTGCTCAAACTTGAGCTTTTCTTCACACTCTCTTTATACTCTACCCTTACATGAATTCCACCTAAATACAGGGTTACTAAGTGCTAAATTACAAGCAAATTGGCACGGAATAAAGCTAACAAGATGGTTGATAAATTTCAACCTTATACATTTACAAAAGCAAAAGGACTATTCCCTAAATCAAAAGATCCAAAAACGGAATTAAGCATAGGCCATCTAACTAAAGAGTGTGCTGCTCTATTTGCTTCGCAGTTAACCCAACTAAAACTAGCATTCGCGAATCTTCCAAATTGCAATCTTACATCAGCAACAAAGTTCTTAATTCTCCAAGGAACTGCAGCACCACCATCCCTTAAAGCCTCAATGCAGCTTCTGCAGTTTCCTTCAAAAATCACATTACCAAATTTTCTTGGGAAGCTAACTTCACTACCCACAGTATTGCCTCAGCTTTTGCTTGGATAGGGGTGTTGGTTTATACTTTTCTTGAGACTGCAAACACCAGCAACACTCTCCAATCTCTGACAATGACTACTATAACAAAGCTTGAATCCCCAATAGCCACATCACAGTTCAACTTGAAGGCATTTTTTGGTGGCTTTGTCCAGCTTAAATCTCTTCTAACTAGATGGTTATTAGAGCTTAACTTAGTTACAGCCCAATGCTCATGAAAGATTCTGATCAAATTTTTGCAAACTTGTTCATAAACCATAGATTTGTTTTCAAAAACAACTTGGTTTCTACACTTCCAAACCCACTCAATTACCAAAGCACCAAAAATTAAAAATCAAAAAAAAAATTTAGTGTTGTTTCCATCACTCAAAACTCAAAAAATTGAGTTTGAATAATGAATTATGAAAACTAAAAACAAATTTTTTGTGTTTTCAAATTATGGAATATGAGTTATAATGGCAAATTTGTACAAAAATAAATTTATTGGGACCCATTTTCTTGACTTGTCACTATCAAGTCATTCATACCACTTTGCTTTTTCTCTTCTTCTTCTTTCTTTCTTTCTTTGTTTTTCTTTCTTTCTTCTTTAGACCACTCCACCACCAACCGCCTTTTTTTTCTTCTCCTTCTTCTTCTTTCTTTTTTTTTTATTTTTTTTATTTTATTTTTAAAAAAAATTCTTTCTTTCTTTCTTCTTCAAACCCACTCTACCGCCAACGGGTTTTTTTTTTCTCTCTCTTCTTCTTGCTGGTTTTTTCTTTCTTTCTCTTCATCTTCTTTCTTTCTTTCTTCTTCAGACCCACTCCACCATTTTCATCCAGTGTTAAGTCAAGCCAATGTCTCAAACCCATAAACACATGGGTACTGATCAAACACACAAACACAAACCCACAACCATGGCTCCAAATCTTTCTATTCCCTTTGAAACCCGATTCGTCTCAACAATCGGGCCGATTCTTGACAACTCGGCCAAGTCCAAGGACTGGTTTTTTTAATGCGTTGAATGGGCCGGTTTGCTTAACAGGGGGTTTCAGACCTGTCTTCGGTGAATTGCTTGTTGGGTTTGGACAATGATGGTGTTGTTGGCGGCATGGGAGGGGAGAAGACGAAAGTGGGAGGGGATTTTTGGCTTATGGGTTTCGGTCTGGGTTTTGTGATAGGCATGGCAAAGCAAAAAAATGTGTAGTCATGTTATTGTTCTATGTAGTGACAGTGGGTGGGCTCCACCATTTTGCCAAAAATTAGAGTTAAAGAGTGAGAGATATAACTCAGTTTTGGAACCAAACACAAATTTTAGAGAGATTTGAGTTATTGTGGGAATAGAGATATGAGTTATGTGTTATGAGTTTGAGTTATGGGTTTTGGGATATGAGTTTTGAGATATGGGCTATGAGCAATCCAAACAGGCCCTAAGTTATTATACTTAATGGGTGATAATTTAATTTGAAAATCAAGGTTCATGGGCAAATTTAGAACTATTGACTCGTTCTTCAAAAAAAGGAAGACGATAATTCAGAAAATAGTTGTCTAATTTTATGTTTGGCCCCCAAAAAAAAAATTATACCAAAAGGAAAAATTACAGTAAACCCACTTGGTAATTTGGCCCGTTTGCACTTTACTTACCCATGATTTAACATTTTGCCCGCTTGAGATTACCTCTGTTAGGGCTTCGTTACCCATCTCTGTTAAAAGTATGGGTAAGTATATAATTTTGCTCTCTTTTTATATCTCTCTCCTCTCAAAATAAAAAATTATACTAAAAAACAAGAGAAAATAGATCTAATAGTTAGGGTTTTGTTGTAAAAACTTTGGCCCGGACACAAATCTTTCTCAATATCTCAAAATCAAATATTTACAAATCATTTTGAAACTTCTTCTTTTATGACAAGATCTAAAGCTTCAAATTCAAAAGAAAATAATTGCATTAAAAAAAATTAAGAAAAGAATGTCATTGGCGAGGAAATTAATAACAATGATAGTGTCATGGGCAACCTTGATATGCACACCCAATCTTTGCTTTTCCTCCATTTTTTTCGCTTTATTTTCTTTCTTCATTGCATCGCTTGCTTTTCTTCAAATTTTGTCAAACCTTCGAGAGTGCTGCTGAGAGCCAGAGACGTCTTAGGGTGAGTTTGGTTCAGCTTTTTGTAAAAGTGCATAATGAAAAAGTGGAGTTTTTAAAAAGTCCATAATGAAAAAGCTGAGTTTCAAAAAGCTGAGTGTTTGGTAAAGCTGTTAAAAAGTGCTTTTTGAAAAAGCTGAGTGTTTGGCTAGCACTTATAAAAGTGGCTGTTTGAAGGGTAAATTACCAAAAAGGACAATGTATTATAAGGGAGTTTATTTCATACCTTTTTTTTTTTTTTTAATGTGAGTTTATTTCATACTTAATTAAAAATCAACTACGTCATATACTTACTAAATAATAATAATAATAATAAATATATTATTGGTATTATTCTAATAATGTTTGGGCAATTTTTCTTTTTTAGTGTCATAATTATTTGTTATTACCATTAACGACTTCTTATTAATATTAATTAAATCTAAATAATTTTCATCATCATGAAGCACAAAATGAAAATGTAAAAAGATGATAAAATATACACCAATAATCCAAATTTAAATTGTACTACATAAAAATGTAAAAACATATAAAATACATATCAATAACCCAATTTTAAATTGTACAACACAAAAATGTAAAAAAGATGATAAAATACATACCAATAACCCAAGTTTAAATTGTACTACATGATATTATAAATAAATAAATAAAAAAGACAACTACTAATTATTATCCCCCCAAATGGAATTAGCAATGGAATCACGAAGAACCACCATCGCAGGGTCTGTTAAAGATCCTGAGTTCTGCTCATAACTGCTACCTGCTTCACTATTATGTTCTCTTCTAGAAATTGAATCTCGATTGGCGTTTATGAAGCCCCTATCATCCCTATCATTTAGTCTAACAAAATTATGAAGAGTCATAGTAGCAGATACAATAAGTATTTGGATATGGAATGGAAAAGATGGCATGTTTCTGATAATTCTCCATTTATTCTTCCACACACCAAAAGTGCGCTCAATCACACATCGAAGAGATGAGTGAGCATGATTAAATTTTTCATGTCTAGTTCTAGGGCTTCCACCTCTCCTTCGAAAGTCTTGAAGATGGTATGATATCCCCTTGTATGGTGCCAAATAGACTTTTACCATTGGGTATCCAGAATCAACTACATAATATTTCCCTAGAAAAAAAAAATTCAATTGTATTAACACACTCACACAATATGTCATTATAATGAACAATTGATTAATCAATTACAAACCTGGTGGTGGGTGCGGAAAGTTGTTACTTTCTTTACGAATAGTATCAAGAAAAATGTGAGTGTCGTGTGCTGCACCTTCCCATCCAGGCAAAACATATGTGAATAACATATCAAAGTCACATGCAGCCATCACATTTTGGGTTGGATATCCCTTTCTTCCATAGTATGGAATAGACTTATCAGTAGGTACAACCGCTGTCACATGTGTGCCATCAATCGCACCGATGCAATCCTAATGAGCAATATTAATAATTTTCAGTTCCACATACATTGTATTATCTTAAAGACAATAACACTTATTCAAATATACAATAGTACACATACTTTGAAATGTGGCTAATAAATTGGATGGTCTTGTATTTTGGTTGGAACTTCACTAAAAGTTGGATCAGAAGGCTTTACATATGTAGCTGCAAAGTGAGCACCCAACAGAGTAATCATCTTCTCAAAATGTCTACTTATGGTTTCACCCGAATGCTGAAATATTTCTTGAACCATTCGGTTACATGTTCCATGACCTAGTATCAGTAAACAGATTGCCACTGACTCTTCTAACCTTATATTCCTTGAATGTTGAAGTCCATAGTCACGATGTAAAACTTGACACAAATTACTAAACACTTCCTTTTTCATTCTAAACATGTTGTAACACAGTATCTCATTACCTTCCATGCAGCGTCTCACCCAAACCCACCCTGTTTGTACAGAATCATAACAAGGAGTCTTATTAATGTATTTATTGAAATATGTCACAACTGCTTCACAGGTAACTGCCACAAGCTGGTAAAACTCCTCATTAGAATTGTCATTACTATCATCATCATCAGAATCACTGTCACTGTCACTGTCATCATCACTGTCACTACTCTCACCATCATCATCATCATTGTTATCACCATCATCATCATTGTCAGCATTGTTATAATCATCACCATCATGATAATCACAGTAATTTCTGTAATCCCCATCCATTAATAGTTCCATAAAATTGTCACTCTTATGAGTACCATTATAATCATCCATATTGGTTTAGGCTACACAACAAAGTAACAAATAATCAACCATTGCAAATACTTAATATAATCAACATAATAATCAACAAACTCTACATCAAACAATTCAACATCAAGTACATAACACTGTAACAGTTGCTTCAAATGTGTTTACATTACACATATATTAGTCCAAAGATAATACTAAATATCACATAACTTAGTTTAAAGTTAATACAACATAAAGCTAATATTAGTCGTATGCTAATACAACATAAAGTTAATATTAGTCCTAAGCTAATACAAAGTACCACATAAGATTGGTCACTTCTTTTGGTTCAAACAAATCATTTCTTGTAGCCACTCCAGCTTTGACTCTGGCTCCTTGAAAGTTAGGAACATCTCCCTACGTGACTTTTTTAGTAAGACAACGGAAGCTTGAATCGCAAACTGGTTATCCACTCCAGGAAGTGCTCTCACAATCGCCATGACATTATCAATTGAACTTGGTGACTCTCGAGAAGTACCTTCATTCCTATTCTGACATACAGTTATTAATTGACTAATACGATTGTCCAACATTGCAGCTCCTCCTATCTTCTTCTTTTTCTTCTGTGAGGGTATTGATTCACTAGTTCACTTTTGTCCTGAACTACGTGATTGACTAGTTTGTCCTTGCAGCAAACTATTAATGTCTAAACTCATGTCACATTGGTTATCCTTAAATTCGGAGCTACCATCTGAATCACCAGCACCCTCTTCTGGCATTGTTGGAGGGAGTGTATTTGAAGAAGGGGTCCATGCAGCTACCCCAGTTGCTGCAACATCCCTAAACATTATTTCAAGTTGTTCTAGATTCTATAGACCTTTCTCTCGAAATTTTCTAGCTTTGGGTAATTCCTACAAAATGTAATTATAATTTCACTCAGTTAACAATAATATAAAAAAAAAACTATCTCCAACTAACCACATATTAATAAAATACTCAACTCACCTTCAACTTCCGCTTCCACCAATCATTAGGAGCAGCAATTGTTCCCTTCACTGCATCCCAACCTAAACCTGTGTCAAGACTCCTCAATTGTTCCCACACTCTCCAATCACCTTTCAATACATCCCACCTACTTTTTAATTGGTCCTTATCATAGTCTTGACCGGTCATATCACAAAATTTAGTCACCACAGTGGCCCAACCTTTGGGATTAAAGCCAGCACCTTTTGTTCTATTGCCGGCTTGAATTTGTTCCACACAAAGGTCACAAAAAATAGTTGTCCATGTTGGATTAACATCCCAATCTGCTCTAGCCTTTTTTTCCCCGGGGTTGGAAGAGGTGTTTTTACCCATCTATAAAAATAACTAATAAATATAACCCCATAACATAACTAATAAAACTTGAAAATTCATATCAAGCAAAAGACTTTCAACCACAACCTTAAAAACCCAGATAATTAAATAACTAATAATCAACATTAAATGTCTCAACATTTGGTTGTGTGGGGTGCTGATGAGGTGTGCGTGCTCTGCTGATGTGGGGTGCGTCTGCTGCTGATGGGGCATGCGTGTGCAGCTGCACACGCATGCCCTGCACACGCATGCCCCATCAGCAGAGCACGCACACCCTGCAGCACCTCACCATGCAGCAACCAAACAAGCCCAATAATCGTTATGATCATTCAGCAAACATTCATTATGAGTAATTAAGCTAACATTCAGCAAATATGAATCAATGATGGCATCATGAACCACAAAAGAAAGAAAAAAAAATCCGTAAAACCTAAAACAAAAACAAACCCATCTCCAAAAACTAATGCAGAGAAATAACTCAACAAGCATTCATTCTGAGTAATTAAAGTTAACATTCTATTATTGAATCAATGATGGCATCAAGAACCACACAAAAAAAATTAATAATAATAATAATAAATTTTTAAAAAAATCTGTAAAACCCAAAACAAAAACAAACCCATCTTCAAGCACGAACACAGTGACACACACAAACACAAACATGAACACGCACAGTGAGAGAGAGAGTTTTGAGAGAGAGAAATGAAAGATAAAGAAAAGGGAGGGGGTGTACGAAGCAGGGGAGAGGACAACAGAGCATCCACAAAATAAATAAAAAAATTACGAAGCATCTACCCACAAATTTTTTTCAGTACCTGAAAACAGAATAAATAGATCTTTAGCAAGAACAAAGCATGCAAGATCTGAAAATTTTTTTGGCAGCAGATCGGCGGTTTTTTTGGTAGCAGATAGGTAAAAAAAAAAATTCAGATCAGTGTTGGTACCTGGCTATTTTTGGTAGCAGATCGGCCTTGCTTGGTGTTTTGTTGATCAAAACTCTCCCTTCAAAACATATTTCTCAGATCAGATTACACAAATTAAATTATAAAAAAAAAAAAATTTACAGAGGAAGCCCGCTGAAGAAGACGAAGAAAGAAGAAGAAGAGGAAGAAGATTTTCAAGACAAAAGAAAAGAGAGACTTACGCAGTGCAGAGCAGAGCTGAAATGTAGAAGAGAGGAGCCGATCTCTTTGTGAGGGAGCTGCGCAGAGAGAGATGAGATGAGAGGGCAATTTCTGTGAAGTGTAGAGACAAATGAGATGAGGGAGCTGCGTGATTCTCTGAAGTGTTAACCCTTGCCCTTTAGTCAAGGGCAATTTCGTAACTTCACACACCCAACGGATATAAATGAAAACTCCCAGACTCAGCTTTTTATTTATGGAGCCCAACTGACCCAAAACCAAAACGCTCAATCCTTCAGACATATAAAAGCCAACTTTTTCTAAAAAGTTGGCTTTTATTCTCACCAAACGCACATCAACAGCCAGCGTTTTTGAAAAGCCAACTTTTGGGTGTTAAAAGCTTAACCAAACGGGTACTTATTGTTATTTGTTTTAAAATGGTTATCTCTACTTTCTTTAGTAAAGCTCCTACTTCCTAGATTAAGCATTCCATCAAATATAAAGCAATCAATCCATCCACCAAAATTGTTCCAAAGAATTGGAATCCAAAAATAGAAATTGAAATCTCATATTAAGAATTGGACAAAGATAAACAATTATAAAAAGAAAACAAATTATACCTAGCAAAAGCTTTACCAATCAATCCCACTCACAAACCCTTTTCCAAATCAATTTCGCACACTGCCTTCACCAAAATCTCTTACCCGAACCCAAACACCAACCAATCCTGCACAAAAAAGAATTCCAATGAATAGAAAAAACTGTTGGGTATTTGTTTATGTAGCTAGACTAAGAGGTAGATAAACTTAAGGACCGCACGATACACAACTTGAAGGACGATCTCAATCGTTGGATTCACAATCAGAACCTCGCTGCTGATGTTCTCAACATCCCCGACAACGAGTGGCAGAAGTCTGGTGACGTTTGCGACAGCCATACGGTACAAACTCTGGCCAAAGCTAGAACTTGCACCTCCGCAATTATCGTTTGTCGTTGCTCTTTTCACCGCCACCATTGACAACCATGGTTCTCTCTCTGGCCTTTGCTGGAACTCATTTGAAACCCTTTGATTCTTCCTGCTACTTTCAATCCAAGAAGGAGGTTGGGTTTTATATTGGGTTTGGCTTTTGGGGTTTGTTAATATTGGTGGATTTGGGTGAATTTTCCAGAGGTTTTCTTGTGTTGGATTGTGAATTAATGGTCCGTTTAGATTGAGGGAGAGTGAGGGGAAGTAGAGTAGAGTAGAGTAGATTTAGCACAAAATTAGCTTATTTTTAGCCAACTCTACTCTACTCTCCCTCCTTCTCCCCTCCATCCAAACAGGCCATGTTTTGGTCTGAGAAAGGAGTTTGATTGAAAGGTTGGTATGTGAAAATATGAAATGGGTTGTGTGGAGAAGATGGAAATGAGAAACTAGAATAGGCTGATGATATGAAAAAAAAAAAAAAAATTAATGTTTGTTCATAAGTTTTACAACAAAATCCTAACTTTTAGATCTTCTTTCTCTTGTTTTTTAGTATAATTTTTTGTTGGGAGGAGAGAGACATAAAAAAAAGAGCAAAATTATATACTTACCTTTATTTTTAACAAAGGTGAGTAACGAAGTCCTAACAAATGTAATTTCAAGTGGGTAAAATGTTAAGTTTTAAACCACGGGTAGGCAAAGTGCAAACGAGTCAAACCACACGTGAGTTTACTACAATTTACCCAAAATGAAAACTAACAATTTTTTTTTAATGGGAAAATTACACTTTACCCACCTGTGGTTTGCCCTAAATTTAACTTACCCACCCGTGGTTTCATTTTTGACACTTTACCCACCTGTGCTTCGCTTCGTTACCATTCCGTTACCCACCTCATATTCTGCTGTTACTCAAACAAGTTTCTTATCAAAAACACAACCCACAAAAGATCAAACACTCCTCTCTCAAAAAAACACAGTCCCACGCCTACAGTGCTCACCAAACGATGATCTAGAGGCTACAATGCGTCTTTCCTGAGAGATTGGACCGAGACCCAGTTGGGGTTTGATCGTGCAACTACACTGAGGAAGGACAAGGCAGAGTTTGGGTTCATCTCCATCAAATAGTATTTTTGATTTGTGGGTATCGATCCATCTCCTTATTTCTGGTGAGTTCTGGGTTCATCTTCAAGTTTTGGTTTTCTTGTACTCTCATATGCATCGAAATCTTCAACCCAACCTTTGAATCCGGGATATCTCTCTCCTTCGACCCCTCATATATCCAAACCACCGCCTCCCATGGTGTTCACAAGTTCAAAGCCACCTTGTACATTCGAGACCAATTAAATGATACAAAGTTAACAAAAAACAAACTGATACAGAGTTAACAAAAAACAAAAGAGACGTGTTGAATGGTAAAGCTGAATAATTTTTATTGATAAGGAAAAGAGCCTATAAATAGGCAATACATCAGAATACTTTATTTAGCATTAACCATAACTTCTATAAAATAGGAAAGCACTATCCACAACTCCTACCAACTAGGATAGCAACGTGAGACACTTTCTCAGCATGAAATCTAGCTGAGATCAAATAACCAAATATCTAAATTAAGACTTGGTCAAACTACCAAATATCTAAAGATACTTCCAATAAATATTATAAAATAAAACATTTAAATCTTAACATTAAATTACTCTATTTCCCATTGGTGGCATTTGGGAAGTATTAAGTTTTGGGAAGAAGATTCAGTGTTTTACGTTAATGGGTATTGGTCAGAATCCTCTGGGAAGCTCTGTATGGTCGAATCGGGGAAGAATTATTCTAAGGTTGTTCTTAAGCTTAATTATTCAAAGAATAATACCATTTATGGTAGTTTAATCGATGGTACATTAGAGAGCTTGCATATGGAAGGTGATGATAATTACTTTGAACCGATTGTGATAATGGGTTTGTCTCAGAATCCAAATTATCAGTATCAATTGGTTGATAACATAAATTGTTTTAGTGGAGAGAGAGAGGTGGGAGAGATAAAAATAATATTAATATTAATTTGTCTCTAAGCAAATTGGACCGTGGTGTTTGTTTCATTTTCGATGGACGGACTAGTTTTTATGAATTGGAATATTGGATTGTGGTAGTGTGAATTGCAATCCTTTAGGTGGGAGTATTGGGTATTTGCCTAATTGGATTGCTTTTCGCGGGCTTCGATGTGACCAGCACAGCAGAAAGGTACAGATGTTGATGGGTTTATTCGATTCTGGTGAGTTCTGGGTTCATCTACAGCTCTCAAATGTCAGGAACTCACCAGAAATAAGGAGATGGATCGATACCCACAAATCAAAAATACTGTTTGATGGAGATGAACCCAGACTCTGCCTTATTCTTCCTTGGTGTAGTTGCATGATCAAACCCCGACTGGGTCTCAGTCCAATCTCTCAGGAAAGACGCATTGTAGCCTCTAGATCATCGTCTGGTGAACACTGTAGGTGTGGGAGTGTGTTTTTTTTAGAGAGGAGTGTTTGATCTTTCGTGGGTTGTGTTTTTATAAGAAACTTGTTAGAGTAACGGCAGAATATGAGGTGGGTAACAGAATGGTAACGGAGTGAAGCACAAGTGGGTAAAGTGTCAAAAATGAAATCACGGGTGGGTAAGTTAAATTTGGGACAAACCACATGTGGGTAAAGTGTAATTCCCCCTTTTTTAATCTTTCACTCTCCACTCCATCTGAAGTTCTGAACCCAGTTGACTATTTTAACAAACACAAACCATTTTCCCTCAAAATTTTCCATTCCTCCAATCGGGTTCAAATCCTCTCTCTCTCTCTCTCTCTCTCCAATTCATTTCTCTTCCTATACATACCTAACCAAGTGAAAATGCTGGCTCACTTTTCTTGTCATTTTGAGTGAGACTTCATTTGTTGGCTTTACTAAAGTTTGATCTATAAGCTATGATATTGATTGAACGAATCTTATAATGATGTGGTTCATTTTTGTGCAAAAGCCCAAAAGCTAGAACCAACCTACCTATGGTCAAATATTAAAACTACAGCGAGGCTGTTGACGAAACGATATGTTTTCATTTTTTATTTTTTGGAAATATTGTTCAAAGGATGCTAAGAGAGACACTGTTTTGAGGAGGTTTGGATTTGGGCTAAAAGGAAAAGTGCTTTTTCTTTTTCTTTTCTTTTTGTTGTTTGGTTGCTAAGAAATAGTTAGGTGTAAAGATGGCTAAATATTTAATAAAAAATTTAAATTTAAAATGTTCAACTTTTTTATTAATTATTTTGGATTTTTTTAATTTATTAAACTTAAAAATACCAAAATGTCCTTGTATTTTATGTGACTAACAGAGTAGTTTTAACAAAAGGACTACCTTGACCTTGAGTAACTAATAGTAACTATTAAAGTTAGAGAATTGTATTAAATTTTAGGCAAAATTAGAAAGTGTAATTTGTTCCCATTAAAAAAAAGTGTAATTTGCAATTCAACAATAAATTTTGAGTTTGAGAACTGTGGGGGGTGAAAAGTCCAACCTAATATACTGGGCCCAAGGCCCTATTTGAGGACTACTGTTTGTCCGAAGAGAGGAAAGTATTTGAGAAGAAGCCCATGTGAAAGAAACATACCTGGAGATGAACGTGGGGCATAGTCCGAGGAGATATTCAATTGTCCGAAGAGGCCATTATCCTCGTATTCAAAGAAGCTTGGTCAAACAGATGTCTGGGAAGTTCAAATAATCCTCCTTACCATTCTAACGATAAGGGTGAACCTCAAGCGCACATGGAGATGATAGGAACGGAGAAATATCTAGAAGACAAACTTCAACCACCACATTAAATGCACTGCAGCTACTTTTCTGGCCGCATTAATGTGGAGAAGACACCTGAACAGTACAATCTCAGCTACCGCCACTCACACAAGGCTAAAGAAGATACATGATGGGACATGCACTCAAGTGAATGTTTAGATGATGAACAAGTGGACGATGAAGATGAAGGGAGAGGGTGCTATATAAGGAGGAGAGGCCTCTGATAATGAGGGGGAGAACAAAAAAGAGAGAGAAGAAGAAAATAATTTTATTGTAGCTCTAAGAACTGTAACCAACTTTCATTCAATAAAATGCCTCTTCGGACTTTCACGTTTGCCTTTGTCCAAGCATGATTGCATGTTAGTTCATCCGCAAATACCATAATTAACTCTTGTTTAATTCACATGCAGCCCAGTTCTTTCACCCACGCTCTACAAATTCATTGTCTTGGGTTCATTGGGCTCATAATCCATACTTTTTGGGCTTGGGCTACAAAAGTTGACCCCACAAGAACTATTCTGCCGTTTATGTCAAAAAAAATAAGGAAAGAATTGTACCATTAGGGAAAAAAGAGGGTGGAGAGAATTGTACTAGATAACAACAAAGGAAAATTCTAAAAAAATATATCAATAATAATAAAGGTGAAATGACTAGTGCACACAAGCTATTGCACAAAATAATATGTGCAATAGTTTTTTAAACTAAAATCGTAATCTAAAATCATAATTTCAATTTTAAAAAATTTTACACATAACTTTCTGTGTAACAAGAGCTCCGTGTAATAGTCATTGCTCATAATAATGTTATATAGTATTCACATTTGACAAAAAAAAATTTGTCTATTTTAATATAAGAACCTACTTTTTTCTATTTTACACGACCACTTTTTAAAAATATGCACATCAAATTATCTTTTTTATATTATAACATTTTATTAAAATATTATTTTGTTATCAAATTCTTATTACTCTCTCAAATCATCTCTCTTTGTGTATATGCATAGAAAAAGTATTAAAAAAAAATTGCATGTGAATAATAACCATTTATATTTATATGATTATTATAATAACAACGTAAATTTACATAAATTTACATGAACTAACGTGAGTGATTTTTGAAGTAAGATGTGTAAAATTTGCCGAAATTGCTATTATACATAAATTTACTATAGTGAGAGGCATCTTTCGATTTTTTTTTTTTTTTTTTTTTTAATTTTTGCTGAATGAGTGGCATCTTTCTTTTTAAACGTTTTCACAGCCAATCAAATATTGATTTCATAAAGTAATGTCCAGCCACTTTATTAGAAATTGCGTAGGCCTGCTGCTTTTCTGACTTTAGTGCCTTCAATCTTAATCTTAACCATAAAGCTGAATCATATATGTTCTTAAAGTTTCATATGCCAAGACAAAATATAATAATAAAATTAAGCATCAAAACCTTCTTCACTCCCACGAATTAATTAGCAAGTTGGTCAATTAGGAATTCTGTATAAGGAATCATGGATTCTCTTTTGTCCATGGAGGAAGAGGAGTCATCTCCTTGGAGTCCGGCGCTTAGTTTCTGCATCTGGTTTGGCTTTGCTTTTTTAGTAATAAAGTCATGCATTTGCAAAAGAAAAAAACCACACCAGGAAGCAAAAACCAACATGGCATCATCCACAATAAGAGCTGTGGAAAAAATACTCTCCTACAGGTTCAAGGACAAGTCGCTTCTAGAAGAGGCACTCACACACTCCTCCTACAACAACAACGGCGAGTCGTTTAGGTCGTACCAGCGGCTCGAGTTCTTAGGTGACACGGTGCTGGGACTGGCCCTGAGCGATTACTTGTACCAGGAATACCCTAGCCTCGACCCAGGACAGCTCTCGCCCCTACACGACGCCAACATCAGCAACGAGAAACTCGCGAGGGTCGCCGTCCGCCACCATCTAGACAGCTACATCAGGCACAACATTAGGGACTTCCCTCGAAAGGTCTAACAAAATCATCTCACTTTCTTTCTTTCTTTTTTCTTTTTTTTTTCCTTTTACAATTATAGCTTTACATTTACTCATAGATAAGTGTGTAAAACTGTGTAATACGGTTTTTCAGTAATAAACACTACTTAAAAAAAAATTAGAACTAAATTTTATAAGGTAGGGCACGAGAAAAGTGTATTCTGACTTATATGGAAACATTCTGACCTATATGCGTAGAATTATAAGGAATTTATTATGAAAAAAGTCTTTTGTTTGTCGATAGTTTTACTTTTTAGTGAGGTTTTTATTTTATTTTTTATATCACTAGAATTATAAGGAATGTATTATTTTTGGAATGTTGACAAGTTGTCTTTAATTCTATGTAAATATTTTATTATGACAATGGACGCTTATATTTTTATGATAAAAAAGCAGTGAATCGAAGGCACCCTTTGATTTTGAATGCAAATAAACATTGCATGTTATATTATGCTTTTAAGAGTTTATAATTAGAGTTGTGCTTGTTATACACCATGTGTGTAAATACACGCACTGTGTTATTATAATTTGAAAACGTGACTCTACAATGTGTTTTACGAGAAAATCATTTGTGTTTCTAGGACATGCATCCTCTCTCTCACAAGGAGGTGGACCTCACACAGTGGACCCCACATGGGTGGGGTCCACCTCCTTGTAAGAGAGTGGATGCATGTTCCGGAAACATGTAAGACTCTCGTGTTTTATAGGATTTTCCCTTATAATTAACTGTTGTGGTTAGGCCTGTCCACGGGTCGGGTTTGTGCCCAACCCGGAACCGACCCGACGAAATCGGGTGGAGAAGTTCCAGACCCGTCGCCGACCGCGAAAAGCCACGGGTCGAGTCGGATCGGGCTCGGGTGGACGGCGGTCGGCTTTGATTTCGACCGAAAATACAAAGATCAAACACAAACCAAAGAATAAGACTGATGATTCAAAAGATCTACAACTACAAACCCAAAGAACAGATCAATAAACCCAAATAACAGATCCACAAACCCAAATAACAGAGAATAGAGAGATCTACAAACCCAAATATACATATTGGGAGATCGTACTTGAGAGCTTAAACCTGAGAGAGAGAGATCGACTGACTGAACTGGTGAGGGATGGGCGATGTTAGCGATGGAGGCGAGAGATCGAGTGACTGAGAGTAGAGAGATCAAACCTGAGAGATGGAGGCGATGGGTCTGATCGGCGACGAGCAGAGATCAGCGAAGAGTCTGATCGGCGAACTGACGAAGAGCAGAGAGATCGTTAGAGGAGAGAGTGAGAGTAGAAGAACTTGGGTGGGTGAGTTCTGAAATTCCTTTTAACCCCTATATAGTCTGGTCGGGTCGGGTGCTTCGGGTTTTGGAAGAAAAGACCCGCCGCCGACCCGCCGGAAACGGTTTTGGAAAGCAAGGACCCGCCGCCGACCGCCGGAGTAGTCGGATCGGGCGGTGGACGGTTCGGGTCCGGTCGGTTTGGCCGGGTGGGTCGGTTCTGCGGGTTGTTTGGACAGCCCTAGTTGTGGTGTGGATCCGTATATTTTGGACTTGTCTTTGGTTAAAAATTTGTTCAAAATTTGAACAAAGATCTACGCAAATGGTTTTGTGTTTGTGTTACTTCTATAGGTTCAAAAGTTTGCTGCTGCAGTCAATCAGGAAGACGATAAAGCTTTATATGGGTCAATTAAAGCCCCAAAGATTCTTGCTGACATTGTAGAGTCTTTAGCAGCAGCTATATACGTTGATCTCGAATCCGACCTACAAAAATTATGGGTGGTGTGTATTTAACTTCCCTTTTCTTATTAGGCAAAAATGATTTGTCTTTTTTCTTTTCTTGTTTTGGACTTTTAGTCTCTATCTCTCTGTTGATATAGAATTCATCATTGGTTGTTTTATACTTGAAGATCTTTAGGGATCTCCTGGACCCTATTGTCACACCTGAAGTCTTGCAACAACAACCCCATCCTGTTACGACATTGTATGACCAGTGTCAAAAGCAGGGGAGGGAAGTTGACATTAAGGACTTGAGCATTGAAGCAAAGAATATTGCTAGTGTATATGTCGATGGTGCGTTTGTAGCCTCAGATATATCTGATGATAAGGACACTGCAAGGCGTAATGCAGCACAGCTAGCTTTGCTCAAATTATCGAAATCTATGCCCACTAACCTTAGGAGGTTAGATTTCTCTTTTGGGCTCAACAAGTCATTTGAGATTGAAGGAGCAAAGCAAAAGTTACACGAGGTTTGTCAGAAGAAAAGGTGGGCTAAGCCTAGTTACAGGTATGAGCTTCTTTTTCATGAGCAGTGAAGAATCATGTACATTATACACATTCTGTAACACACATACACACATAAACTGCATAGAAATCATGACTTTAAATCACGATTTTCAATTGAAAACTATGACTTCAAGCCATGATTTCTTTGTAGTTTGAGTATGTGTAATAAACACCACCCTTTTCAAATTCTCACGTTCCTATCTATCTTGTAAGATATTGAATTGAAATGTACAATTGCTATAACTTGCAGCATTGGGAAGGAAGAGGGTCCATCAAACGACAGGAAATATGTATGCTCTGTTCAAATAGAAACTGAAGATGGTGGTTTGTTTATGGAGGGAGAAGAAAAGTCAAGAGTAAAGGAAGCAGAAAATTCTGCAGCTTCATGTCTTATTCGTGCCTTATTAGACTCTAATATAATATAATATATATATATATATTTTTTTTTTTTGGAGGAAAAAATATTATATATATGTATATAATAATGTATTAAAGTAGAAGCCTCACCTAATCTTCGGCCATGTGTCATGATTGTCCAGCTTATACAGATTGATACCGGTTGTATCTATTTAGATGATTTGGACAAACAAAGCCACATGGAGCACAATAATTTGTCCATGTCAATTTTATTACCTCGTGTCTATCAGGTGTCAATAATAAATGGATATTTATAAATTCCTAAATAAATATGTGCTTAAAATTGTGTCAATTGTATTCTTTGGTTCAGCTTATTGCTTTGTTTGTTTCAGCATTAATATTTTCTAAAAAATTGTTCATTTTTCAAAAAACATTTTCTGAAAAACTATTTCATTTTTTGGTGTTTGGTAACGACCTTGAAAATGAACTTGAGAATGCTTTCTGGTATTAGGTATGCAATTTTATATATATATATATATATATATATATATATATAAAAACAAAGAATGAATTTGGTTTTCATACTAAAATTTTGACAATAGATACAATTAAAATTAGTTGTCAATAACTTTTAATTGTCTACTCTTTTTGCTGGTATATTAATTGTTTTCTATGGTTAACCACAAGTCTTCAATATTACTCTTAATTATGTATTTGTATAATGTATAATGTATATTGTATTTGCATAATATTTCATCATTGCATAGTATCTGCATAATGTATTTGCCAACAAATGCAACTAACCTAAACAATTATCATTCATTATATAACAATATTATTAATTTATTGTAAAAATTGTCTCATGTAAAAGCAATTTAGAGAAATATAGGCACTATGTTTAAAGTTTTCGCCTTTTACTTCTTTCATTCTTTCTTCTTCTTATTTCTTTTTTTTTTTTTTTTTTTTTTTTTGCACTTTTATGTGCGAAAATAATTAACTTTTGCTTGAAATCTATCAAACCGAAAATTTCTTAGAGAAAAAAAAAATCAAGCTTGAAATTCAAATAAAAATATATATGATTAGAGAAAAAGTGAGAGCTTACCATGAGAGAGAAGACACCAAAAAATTATGTTTCCTACAGCTATAGAAAAATATAATATTTATAGGAGAAGCAATGTGTGAGAGAGAGATTGTTTCCCAATTTTATTTTATTTTTTTTGGAAAACAACTTGTAGAAAATAAGGCTTATTTTTATTAGGGTTTTCCGTTGACTAAAGATTGTTTTTCGTTAACTATTTTTTTGTGTTACCAAACACTGGAAAATGTGGAAAACTATCTTTACAAAAGGTTTTCCAGCGTAACAAACAGAGCGAGATGTTGTTTTTGCACAAAAGACTCCGTTTGTCTAGCTAGCATTGGTTTTTAAACTTCTTTATGTGGATGAAAATATATTGCTTTGATGCAGAATACTTTCCCTTCTAGTTGATAATATTTGAGAATTTGCTATGTTTCTTAGTAGTATGCAAGTCAAGGAATTTAAGAGTTGGGACTGTAAGTGGAAATGCCCTCCCAAAGAACGAGAAATTATAAGGTTCTTATGGTGGACAAGTGACATAGTCCACCATTCCATTAAAAGACTCTCACTTGTTTAAAATTGCTGAGTTACAATTTTTTTTTAAAACAAAAACTGATTGCTGACTCAGCAATTTTAAACAAGTGAGAGTCTTTTAATGGAATTGTGAACAAGTGGCGTGATTTACCATGAGGACTATATAATTTCTGCTAAAGAACCCATTCAATATTAACTAACATGTAATTTATCCACCATTTTCTAAATAAACTCTCCCAAATAAACACTCCAAGACGCTAACAAATTTGATACGCACCCTTACCAAAAAAAAGGCTAACCCCTTTCTCCTACACCCACTTGGTGCACACCTATTGATTTTATAGCGAAAATTAGCACCATTCATAGGTGATTTATATTTTAGGCAAAAATGATATAACATATGAACATGTTCTATTACAAAATAAATTGAAATAGTAGTAATTTATCAAAGTTTTAATGGATTCATTGCTTGAAAGTTGAATCATGCTTGCTTTGGAACTAAAAGTTCAAGATTTGATTTCTTTTATCTCAGAAAAAGTGCAACAAAATAGATATTGAGTAAGGAACATTATTAGAATTACTAAATGATTGCAATTGGTTTAGAATCTTTAGATGGAGTTTTCAAGATACAGATGCATGCATAAGCTCCCACTTTGATAGTCTAATAGCAAAATATTTCACATATATATTGTGATGTTCTACGAGCAAAGATGGGGAATAACCCCTTCTATGCTTGGTGGACTATTCACAAGAGGACTCAATGATCTCAGTAATAAAGTGACCAATGAACTTGCACAATAATTAATATACCAAAAGAAGTGAGGAGACAAGGAACTGGTTAGGGGTAGAACCTGTTAGTGTATGAGAGAGAGAGAGAGAGAGCTCAATATCACTTGTTTAAAGTAAATCCCACAATAAATTCCTATTGTAAGGACCTCAAAATCTTATAGCCCAAGCCCACTTAAAACAGTGGGATTGTACAATTCAACTTTGGCCTAAATCAATGAATTTATAAGAGAGGGAATCAAATAACAAGAGAGGGCCTCGCCCGAAGATGAGAATAAGGAAGAAAAACTTGATATGATAAAATATGTAGGTAAATGCCTTAATACAAGTGCGCCCAAGGAGGCCGCTAATACAAAGAATAATGCATTGTTCATTCTCTTCTTTCAGTGTTCTTGTTCTACCTCTTCCTTTTTGTGATATTTTTCTGGCTAGCCTCCTCATTTCTGGAAACTTTCTTTCTATTATATACTCTCCCCTACTTTCATCTTGACCCCCCATCTTTACCTAACAAGGTTCTCAGTGTGACACCTGCCCTTTTAAACATCTGATGAAGGCAGTAGAAGGAGCTGTTTATGTTTATGTTCATTTATGTTTATGTATGTGTGTATGTTTATGTATATATATATTTATAAACATAAATATAAACATAAACACACATACACATAAACATACATAAACACAAACACAAACAAACATACACAAAAACAAACAAACATAAACACACATACACATAAACACGCATAAACAAACATAAACATAAACACACATACACATAAACACACACACACACATAAACATAAACATACATAGACATAAACACACATACAGACTGAGAAAAATTAAACCCTCATATAGACTGGAAAAAATTGCAAACTAACACCAATACTCAAATAATTTCATTAGTTACTTTGGTGTGCTAGATCGAGCATTTATGTGTGTTTATGTTTATATTTAAGTTTATGTGTGTGTATGTTTATATTTATGTGAGTTTATACATGTTTATGTGTATGTGTGTTTATGTTTATGTATATGTATATTTATGTGTATGTGTATGTATGTTTATGTGTATTTGTCTCTTCTCCCCTTCTCCATGTGTGAAATCACTCCTCGGGTATGTGATGCCCCAACACCAACCCTAACAGTTCAACAATCCCTTCCTCTGTACTCGAGCCCCCACACCTCTAATCAAGCATTTAAATTAAAATATTACCTAAACAGAGTGTAGCTAAATTAATTATAGGTGATAAAAGTCCAACCAATAATTACATTAGAGTAAATCATTTTGTAGTTATTAAAACCTATCCATTCATTATTTATTATTAAATTAAATGAGTATTTCAAATTTTACTACATTATTAATAACTTGAAATATATGCTAAATAATATATTAGTCAATAATATTTATTTAAATATCAATGATGTACAAAAATTTAAATCATTCAAGAACGAATAGATTTAAAGCTTTAAAAACAAAGGTTAAATCCAATACTCTAGTGTACTAGATCTTCACAGCGAAATCATTTCACAAAGTCTAGATTATTTGAAAAAAGAAAGAAAGTAAAAATTATGTGTTTACTGTTTAGTCTCTAAAATTTGATTTGGATAGTTCTATTTTCGTTTTTAAAATTTGAAATTTCCTTTTCACTTCTCAAAAAATTATCAATGTATCAAATTAGAAATTTCTCAACATTTCTAAAATTTGCTTACATAACAAAATTTCAACAAAGTCGCGGATATTCCATTATAAAACAAAAAATAAATCTAAAAACTAAAATAAAAGTGACCTAAATTATAGGAATTAAATATTTATTATTTAAAAAAAAAAAACTCCTCTGATCACAACTGTACATACGATCTACAAAATCAGGTGCGTGCTAGTCTACCTTTGCTCACGAACCCACCCAACCGAAAATAAAGCAACAAAAATAGCAAATATTTAGAAAAATCTTTCTCACCCCAAAAAAAAAAAAAAAATCAAATCAAATCGAAACTATATTTCACAAAAATTTGGAACCCGAACCATTGCGAATTTGCAATCGCTTCGTCTTCACCAAAAAGCTCAAACTAAGCGTTTTCGCGGTCTGTGACTGTGGCTCTAATCAATAGGTAAATCATTATCGATATGCAAAATTATTGCTTATTGTAGTTTCTGAAAGGTCTTATTTATATATTTATTTTTATTTTTAGTTTTGGTTGTTTGCGAACCCTAGGGCTGTTGTTTGGTTACCGAAAAAACGATGGAAATTGAAGTTTAGGTTTCTGGAATGCCGAAATGGCTTTTTAGGCTCAATTGAGAGGCTATTGTTTTGTTTTGTTTTTATTTTTTATTTTTTATTTTATTTTATTTTTTCATATTGTGTTTCGAATTTGCTTTCGATTTCTGTATTTATTTTCTCAAAAACCAAACTGGGTTTTTTCTTTGCCTTATAAATTCGTTGTGAGTGACATTAATCATATACATTTAAATAGAGAGTAGAGTGTGATTACACACACACACACACACAGAAAGAGAAGTAATGTAGTATCTTGAAGTTTTAAAATTCAGTACTTAGATTTCACTTTTTATAAAGAATCAGAATTTTGAACCGGTAAGATATGGGGGTAGGGGCGGCCCTAGACATTTTGGGGCCTAAGGCGAGAACTAAAAATGTATGTGTATGTGTGTGTGTTGATGTATGTGTATGTGTATGAGTGTGGATGTGTATGTATATGTTTATGTGTGTGTATGTGCATGTTTATGTTTATGTGTTTGTGCATGTGTGTTTATGTTTTTGTTCATTTATGTTTATGTGCCATTGAGTCTCTGCACCTATTGCACCTATAAAAATGTGCACCCGGAGCCCTACCCCCCTAAGAAGACAACTCAAGACGACTGGCCACAGTTTGCATTCGTTGTTCCGGGCCTTCGATATTTATGTTTATGTTTATGTGTATATGCATGTATATTTATGTTTATGTTCATTTATGTTTATACATGTTTATGTATGTGTGTATGTTTATGTATGTTTATATTTATAAACATAAATATAAACATAAATACACATACACATAAACATACATGAACACAAACACAAACACAAACAAACGTACACAAAAACAAACAAACATAAACACACATACACATAAACACGCATAAACAAACAATAACAAAAACAAACAAACATAAACACACATACACATAAACACATACACATAAACATAAACATACATAGACATAAACACACATACAGACTGAGAAAAATTAAACCCTCATATAGACTGGAAAAAATTGCAAACTAACACCAATCCTTAAACAATTTCGTTAGTTATTTTGGTGTGCTAAATCGAGTTTTTATGTGTGTTTATATTTATATTTAAGTTTATGTGTGTGTATGTTTACGTTTATGTGAGTTTATACGTGTTTATGTGTGTGTGTGTGTGTTTATGTTTATGTTTATGTATATGTATATGTATATTTATGTGTATGTGTATGTATATTTATGTGTATTTGTATGTATATGTGTATGTGTGTATGTGTGCTTATGTATATGTATGTGTATGTGTGCTTATGTATGTGTATGTGTATGTGTTTATGCGTGCTTATATTTATGTATGTTTATGTGTATGTGTATGTGTTTATGCGTGCTTATGTATGTGTATGTGTATGTGTGCTTATGTATGTGTATGTGTATGTGTAGGTCTCTTTTTCTTTTTTAGATTCAGGTGCAATACCCTGATGCAATTGTAATTAATGACTGAGATTAAAAGTTGAAAAAACAACTTTCAATCTCAACCATTAAATAAAATATATTAAAGGAGAGTTAAAAAGTAAAAAAAAAAAAAAATAGAAAATATAAAAAAATACCTACGACAGTACACCTAATCTCAATTTGTCTTTCTTCTCTCACCATTTTTCTTTTCTTCTTTTTTACACGGTGCTTTATTCTTCTTCATTTTATTTCTCTTTATACGTCACCTAGGCTGACAGGAGAGGAGTGAGCGAAAGCCACGTCAAGAAAGGAAATCGAAGATTATGTTGTCGAGTCAAAGACTATGAAAATCTCTTCCTCTCAACTCAGACGGTCATCTTAGGTGAAATTGTGGCTCACGAGGCTTCACCGGATTATGGTGTGTGATTTTTGGTTATTTATTTATTTATTTGAGATTATGAAGCAAATAGTTTTTATATTTTGCTTAGCATTTCTATTTTCTGAAAACACTTTTATGGGAAATACCATTTTTTTTGCTTTGCTTTTAGTCTATCATTCTTGCTTGTGGTATGTGTTTGATTAATTTGGATCTAAAATTAGTTCAACAAGATGATTCTTATTCTAAAATATATTAACAAAACCAATATATGTTTTTTTAACGGTAGGTTCACTTTCAGTGTTTTCATTTTGTGATTTTGGTTGTTTTGTGGGTTTTGTGCTTTGATTTCGGTGGGTGTGATTTGATTTATGATTTGGTGGGCTTCTGGGTTTTTGTTGCGATTTGATTTTGGTTGGGTTTTGGCCGTGGTGGTGGTCGTGATTTGATTTTGGCTGAGTTTCGGCAGTGGTGCGTGGTTGGAGGTGATGAGCTTGAAAAGCTCCGGCCATGGAGGTTTAGAAGGAGAGCTTGGTGGTCAGCCATGGAGCACGGTGTGACGTGGATTGAGGCAAAGAGAGGATGAGAGGGAAACAGGGGTGGCCCTAGACATTTTGGGGACTAAGGCGAGAACTAAAAATGTGACATTTTTTATACTTATATATTAATTAAATTAATGTTTATTTAATATTTTTATATTATATTTTTCATCATTATTTTCATTTTCTTCTAAATTATTTTAAAGTTCATTATCAAGATTTGTTGTATTGCAAAATTGAACATCATTTTTTTCTAAATTATTTTGGTGAATTTCTTGCTCATTTATGATATTTTCATCTAAATTTTGTGTTATATTTTGTTTATTACTAATAACAAATTTATCTATTGAACCTTTTTGAGACTCAATTAATTTTTTTTTTCTTTTTTTAAGTTTTTCATACCCAGATGCATATTTTCTAAAAGACATTTCTAATCAAACAATATATTTATAAAGACTAAAATAAAAAATAACTTTCAAGCGTAGAGTAAATGAGAAATAGAATCTGATTTATATAAAAAGTATTGTTGTAATTTTACTGAATAATAACAAATTTTTAGCAATTTCAACCTGCATAAATTAAAAAAAAATTAAGCACAAGCATAATAAAAATTTAAGCACAGCCATAACACTTATTAATAAGACTCACCCACAGGAAAAAAAAAAAAAAAATACAAATCCTATCTTTAACCAAAAAAAAAAAAACTTGAAGGCCCAAACTTTAACGCCCAGTCCAGGGAGGGTCCAGGCAGGCCCTGTGCCCAAATATTATTTATAATTTTATACATGATTCCTGAACCTCAGAACCTGATACGGTGAGGTGAGCAGTTGAGACTTGAGAGAAGCGGGGAGCAGAGAATCAGAGAGAGGCGGAGAGCAGAGACTAGAGAGAAAGGTAAAATTTTTTAGGGTTTTGAGTGGATTTATTTGTGATTGTTTTGTGGTTAATCTCTTAGACCGGATTTGTAGTTTATCTGTTTGTTTTTTGGTCAATGATTTTGTTTAGAACCAATGTTTAATAGGATTTACCAAAATTTTTGTTTTTTTGGTTAAAAGGATGTGCCAGATTATTTTTGTAATTCATTTGAAACTAAATACTACTCGGTTCTTTTCTAAACTTTTGGGGCCCCCTTCCCCTTCCACTTGGGGGCCTTAGGCAATTGCCTAACTCGCCTAAGGCTGTATGGGGGCAGGGGGTTAGGGATAACTAGGAACGTGAAAAGATTTAATCAAGCTTTGTTAGGGAAGTGGCTGTGGAGATATGGGAATGAGAGGGAGGTTTTTATGGAGGAATGGGGGAGAGGGGGATGGTGCGCGAAAAGTATGACGGGTCCCTATGGTGCGAGTCTTTGGAAATCTATAAGATGGGGAATGGGTTGACCTTTTCCTGGTTTCTTTAGTTTGATGTGGGTTGTGATGATACTGGAGTGAAATATTGGCTTGATGTTTGGTGTCGTGATTGCCCACTTAAGGTTTAGTATTAGTTGTGTTAAAGATTTCTCAATTTTTTAATTTTTTTGGGTCATGATTTTAAATTTACACTTTTTCTTCTTTGAATGTCTTTTTTAGGTGTAAGGCAAGGGTGCGACTGAGAGAAAGTTATGGCATCATCTGATGATGAGGCTGAGAGCCTGCCCGATTGTGTTGAAAATTACTACTTTTGGGATGAAAAAAACGAACCGATTTCTTTTATTGGTTTGCCAATTCAATGGAGAGAGGGTGAGATTCTGGATGGCCAAAAACAACAAATATTCCTTCGTGGAGATGCTGACAAAGGGCTTCAAAAATTACATAAGCAAGTTATAGCATGGAGGTTTGATCTTTCCAATTTGAAACCCGAGATATCAGTTCTACTCAAGGGAAATCATTGGACCAAGATTGAGAGGCCAAGGAAAAGCTATGAGGATATGATTAGGACAGTCCTGGTAACAGTGCAATACCTTCATTTCTTGAGGAAAAACCCCGAAGCATCAGGAAAATCTTGTTGGGATCACTTGTCTAAAGTCTTCAGGTAAATCTATAAACTTTTAATGAAAAAAAAAAAAATCCTTTCCTTTGTATTCCTAGTGCAATTTTTTGACAGCTTATTCTAATTGTAATTGCAGCTTGTATGATGTCAGACCTTCTCAAAATGATCTGGTGGACCACCTGCCTTTAATTAGTGAAGCTGTTAATAGGGATGATACCTTAGCAAACTCCAAGGTTTGTCTATCTTTCTTTGGGTTATTAATTGTGATGTGCAATGCAATATGCATGTTACCATTGTCTTTTGAATTCCATAAATCATCAATTCTTCTTAAGAAGTTGAGAAGAATCAGAATGTTTTGATGATTGTTATGAATGAGCCAATGAGCTCTAGTCAAATGGCACTTTCTCTTCTTCAAGAGCAAGGTAGAGGATGAGGGTCGTGGGTTCAAGACTCACCAGGTGTGTGTGTGTAATTTATCAATAAAAAAAGGGATGGTTCTTATTCATTAAACATGCCAGTTTGGTCTTTGAGGAATCTTGTTGGAGGATTCATTCTTTTTCTTCTGGAGTATGGACTTTCGGGCTATGTTTAAGTGAACAAGGTGGAAGCAAAAGTGCACTTGGATTGATTTTGTGAGAGTTTGTTTTCGTTGCTAAATTATTTTTTAGCTATCACTAACATGTTTAATTCTCGCTAGCTTTACTTGTTTCTTTGAGGATCGTGTATCTAATCCACTACTTTCTTGTTTTGGAGGGATGCTGCATGATCCTTCTTGAGTCAGTTTTGCTTAAACCATAAGCGTTTCTTGTTTAAAAGTGTATACTCACAGTTTGCTGTTTGTTAGGAGGACATCATTTTATTTATGTATTACAATGACCATTTGTGATTTGAACAGCTCTTATGCACATTTCTTGAGGAGAAGCCTGGGAAGAGGAAACTACCTGATGAGGTTATACTCCTGCAGTCCTACTTGTCTGTGCTTTTTTTTTTTTTTGGTCCCATTCCTCTGTAACTTCTAATTTTTAAAATTGTTTTTTAAGCCAGTGAACTTATCTGTATTTCAGGTTGTTCAAACTACAGACATGTCTGGATTTATAGTTGATGATGTAGATGATGATATTTTGGATGAAGAAGAAGATGAAGAAGAGGATGTGTTTGATTCTGTTTGTGCATTTTGTGATAATGGTGGTGATCTTTTGTGGTATGTACTTTTTAATTGGTTATCTGGTAATTAAATCTTTGTTTTCCGGGAAAAAAAAATTCTGGTACTTAATATCCTATGACTTATATTGTCCATTATCATGGGTTAGACTGTAATTTGAGATTTACTTTACTGTACACGTCATCTTTTTTTTCCTGCTTGTATTGTTTTTATCATTGTCATCATCATCACTGCACAAAAATATTGTTTTTTTTTTTTTTTGATAATTCCAAAAAAAAATAAAAAAATGTTATATCAGAAATTTAGTATTAAGAGCCTAGAGCCTAGAGTGGAGCAAAGAGCTTAGGAAGCCACCAGCCCCCACACCGGACTTCCTTGAAAGCAACATTTGGAGTTCCATATAGGTAGTAGGGGTGGTAGTCAGTAGGTTACTGGCATTTTTAGTGACTGAACTCATAGCATAATGGAAGGCACACGAAGATTTAGCATTGAAAGCAAATCCATAGGGATGGTGAGGACATAATTTGCTGGGTTCTTACCAAGAGTAAGCTGTTTGAAATCAAATCTTATTATAGGGTTCTACAGAGTGGGAATGCATTATCTTTTCCTTGGAAGCCTATTTGGAAAGTCAAAAGTTCTGCCAAAGTAGCTCTCTTTACTTGTACTACTGCTTTATGGAAGATATTAACGATTGATAATCTATGAAGAAGAATAATTATCATTGTGGATTGGTGTTGTATGCGTAAGAGCATTAGTAAGATGGTGCTAAAAAGCTATATTGCTATTTTTAGCACCGCCAAATGCAAAAGTGAGGCTCCATTGGTGGAGCTATAGTCAAAATTTTTGGCTTAAAGGTAAAAAAAAAAAAAAAACACTTATTTATTCCTGCGTTCACACTACTTTAATTATTTTACTGATTTCTTTTCTTTCTTTTTATCCTTATTTTTTCTCTTCCTTCTCTTTCATTTCTATTCCTCCGTCGCTCTCCTCACTTTTTCTCACCATCTCCACTCTGAGTTTCTCTCTTCCTCCATCGTCGATATGCACGAGCCCAGCCGCCACAGACTCAAGCCGACCCATGCTGACATATATCCGACCCATCTCGCCCTTTCCGACCCACGCACCATCGCCGACTCGATTCATCATCCTCTCGCCCATCTTCAAAGCTGAGCTCTGTTCATCCATCATCCTCACCTAAGCTCTCTATTCAATTAGCCATCGCTGACCCACGCTCCATCGCTGACCCACGCAGGCCACGCCCCATCGCCTTCTTTGTGTGTGTTTATTTATGTTGTTGATTTTGCTTTGGGGTTATTGAAAGGATCCTAAATTTATTGAAGTTTCGTTTGTGATTGGTGATTTTTGATGGTCTGGGTTGAGGAAAAAGATTGGGGATTTGGGTTGGGGTCATGCAACCCTTTTGTTTGGTTACTGAGAAAACAGAGGATATATTAATAATTTGATTGTTAATTGAAATTGGGTTTTGCTAGGTCATATGGTATTTTTCCTGCATTTTCTGATAAGCCTGAGACTGAATTGAGGAAAATATTGTAAAGAGATAGATTGTTGTGCTTATTATTTGTTTAGCTTGTAAATGTTTGTTTGGGAATTTTCTGTGCGCAGGGAGGTTGTGGTTTCGGTGGTTGTGATGGGTGTTTATTGTAGTGGATATATATTATTTTATTGTAGTTGATATATTATTATATTGTGTTGTTTATATATTTTTTTTGTGTTGAAAGCTAAAATTGGTGGTTTTGTAAAGTGAGAAGGTAAAATAAATAAAGTAATTTTTTGTGGTGCCAAATAGCTAAAATTATATCTCCACCAATGTGGATGCTCTAAGCAAGCAAGGGAATTGGTGGATAACATGTTGTTCCATTGTCCATTGCCAAGAGATCTATGGTCCTTTGTTTTTTTTTTTTTTTTTTTTTTGGGGGGGGGGGGGGTGGTACAATTGGTATGCCAAAGAGGATCATGGCGCTGCTGGCTTGTTGGATGTGGCCCTAGACAATATAATGGAGATTTGGAAGGCTATTCCTCTATGTCTTATATGTGGGTTATTTGGAAGGAAATGGATAGTCGAACGTGTAAAGGCTTGGAATGGAAAGTTCAAGGCTTGCTTTGAAATCTCTTTTTCTACACCTTTTGTATGATTGGATGTCTTCTCTAAGAAGTCATTATTTCTCTAGTTTGTTGAATTTTATTGATTGCTGTACTTTTTGATACTTGTTAGATTTATGATTAAATTCACAATTTCTTATAAAAAAAATGATTAAATTCACAATTTCCTAACAGCTTAAGCTTTTGGGACAATTGGATATTTAACTTAGTATCAGGGTAGGAGATATTGAGTTCAATCTTACTCTACCTTCCATTTGAAATGTTGAAAATCCCACGTGTTGGACCCCACTTATTAAGGAGTTTAGGCCAACACATGAGGGGAAGTGTTAGAATTATGGTTAAATGATTAAATTCACAATTTCCTAACAACTTAAACTTTTGGGACAATTGGTTATGTAACTCTTGTAATACATCACCAGTACATATCCCATGTGCCGGGTGGGTGATATCTTTTATATAATAAATGAATTCTTACTTATCTATAAAGAATATATATATATATATATATATTGTTATTGTTATCATTATTAACGCATAATAGTGTACATACGTTAATAATGACGACCGAACACTATAAATGGAAGTCATAGAAAGAAAGTTTATCTCATTTGCTTATTTATAGTTTTTTAAAACCTCATTTTTTTTTTCTAGGTAAAATTGCACTTTTACTAGCTTTCAACAGATATGTAAATAAGCTTTTCAACAAAAAGCTAATCCAAATGCGCCTGATAATCTGCTGAGATTATATTCTCAATATAGATAGTATGGGTTTAATTTTGTCTATAATTAATGTGGCATGGCTACTTACACCACTTCTTTTGATATAAATCTATTTTTTGGGGACCTCCAGATGGTCCTTAACTCCTTATTCATGGTCTGTTGTTTGGTGGACTATGCATTCTTTTGATTAACTACATGCATTGGTTAATGGTGTGCTGTTATTTGTTTTCTAATGCAGTTGTGAGGGAAGATGCATGAGATCCTTTCATGCAACTGTAGAAGCTGGTGAGGAATCTATGTGTGACTCTCTTGGGTATGCACAGGAAGAAGTGGATGTATGTTACTGCTTAGTATACCTTTGAAATTCTTATTCTCATTTATATCTTTTTAGCATCACCATTGAATTTTTTGTTTCTTACTTGCAGGAGATGCAGAACTTTTTCTGTAAAAGTTGTGAACTGAAACGGCATCAATGCTTTGTTTGTGGGAAGCTGGGATCATCTGACAAGTTTTCAGCTGCTGAGGTATAATCTTAACCAATATTTTTGTTTGTTTGTTTCCTTTTTTTTTTTTTTGTTCAATATGTTCATTTTGTATTATTTTCTGCCATAGCTTTTATGAACTTTCACTAATTTTTGTTAGTGAGTCTTTAATTGTACAATGAGAAGAGATCAATTTGAAAACCAAGGGATTTTTAGCACATACGTTTCTTCTGTTTCAAAGAAGGAAGATAATGTTATCAGCTCGCTCTTCCCCTCCTGCCCACTATTTTTCTGCATTTCTTTTTAAATTAGGCCTTCCTCATGTTTACTTGTAGCTGACAAGTTTGATGCAACAATCTTGATTAAGTGAGCTTGCTTTTCTTCTTCTTTTTCTCTTGGTATGACTTGTATGATGTGCTTTAGCTTCCCGTTTCTAATTTTTGAAGTACACACCCAATTTTACCAAGAAAATACATGCATCTGTTATCTTCTTAAAGTTGTGTAATTTATTTCTAGGAAACCTTGCAGAGTAAGTATTCTTCCAATTAAATATCCTCCTGGCTCACAATCAAAGCACTTTTCCTGCTGCTCTGAAATCTCCACCTGTCATTTATTTCCTAGTTTACAAATGGTTTCACCTAGAAACTACTGCTTTATTCTATTTGCCAGTTTGTTGGGAACGGTGAATAAAGATAAATAATAAGTTGGCAAGCTTGATAACGTGCTCTTTAATAACTTAAACCTTCCCCCCTAAGATAAATACATCCTCTTCCAACCAGTTAAACGACATTCAAATTTCTCCGAAATAGTATTCCATTCCAAATTCCCATTGATTTAAAAGAAACCCCCAACGGCATGCCAAGATAAGCCATAGGCAATGATCCCACCTTGGAATACAAAAGATCAGCCTGCTCAGACACATTCTCCACCTCACCCATCGGCACCATCTCACTTTTTCCCAAATTAACTCGCAACCCAGTTACTGCCTCAAAACATGTCAGTAACAATTGAATGTACACAATCTGTGTAGTGTCAGCATCACAAAACAGGATGGTATCATCAGCAAATAATAAATGTGGGACAGACAACCCACCAGCATCAGAATTCCCTGCTTCAAATCCTTTAATAAGTCCTGCACCCTCCATCTTCTACTGCATTCTACTGAGAACTTCCATGAAAAAGATGAAGAGCAAAGGAGTTAATGGGCCCCTCCTGCAGTAATCCCCTAGAAGAGCCAAAAAAACCACAAGGAGACCTTAACCAAAACAGAAAATTGTTCTGTGCGCTGATACAAGTATGAATTTATCCTCTCCACTTTTCACCAAACCCCATCCTCTTTAATAAATAGAGAAGAAACTCCCAATTAACATGGTCAAAAGCCTTTTCTATATCCAGCTTACAGATAATGCCAGGAATGTCACTTTTTATCCTACTATCTTCACTCATTGGCAATGAGCACCGAATCCAAAATCTGTCTTTCACCTGCGTATGCATTTTGTGATGCAGAAATAAGTTTATCCAGCCCCATTTCAATCTATTGGCCAACACCTTAGCCACAATTTTATAAATGCTACCAATCAAACTGATGGGTCTAAAATCCCTTATATTGATAGCATTATGTTTCTTGGGGATTAATAATGCTATAAATGAGGCATTAAGGGATTTTTTTTTTTTTTAATTTACAGTAGTTATGAAATTCCTCAAAAACAACAAACACATCAGCTGCAACTAACAGTGCTGGAAAAAAGTCATTGCTGCCAATTTTGGCTAGCTTTACTACACTACTCTCCTCTATTCCCCCTCCCTCCCCCTGCATCCAAACTGACCATAAAAGAAGATAATCACAAAGGAAATCCTAATTCTCTTGCTCCAGATGATAATTTGTTTTGAATGTCACACCTAATTCTCTTGTTTTACTATCCTCTTCAGTCTGTAAACGGCTGTTGATGACTCCCTATTCATTTTTTTCATAATTTTTATTTTTAATTATAATGTTATACAATTTATATCAAAATAATGAATGTAGTTCCCGATGTCTTAATGCAACATAAAGGTAACACTGTATGGCGAGGAGAACATATCTCTGGGCATTTTTTTTCTTTTCATGATTTATTAGGCCCAAGATTTCAGTGAACGTTGAAAATTCTTTCTGGATTTCTCTATTTCTACTTATTTGGATATGCAATTTAATGGCTCTAACCAACTGCATTTTAGGTCTTTCCTTGTGTTAATGCAACCTGTGGCTATTTCTATCATCCACGTTGTGTGTCAAAATTGCTTCATCGGGAGGATGAAGCTGCTGCAGAGGAGCTTGAGAAAAAGATTGCTGCAGGGGGGTCTTTTACATGTCCAATCCATAAATGCAGTGTTTGTAAACAAGGAGAGAATAAGAAAGATCCTCAATTGCAGTTTGCTGTGTGTCGGCGTTGTCCTAAGTCGTACCACAGGAAATGCTTGCCAAGGTACTTATTAATTGTTACTTATAAAAAAAATGTGATTTCTATTCTCGTTTTTCCAATACCAGCTATGAGAATATGCTCCTTTATAAGTAATATGTAGATGCTTGATGCTTGAGTTGCTTCTATCAGGAAGATTGCTTTTGAAGGTATAGAGGATGAAGGGATTATAGCAAGGGCTTGGGAAGGTCTATTACCCAACCGTATACTAATATACTGCTTGTAAGTTGTTTAAATGGGCTGCACTTTTTTCCCCTTTACTATTTGGCTGTACTTATTGAATGTTTTTGTCCAATTGACCAGAAAACATGAAATTGATGAAGAACTTGGAACTCCAATAAGAGACCACGTAAAGTTCCCTGGTGTTAAGACTACTTTTGAAAAAAAGAAGGTAACGGTGGAAGAAAATAAAAAACAAGCATCAGACTCCCTCAGAAATAAAGAAAAAGATCTGTTTAAGAAGAAAAATCTTGCCTTAGATGACTCCTTCCAAGGAAGAACTGTTGTGAAAGTAGCTAGACAGAATCAGAAGTCATCCTCAGCTGTGAAGGTGGGACATACCAAAAATAGTGATAAAGTAATATCTGGATCAGATATCTCAAGGAAAGTGAAAGTAAATAATGCATCGAGAAAGCTTTTGAATGAAAATGCAAAGTCTATCTCGATGGAGGTAGATAAGTCCTCTACTGCTGATGAAAACAAACATTCTCTAGGCTATAGGTTATTTGACCTCATGAAGTCCAATGGGAAAGTTAAGCCCAGGAAGCAGGATATGCTTAATGGTGAAGCAAATAAGACTATGACAGTAAAGCCTGCCACCAAGAAGCTGAGCAGTCCACTGCCATCATTAGATGCTGATTCTGAAAGGAGGTAAATCTTCTATTTTTACTTTTGAATACTTAAATCCTTTGTTTTAATGTAAATAATTAATATTAGGGCAACCAACTATTTTAGTCTTTGAAACTTACACAAATATTTGATTTAGTTCTGTAATTTAGACTTCAAATAAATTAAAAAGTTGCAGCTAGGTCATTCCTTTAGTCAAACGTGATGGAAGATATTTACAAAGCTATTTTGACTGACATGGCATAGCCATGACCAGAGAAAAAAAATTCTTAAATCTTAAATGACTCTAAGGACCTGAAAGGTTGTTGGGGATTTAGTCAATGCTATTTTGGTTGGCAGTTTTTAGGCAGAAAAGGTTGTTGGGTTAAAAAGGGGAAGAGAAACATAGAGAGAACGAAAGAAGTTCCTTTTTTTTGGGGTGGGGTGGGTTACATCTAATTAGAAACCAAAAATGAAATGCTACATGGATAAGCCATACCAACAAATAAATTGTTATATGATTACTTTCTTTAGGTGTGGTAAGCTTGCAAATGTTTAAGTGACTTCTGTTACTCACATCAATTGTCACATAAGAATTAACATGACTAGTCATCTGTTAGACTGACAGAAGAACTTAATTGCGACTTTTTATATTACTTAGGGGCTTGATACAACTTTTAAATTTTACGAAATTAGATTTTTCTGTATTTTCTGAATTTTACCAAATTAGTTTTATATTACAAGGAAATTGTCATGGTCGCATGCCATCTATTTTGAAGTTTAACTATGTATACTTAATGGTGTCTTATTTAAAGATATATTTCTTGCAATGTAGATTGTTGGCTTTGTTGAAAGATGCCAATAAAGCAGTTACTTTAGAAGATGTTATAGAAAAGCACAAAGTTCCCTCTACTCATGCTTACTCATCAAAATATATAGTGGACAAGACCATTACTTTGGGGAAGTTGGAGGGTTCAGTGGAGGTACATGTGCCATCTTAAGTGTTCTTACTGCTGCAAATGGATGTCATCTGTAGTTATTAATGTTGTTGTTTTTGTTATTTGTATTTTTTAAATGAAGGCGGTTCGAGATGCTTTAGGGAAGCTGGAGGATGGCCACAGTCGTGAGGATGCAGAAGCTGTGTGCGGACCTGAGGTTCTGCAACAGATATTCAAGTGGAAGGTGGTTGCCTATCCTAGAATCTTTCAGTTCTATGAGGTTCTATTTTTTTTTTTTTTTTGGTTATCTCAAGCTAGTAATGAAGAAAGTTCCTTTTTTTTTTTTTTGAAATTCTGTGTTGAATGTTGCACCTAACATATCCTGTTTAGACTTGCATAGTTGTGTATTTCTAGTACTAAGGTTGTGCAGTGTCAAAGATGTACAATGCGCTTGTGCCTAATATGTTCATTTTTATTTTAATTAGATAAAAACAGACATATTTTGGATGTTGGGGTATTTTGTGGATTTAACCAGTGTTGATAGTTATGACTGAATCTTTTGTATATTTTGGGCTGTGCATGAGCTTTTTATTCAAATCAAATTATTGTTACCTCTCTTCAGGGGTGGGGTTTGTTGCCCAAAGGTTTACTAGCTAGAGGCAAGTCCAAGGGCTCTTCTTTAAAAGGCTCCCTACGTTATTTTAAAAATATATATATTTAAGATATAAAATTTTCTGTTCTTTTTCATTTTGAGATTTCAACTCTTTTTTTTTTTTTTCTTTTTTTTTTTCGTTTTCTTTTTTATGTTTTTTCATTTTGATTGGTAGGTTATGTATGCAGTCAAACCTACGACCTCACCCTCCACTAGCTCTTACAAGGGGAGGAGGTCCTTGTGAGCTAGTCACTGGCTGATTTTTTTTTTTTTTTTTTTTTAATGTTATGGGTTTATGTCAAGTCTGCCTACAGACACAACTATTTTCACATGCTAATCTAAATTATGCTCAAGTGTCAACTTGTGGACCACCATTGGTTCTTGTGAAAAAGTGGATTGGTGCACCAATCACAAGCTGACACTTAAGCATGTTGTGGATTTGTGTCTAGAAATAATTGTCTTTAGAGTTTCTTGGTGTATATCGTATCACTTTGGAAGCTGCAGATTAGTCTCATGCAAACATTCTAGGGGTGATAGTGGTGTATGTTGTATTCGGTGATACTTCAAATGTTACTGCATATTGCAAACTTTTTTTTGTTTTATATTAGGACATATGTAACTGACGATTTGAAAGAGGCATATCCTTTATTTCATGAATTTTTAAAAAAGGAGGTTGATTATCCTTTTCTTGCATTGTTGACTTTGGCGCCTGTGATATAGATTATAGAAAGTATCACTCTGCCTCTTGTCTGCACCATAAATTTATTTTTTCAAACAAACAAAATAGATGAGTTAAAAAGCATGTCGATTGGGTTTGAGACCAAACCATTTGGACTCTTTTTTGTTCATGTATATGTTGGGATTGGTTATTGTAGGAAACATTATGAAAACTGTGGCCTCTGATGTTGTGTAGGTGGCTTTTTTTCAACAATTTGTGTATGGTTGTCACTATTGAAGATTTGATAGTTAAATTGATTTTTTTTTTGGATAAATATTATTTTATTAAATGGATATTACTTCATGTACAAATGACACAATTAAAGAATCACAAAAAATATTGTGTACAAAAGTATAGAGACTCTAAAAACAGTGGAATAGAGTTCGCTATGTGTAAAAGCCCCTGAACAAGACCAATCAAATAAAGACCTGCGAAGGTGGCTAGAAGCTGATCTCTCGAAGAAATCAAGTTGCTCACTTGTTCCCCTAGTTTATGGGAACTTACATGTATTCTCAAGAAAGAGAAATAGTTTCAGAGTTCTGCTAAAATTTTTATATGATTTCTCTATTTTTTTGTGTGGCAAAAGTTGGTTCGATAGGTTAAGATTTTGCTTTCTGGCCCCACTTTCATTTGCTTCTGGCATATGCTCTGCAAGCTTGTCTTGCCCACATGCTCATATTATTTATTTTGGCATGAAGGTCTATGTAACATTGCTGATATTTGTTGGATTAATTGTATTGTCACTTGATATTAGAAGTGAGGTTTTCTCTTATTCTTATTGGCTTTATTGATTTGTATTTCTACAGAGCAAGCTTAGAGTATATCTTTCACCTTTTCTTCATGGTAATCGCTACACATCCTTTGGTCGTCATTTTACAAAAGTGGAGAAACTTGAAGGGGTATAATATCTTTCTTTTTTTCTTTTTTTGCCTCAAGGCTATTCTAATATTGTATCATTCTTTAATATTTTATGTTATGTAATTATTTTTGTGTATTGATACATACTACACAGTTGGTTAGATCTACTACTGTTTGTTGTGCAGTCATTAGATGGCTTAAAAAATGAGGAAGAAAGAGAATAATGAACAAAATGTCTTTTAACTCTTGCGATTTTGGTTTGAGTTGGGTAGAGGGGTTTTGGGATAGCAAGAAAAATGGAGGATAATCTGTTTGAGACGGTGGGGTGCATATGTGTAACTGTTTACATAATCGTGTGCAACTGGACACAGTTATGAAGTTGATGTCAAAGTTAATGTCACTTCATGTCACACGTCTTCCGTGATTTTAAATTAATGACATGAGATATACTTTTGCCATTAATCATAGCATGTTTATTTTACCTCTGCTGTATATATGTTGCGCTTGTAGATTTACTTCCATCAAGCTTTGGAATAGCTAAAAGCATGATTTTGAATGTGCAGATTGTTGATAAGCTTCATTGGTATGCACAAAATGGCGACATGGTAAGAATCTTTGTGCTTTGTTTATTCCAACTTCCATAGATTCTTCATGACATATGTTTATATGTTATTTTTCATGATGGTTTAAATAGTCCTAATTATAGTGATGTAATTCTCACTTATAAAGAAATATCATCAAAATCTACCACTTCCATCCTACGAGTCAACTTAGCTAAAGAATATGCTACTTTGTAGGTTTTCATGAGAACATACTTAAAAGTATGTATTGTTATGAAGATGTTAAGTCTGACAATTCTTTTAAATAAAGCTTTACCTATGTATGTGTGTTCCCTTGAAATATGTGATCAATCAAGTGATGACAGATGTAGCCCTTTGGCTTTTGGTGTTGTGAACGTGGGTCTTACTGATCAAATCACGTTAATTTCTTATGTGATCAATTAAGCACGTCAATTGGACCTTGCTTGAATATCTTCACTCACATAATTTTCCTCTTGTTGGTGACTTGTAATGTAATCACCTTGTCAATCATCTTTTATTATTGGTTTTAAGTGAGAATTACATCACTATAATCCAGAATATTTCCATCATGAAAAATAAAAAATAAACGTTAGTTATTCCAATTTCTTCTTGCATATTGGTAATATTACCTATGCAATTCACCCTCCTAGTACTTTGCATCATATTAAAGGATTTTGTCACATCAAGTTGTGATTTGAGTTTAGCCTTCAAAAAAGTTGGGGGTTAGGTTGCCTGCTAATTACCTCTTCAAACCTACAAAATTGGAAGGTTTGTGCATTGGGTACAACCTTTAATATTGTGGTGACATCTTCATAGGGGGGTTTCATGCAGATTTCTTAGAAGGGAGAGTTGTCATTTATTATTATGTGCCATTGATGCACTAAAATTGGTTCACACCAAGTTTCTCCCTTCTTGGCTAATTGTATTATCAAATATTATTACACAACTTGAGGGGAGTGTTGGAAAGTATTACACTTCCCACCAATTTAAGATGAAATCAAGGGATTGGAGCAATCAATTATATTGATATACATATAATGAATTGATGGTTGACCTATTTTCTAATTCTGTAAATTCCATTATAAATATGGATTCCACTATAATGTGTAATCAATCAAGTGAATGAAAGATATAGCCCTTTGGCTTTTGGTATTGTGGACAGAGGTCTTATTGACCAAACCACGTTAATCTCTTTTGTACTTCCTCTCTCATGTTTTCTTTATCCCATAATATTTCAATTTTTGAAAATTTTGATTAAGCATTCTCCGATTAAAAACTAGGAAACATATTTTCTCACAAAAAAAAACAAATTATCTTGGTCTGGAAAAGTTTATGCAGATACTGTTTGGAATTTTGTGCAACATAGATAGCTGATGGTGTGGTATTTTGCAATGTAATGGGCTGGCAGGAAGTATAAAAAAAAAATACTTTTAGCAAAATGTTCTCTTGTAAGTGATTGCATACGGTTGGGTAGAATTTTGCCATGTAATCATATGATGTTTGAAATAGTTGATTATTGGGATTTTTTGTAATTAATAACCAATGGAATGAAAATCAACAAAATAATAAAAAGAAAGGAATTTGGAGAGCTCATAGTTTTTTAGATAATTTAGCTGATGAATGTTGTCCGGCAAAGTCTTCAGTCTAATCAATAATTTTATCCAATTATGGTTTTTTGTTTATTAGTAAAATTTCATTTAAAAAGCTGAAAAGGCACCACCCATGTACACAGGAAGTGTACAACAGATGAACCAAAATTAAAAGTTAAAATTACATCCTCAAACAAGCAAATCAGGCAAAGCAGCACAAGAAAACACCCCCAAAGCACTTATCCACTCAAACAAAGTCACACGGAATAAAAGCTACAAGTCATGAATTGATCTTTCATAGCCCTCAAAAGTCCTAGAATTCCTCTCCTGTCATAGACCCCACATGGCGTGATGAAGGATAATATGGTTATTTTATTGATGCATTTATCTTGGGTAAACTGAGTGAAAATGTTGGTTGGTGGGGTTAAATTTGGAGGCACATAAATCAATCACTTTTTGAGACTAAGGAGACTGGTAAAACTATTAAGGTCTTTTTTTTTTTTGCTAATTGTTTCTTCTTTACTATTCTGTGCAGTTGTATTGTTTTGCTACCCTTAGTCCATATTTGTAATGTGTTCTGGTTTCTTGGTAGTACCATGTTAGTAACATCATCTTTTTCAGACAGTAGAACTTGTATCTGTGCTCCATACATGGGATAATAGATTAATAGTTAAGAGATTTACTAGTAGAGTTTCATTGAGATGAATTGTCAGGTATCATTGCTAACATTGTTATTGTAATTTTTATTGTCATTCTCCTGATTACAAATTACTCCCTTGTACAGATAGTGGACTTCTGTTGTGGTGCCAATGATTTTAGTGTCCTGATGAACAAAAAGCTGGAAGAGAAAGGCAAGAAGTGTTCATACAAAAACTTTGACATTTTTCAAGCAAAGGTATCTTTACCTTTCTAAGTTCTCATACTACTGATCTTCTGAACTAGATACTTTTTTTTTCTATGACTTGTAAGCATGGCTGTGCTAGAGATAAACCCAAGTCAACACAGACTTACTTTTTAAAGGGGTCTTTGTCCCATGTCCAGAAACATGGCAACGGGGGATGTTGTGTTTTTAGATGTTAATGCCCTCTTATTATTATTAGGCGAAAATGATTGCAAATGGAAAGTGGCTTCTAGCTATGCTTACTAAAGAATATGGCCTTAAGATAGATATCCTAAGCCCCATAATGTTATAAGCACAATAACTTTTCTGAATATGTATATATTTAAAATTCTAATTTTTTTCTTTATGAATGAGACAACTGAATAATTTAAAGGGGGACTTTCTAGGCTCTAATATTTGGTGCTTCATATGTACTATTGAAAAATGATGTTTGGTATGATGAATGAATAACATGGAAAGTTTTTAATTTAATTTTCAATTGGTTTGAGATTGTATCGGGTTTGAAAATTAATTTGGAAAAATCTGGGTTAGTCCCTGTGGGAGTGGTTCCAAATTTTGAGCTATTAGTAGATGCTTTGGGTTGCAAGTAGGGTTCTCTTCCTACAAAATATGTTGGTCTTTCATTGGGTGCAAAATCAAACGAGAAGACAATCTAGAATCCCATCATTGAGAAGGTGGAAAGGAGGTTAGCGGGATAGAAACGGTTGAATCTTTCCAAAGTGGGTATAGTCACCTTGTTAAAAAGTACTCTATCCAATTGACCAACTTATCTTCTTTCTTTTTCCCCAATTCGGGTGGATGTGAGTCATATTGAACAACTCCAAAGGAATTTTCTTTGGAGTGGTTTGGGAGATGACTCAAAACTTCATTTGTTGAATTGGTCCAAGGTATGTTCTCCTATTCAATCCGGGGGTCAGGCAATTTTTTTTTTTTTTTTAAATAACGGAATTGTATTAATCAAAAGTCCAGGTACACCAAGGGTGTACATGGATAACAATACATCAAACACATAAATTACAAAGATCAAGCATTTCTAAAAAATTAAAACAAGGAAAAAGATTAAGGGAAGAACTCCACTCTAGCAAGGTGTGAAGAAGAAGAGATTTAAATTCTGAAATAGACCGTTCCTTCCCTTTGAAACATCTTGAGTTCTGTTCTAGCCAAATACACCATAGGATACAATGTGGGACAGCCCTCCATAAATCGATGCTTCGATGCCCACCGAAGGAACCTTGCCAACTTGAAAATAAATCAGATGGCAGCATAACCCATAGAAGAACAAATAGAGTCCACACCATAGACCATAATTTATAAGCAATAGGACATTGAAGAAGAAGATGATTCGCCGATTCCCCACTCTTTTTACACATATAGCACCAATCTACAACGGCGACACCCTTCTACCATAAATTCTCAATAGGCAAAATCTTACCTAATGCAGTAGTCCAAGAGAAGAAAGCAACCTTAGGAGGGACCTTTGAACGCCACACAGGTTTCCAAGCAAAAGAAGAAATGTCAAGAGTAGAGGAAAGGGAGAGATAGTACTCAATCACTTTAAAATTCTTATTTCCTGCCAGTTTCAAACATAGTTTGTCTTGAAATTCACCATTAAGGGGCATAGAATTGATAAGATCTAGAAAAAAGATCCCAGTGAAGCCTCTGGTTTGGAAAGTGCATAACATCTACAATAGAAGACTCCATATTACAACTAATGTTATAGAGTTCTGGAAAAGCCTCTCGAAGAGTACAACTCCCACACCACACATGATGCCAAAATTTAATTCTGTCACCAACACCAACCTCGAAGTGAATGGATTTCGAAAAGGCTGGCCAGCCTTGTCTTATGGTTCTCCAAAGACTAACACCATAAGGATTAGAGACTTCTTTTGTACACCAACCTCCCCAATCATTCCCATATTTCGTCTCAATAACCCACCTCCAGAGATGGGTTGTCTTTATTTCATATCTCCACAACCATTTCCCTAACAAAGCTTGATTGAAGGTTCTCAAATTTCTAATGCCCAAACTGCCAAACTGCAAGGGAGAAACAAACCTGGGCCCATTTTACTAGACGGAATTCAAGGGACTCATCTCTCCCACTCCATAAAAAATTCCTCTGAAGCCTCAATACGAATAGCAATATCCATTGGAATAGGGAAGAGAGATAGGAAATAAGTTGGCAAACTTGAGAGAGTGCCTTTGATTAAGGTAATCTTACCACCTTTTGATAAATATAATCGCTTCCAACTTGTTAATCTTCGCTCCATTCTTTCTAGAATAGAGTTCCGAATCGCTCTATCCTTGAATTTAGCACCCAAAGGCAGTCCCAAGTAAGTCATTGGCAAAGATGACTGTCTACAACCCAGCAATGCTACAAGCTCCCCCATATTAGACACCTTTCCAACTGAAACTAATTCTAACTTAGCCAAGTTAATGTGCAACCCTGACACCGCCTCAAAAGAGGATAAAATCTCCCGCAAATATTCAATCTGACTTGTTGAAGTATCACAGAAAATTAAAGTATAATCCACAAAGAGTAGATGGGCCACCATGAGGGTGGTATTAGACTTGGTACCAATGGTGAAACTCGAGATGTGTCCAACTAGAACCGCACCATCCAACAAGTGGCTTAACGCCTCCATAACAATAGCAAATAAGAGCAGGGAGAGAGGATTTCATTGGCACAGCCCCCTAGAGCTCCCTAAGAAATCCTTAGGGGAGCCATTTATTAGAATTGAAAATCTCACTATGGAGATACAAAACAAAATCCACTTTCTCCATTTCTCAGAGAATCCACAGCACTGCAACATATACATAAGAAAATCCCAACTAACATGATCAAAAGCTTTCTCCACATCTAACTTACATAAAACCCCAGGTATCCTTGCCTTGAGCCTACTATCCAAACACTCATTAGCAATTAAGACAGAATCTAGGATTTGTCTATCCAGAACAAAAGAATTTTGAGACTTAGAGATAATCCCAGTAATCACCCTTCTCAGCCTATTAGCCAGCAACTTGGAAATGACTTTATAAATACTGCCCACTAGACTAATGGGTCTGAATTTTCTCAATTAGAAATTTGAGATGCTTTAATGAAGCGTTGTTAGGAAAATGGTTGTGGAATTTGGGTTTGAGAGAGATGTGCTATGGAGAAGGGTGATAAGGGTTAAATATGAAAGTGCGGAGGGAGGCTGGCGCGCCAACTCTATTTCAGGCCCTTATGGGGTGAGTTTTTGGAAGACTATTAGTAGTGGCTAGTCTACTTTTTCTCACTATATTAAGTTTGAGATTGGAGATGGGACTAGAGTGAAATTTTGGCATGATGTCTGGTGTGGGGATAATCCTTTGAGTGTGTGTTTTCCAGAGTTGTTCAAAATTAGTAGTGCTAAGGAGGCTTATGTGGCTAATCTCATGAAGTTCCCCAATGGGGTTCATATGGAGTTCTTGCGTGCTATTCAAGATTGAGAATTGGAATCTTTGTCTAATTTTATGGATGTTATGTACGGAGTCTCGTTGAGGGGTCTTGGTGAGGATAAGATATGCTGGATAATTCGTAAGAGAAGGGGCTTTGAGGTGAGTAGCTTTTATCGGACCTTATTGGGTGTATGCAACTAGTCTTTTCCTTGGAGAAGTGTTTGGAAGCCAAAGGTTCCTTCCAAAGTTGCATTCTTTGTTTGGAGTATAGCTTTGGAGATTGTTTTGACTATTGATAATTTACGTTTGAGGAAAGTGTGGATTCTAGATTGGTGTTATATGTGCAAAAAGAATGAAAAATTGGTAGATCGTCTTTTATTACATTGTCCTATTGTTTTCGAGTTGTGGTGACGCAGGACAAATAATAATTTTCTTGCATCTCCCACATCATGTGGTCTATGGAGGTCACCTTGTTTGGTATCTACTAGGTAATGCCAAAGATTTTGGTTGAGCTCTTTGCATGTCGGCAAGGTAAATTTGGTCGGCATCGTAATGGAGTTATTTGGATGGCTGTCCCTCATTGTTTGATGTGGTGCATTTGGCAGGAGAGAAATAACTGGGGTTTTGAAGACTCTAAAAGGACAATGGCATATTTAAAACTACTCTTTAAAACACAATCAGATTGGATGTCTATCATAGGAAGTTTTTCTATTTCTTTGGTTTATGATCTGATGGATGCTTGTAATTTGAGTTTTTGATTGTTTTGGTCCCCCACTATATACTTGGGTGACTCCTTTTTATGATATGAATAATATTTACATTACTTATCAAAAAATTTCAATTGGAAATAATATAGTCTAATACCTAATTATGTAGGCTACCATCCTGAGTATGAACGTTAATAAATATAAGAACCGTTGGTATTTACTTTCAGTTCTTCATTTTGATCATTTCGTAGTTTTTCTCTTTTTGGTATTGCTATATTATGTCATATTGTTGGGTGCTAGACTCTCACTCTCTTCCCAAGTGTGTGTGTGTGTGTGTCTGTGTCCATGTGCTTATATTGTTATTGGCTTGTGTTTTAAACCTTTGCCAGAATGACTTTAATTTTGAGAAGAGGGATTGGTTTACTGTCAAACCAAATGAGCTACCTACAGGGTCAAAATTGGTAAGAAATGATATCTTGTTTCCATTTAAAAATGTAAATGAATTTCTGCAGGAAAATGATTTGCTATTTGTTTCTTTCTACTTGAGCAGATCATGGGGCTAAATCCTCCTTTTGGAGTCAAAGCAGCTTTGGCAAACAAGTTCATTGATAAAGCTCTCGAGTTTAACCCCAAACTTATTATTCTCATCGTTCCATCAGAAACATACAGGTACTACTTTGCAGTCCGTCTCTCTCTCTCTCTCTCACACACACACACACACACACACACACACGTTGACACAAGTACCTCTACAGTTCTTGCTTTTAGCCAAGGTTGGTTGAAAGGAAGTTACATTATGAATTGATTTTTCACATTTGTTGCTTTTCACCAGGTTGGATAAAAAGAAAAAATCTTATGATCTTATTTGGGAGGATGGAAATTCTTTATCAGGAAAGGTAAAGTAATGTTCTTTCTGGTTTCTGTATGGTGGCCATATCTAAATTATTCTTTCTAGAATGGCATGGTTAATGCTGGCTTTTCTTTGTATCTCCCTTGTCAGTCATTTTATCTGCCTGGATCGGTTGATGAGAATGACAGACAAATGGATCAGTGGAATTTACATGCACCTCCACTGTCTCTTTGGAGTCGTCGTGATTGGACTGATAAACACAAAGCCATAGCTGAAGAACATGGTCACCTCCTCAAACAACAAGAAGAATCAGACATGAAAAAGAATCATCCTGAGAATTTAATCCATGATCATCCAGTGGACAATCAAAATCATTATGGTGATGCTTCCATGCAGACTGATGATCCCACAAAAAGTGATAGACTGGAAATATTCAGAGGTGGGTCAATTGTCATGGAAGGTAATAAAGAAAGCCCCACTTGCATCAGTGGTGATAGAGTAAACCTTGAGAGTGAGGGCCCTGGGAAGAACCAGCCCAGTGAGGCATTTGTAAGAAAGAGGAAACGTGATAAAGAACATGGAAAAGGAATGGGTGAGAAATCACCAGACAACAAATTGGATGGTGGCAGGACTCGCTGTTCCCCATCCAATGTAGTTGATGGAAGACCCTCACTGGAACATCTGCATTCCAAATCCCTTGAGATGCCCTCACATGCCGAGCTTGGTGAGAAGGGCCAGGAACGTAGCAGGCCTCACCGTTCTCCACCCAATGTGGTTGATGGCAGATCCTCACTGGAACGTCTACATTCCAAGTCTCTTGAGATGTCTTCACTTGCTGAGCTTGGTGAGAATGTTCAACATTTTGAGCCCAGCATATCTGGTTCTCATATGCAGTTTGCAGCAGCTTATGGTGGGAGCCCGGCTAGCAAACCCAATGAGATGGACAGCGCATATAATCGGAGTGGCGATGACCCTTACTTAACTGGGACTATCCATAGAATGTCAACTGGTGTTAGTCCTGGTTCTGATTATAGGGCTAGAAGCGTGGAGGAACAGCTTCCGGGGTACACAAGGGACAGCTCAGATGGTCTTGGTTACAGATATAATATTACTCAGGTGGAAGAGAACTTCCAGAGGGACAGAGAAAAAAGGACACGGCTTCGCTATTATGGACAGCTTGAGCCTGATCTGCCAAGATATAATTATCTAGCAGGTCATGATTCTGGATATGGCCGCATTGGATCAGTGTCGTCTACTTATGTTCATCCAGCTCCACCAGCTGATTTGTCTTACAGGATGAATACATCAGCAATGCAGCGATATGCACCCCGACTGGACGAGTTGAACCACACAAGGATGAATACTTTAGGATCTGAGCCACATCTGATGAATAGAAACAGCTTTTATGATCCTCGAGCACCCCCACCTGGGTATCAAGGCAGCCCGATGGGTTTTGCTCCTGGTCCTCACAGTTCCTATTCACACCAGAATTCAGCAGGTTGGCTGAACGAGTAGTTATGTCACCACATACCTTTTAGGCTTTATCCTTAGCTGTTGACTGGCTAGGCTCTTAGACTCTAATTGTTGAAGTTGTTTTGTACATCACTTTACAAGTTCAAAGTTGCTTCTAGTTCTTCAAGTGGAAGCTTCTGCTCTTTGAAGCAATTTGTTCATTAGATAGTTTTTATTTTTATTTTTTATACATCATTATATTTTTTTTTTCTCCTTGCTGTTTAATTGATCTCCATGGGAATGATGAAGTATACAAAATTACGACGCAAAGTAGTAAGCTCATTACGAACCATCAACGCGGTTTTTCAAAGAACAGACCTTATGAGCTGATTTAAAATTGAAGTTCTGCAAAGAACAGTTAAAGCTTGCGGTTGACTTCAAATCTAGAAACTTTACACCGCTCACTGATTTAGCGCAATGTCTGTATGGTCTACATATTTAAAAATTCTGGGTCCCCACAAAAGCAAACCCAACCACCGTATATTTTTTTTATTTAGAAAGTAAGTTAAACTCAGGCTTAAATTAATTGTAGGACTGCAATCTGAGTCATTATCTGTCTGGTCCGTTATGCTAAACTACTAAATTTCTAATGCTGTAGCCCTTAAGTGATCCTATATTAAATGTCATTTTTAAATTAAGTAGATCCAGAGCCAAAGACCTGCAGTCGCCACCTCAAATCAAGAACTTCATCAAGGTATAAATCATGGTCATTGCTACTCGGTCGCTGCTAGAAAGAGAGGCAAAAAAGAAATGGATTCTGAAATCAAGAACCTCATAAAGGTATGGTTCACAGTCGTCACATCTCTTTGTTATTGTTACTACATAGTTGCAAGGATCCCATGAGGAATGATAAGGCTCCTCTTCCTCCTCCCCATCTTTTACCTCTTCACCATGCTCCCTTGTAACATCAACTCTATCAATCTTGGTGGCCCCGCTGCATTCTTCCTCGGTAGGCTTGGCAACTTCAAGCTCCTTCTCTTTGCCTTTGACCAAGGCCCTTTATCACCACCCCCACAAAAACTTCTTCATTTCATATCCATAGCTTGCCTTCCCATTAAACTCAAACAAGGCCCACCTCTCAACACCAAAAACAATAAAAACCCATCTCACAAAAACATCCCAAAATCCTACAAAAGTGCCTACATCTATCTTGTTGGTTATAAAAGCCTTGTTTCTTGCCATGATAATACGTGCCTATGACAATAGACCAATTTTATATTCATATGTTATTTTAACTCTCTACTGTTGCCACATCTACCTTGTTGTAGAAATTGTCCTAGCCTTGGCTGCTGCCCTAGTTCAAGCCATTTTTGGGTTTGAGATCCAGCCACAATTCAATGAGCCCTACCTTGCCACCTCATTACAAGACTTTTGGGGCCATAGGTGGAACCTTATTGTTACTAATATTTTACGACCTACCATTTACATTCCCATCCGTTGTTTTTCTGCTCATTTAATTGGGCCACGTTGGGTTGGTCTACCGACCATTATTTTAGTATTCTTAGTGTCAGGCCTATCTCATGAAGTAATATATTTTTACTTCACATGTGTGCATTCCACGTGGGAGGTAACATGGTTCTTTATCCTACATGGCATCTGCACAGTTATTGAGGTTGTTGTGAAGAAGGCGGTGATCGACAAGTGGCAGTGCAGTTGCATCGTGCAGTTTCAGGGCCATTGACGATCAGGTTCGTAGTAGTGACTAGTGGTTGGCTGTTCTTTCTACAATTAATAAAGAATGGTGTGGATATAAAGCTCATAGAGGAGTACTCCATTTTGATTGATTTTGTCAAAGTCAACCTACCATTGCAATTGCCCTTGGACAAAAGTTAGTGTCCCATTTTTCAAAGGTGCGCACCACACTTGTATGTTGTATCATCATTTGTCCACAGTCCCTACAATTACAAAGTCACATCTATTTGTTCGTGTAGTCAATAGCTTAGAAAAATATTCTTCACAATGGATGAAACTTTGTATAATGAAACAAAATAAAGAAAAAAAAATTCTTTTAAAAATGCAATTGAATGGTTCACACTTGTGTTTATAACTTCATTACTTGATCTTATATATTAAATGATGTCCTTTTGCTTTATTATTATTATTATTGTTTTTGCTTGGTTCATTGCTTTATTATTATTTTATGATGTTCTGTAATGGGCTTCTAATGCACTTGATGATTGGTGTGGTGAGTGGTCAGATGTCAGAGTAATTAAAAAAAAAACCAGAAAAAAAAAAAAAAGAGTGGTCACAATGTGTTAGACAATAAAGTGGCAATATATTTTGCTTTACCTTTTATTTAATTTAATTGTGTGACGAGTAATCATTAGTACTTCCATGCATGGTAACATGAAATTTTCACCTATCACATTTATGGGGAATCAAACCATGAATTTAATTAGTGGATCCACCATGAATATAAATGTGAGAAAAATAAACACCATATCACTATACTCATAAAGCACCAAATAATTATTTGTGTGTAACTATTAAGCTTTGAGTGCAAAAAAAATTGAGCTCAAATTAGCAATCTTCTTATAGATGAAGGGTTTGGTATTGTATGTTACAACTCTGGAATAAAATTCAGCATCCATGTGTTGTCAGGCTTTATAAAACTTCTTAATTACTATGATAGGTTGCAACATTTTTGCTTCTTTTACTATGATTTGCATCCCGGGTATGCTTCTTGATCAATTTGTGATAAGTGCACCAGGTTCTTGAATATGCTTTTGCCTAGTTTCACAGCTCTAATTTGTTCGAGTGCCAATTTATCTTTTAAGTTTCACACTTCTAAGTCCCAATCCCACTTGATTTTGTACAATTAGAATATTATTTAAGGGATAAAAGTAAAACCTAGGTACAAATAGTTAGGCATTGTATATTAGGTTCTCCAATTAAATTTAACTTGTATTGACCAATTCAATTATATGATTATAAATTTAAAAGTCATAAGAAAAGATAATATTGTTCTTGTTACATTCATAAAAATATGTCGATGAATTCCTTTTCTTTTTTTGAGTAAAAAAAAAGTAATGGCTAAATTTATTTAATGGTTGTTTTTCATTGGTGGCTGAAGCTTCAGCTATAAGATTGGGAATGCAAGTTGCTAGCAAAAAGAATTGGAGTAGAGTTGTATTAAAGAGCGACTCTCGAAGGAATGCATCCTCCATTTATCTCATCCAATGGAGACAACAGCATGGTCTATTGAAGGGTTTATGCAAGACATATGTTCCTTATCAATTTCTTCCTCTGTTTGTTTTCTTTGGATCAGAAGAGGGGCTAATGTTACCGCTCATGCTCTTGCCAAATGGGCGCTCTCTTGTAATTTTGCAAGCCCTGTTTCTTTTGCTATTTGCCCCCATTCTGTCTTCAATGTTTTGAAAGGGGGTTGTATTGTGTAGCTTTTATGTTGTTTCAATAAAATCTTTATTTGAAGCAAAAAAAAACATTTAATAACTTTTTATACATTTCAAAAAAATAAAAACTATGTGCAAATATTAAGAAAAGCATACAAATTACAAAAAAAAAAAAAAAAAAAAAAGGTTCTTACTAACAAATAAACTATTAATAAATATTTTACACAAAACAACTTAAAGAACCTGAGTTGCTTACCCAAAGTATAATGAAACACAAATTCCAACTAACCAAGCTACACTAATTTGATACAACTTATCTAGAATTAGCATTGATAGGGAATATTTTCACCAGAGCAAAGTAAGTCTAACACATGAGGGTCGCCATGTCTCCTAGGGATCGTCGCGTATAAGAGGATTGTCAAGTACCCATGTCTGGTACCTTGTTATGCAATCCGTCCCACACTTATTCATCCTAAACACCATAGAGACAGATAAATGTGACCTGATGGACGATCCTTCACACTTAGTCCTCCAAGCCATTTGCGTATCCTCCACTTCACTATCTTCATATGGAAAGAACTTGCACACAATGCCTAATTATCCTTTTATATATTTGTATCCTCCAAGTATGGGAAGTTGGACCTAAAGAACTTAGGTAATTAACTCCACTATGCTCTCTACAAGGGAAAAGACTAAATTCATGGGAAATTTGTCAACCTTATACCACTATATAAGTATCAAGCCCCCACTTTTCCAAGGTACGTGTAATTTCCTAACTCTCATACTTTTGGAGTTATTAGGAATCATTAAGTTACTAACTTAGCCTTTAATTTGGAGGGTCTTTGGTCTGCACCACACATTCTTCAGGTACCCTAGCGACTACGTGTTTAGACAATTGACTCACTAACAATTCATTACATCATCAAGCACATTGTAAACCCTAGAAATTGCACCAACAACATAGACTCAACTAGTAAGCCAATCCTGCTTAACTTGGAGATACTAACTACCCTAGCAACTCTGATTGAGCTTAATTATAGCCAACACAAAAAACTAACCGAGCATCTTTGGCAGCATCAAGCTATTATAGGCCACAATAGCTAATCGAGAAGACTATTTAATACAAATTCTCTGTACCATTTTTTGTATTATTCTTTATATTCCACCAATCACAATTCGTCATGTATTTGTTTAATTTTCATTGTAAAATAACCAAAGTTTAAAATGAAATAAATAAACACATGACAAATTATGATTTATAAAACATAAAGTGTAACACAAAATATGGTACAGAAAATTGATTCCTTGAAATAGTACAAAAAGAATAAATTCCTTCAAATGAAAAAAAAGAAAAAAAAAAAGAAATTTATTAATTTAATCAGAGCTTTACAGCTGGTTACCACAAAACTACTCTGTCCTCCACTATCGATTTAAGAAATAATAATAATAATAATAATAATAAAAGTACTAGCAAGTGGGGAATCAATGACTTGGCCACGCTAAACACTAAAAAAGTAACGGATAAGGCACTTGAGAGTTGAGAGTAGCCCAGAAAGAAAATTTCAACTGGATTTCGAGCATTGCAATCACTACTACTGCTACTGTAAGTTGTCATTTTTTCACACATATTATTCATCCCTTTCATTTCTTTCCTTCCATTTTTTCCTTGAAATGGAAAAATCCATATCAAATTGTTTTCTTCTTCCTTAATTTACTTTCCTATTAGGTTTTTTGGTTATCTATATTATAATTCAAGATTTTTACTACTATATTTCCAACGGTTTCCATGAGCACTCAAGGAACCTCATTGTCATCATCTTCTTCCTCAACATCTCGGCGGAGTTTTAGAAATTTTTTTTTGCAGAACTTGTATTTGTTGTTTGACGATGGATGGGCGTTTGGCTTTTTAGTTTTTAGGAATAATGAAGAACTTGAGAGAGCGTAATCTATTTTTCTCTAGAGCTCATAAAAGAGAAGGGGAGATTACACTTTATCCCTAAACTATACCCTTTTTACACTTATTTTTTTAAACTATTACTCGAGTAACACTTGTTAGGCTTTATCCGAATTATGATCCTACCCAATATAAAAGTGCTACGGTCTTTAATGGGATTTTTTCTGAGGCTTAGTCCATGGAGTGGAGGCTTAGGCAAATCTTTGGCCCGTTTTTAGCCCATTGGTGAATCCTGTGCGTAGGGATAGAAACTGTGGTTTGGTGATTAGGGTTGTGGTGTGTTGTTTTGAGATAGAAAAATGTACCGCTGCATCTTGTATTTTTTTTTTTTGTATGAATAGTAAAATCCCTGCAATTGCGTGGATGTGGGCAAATTTTTCAAACCACGTGAATGTTGTCTTGTGTGATTGTATTCTTTGGAGCATATATTTTTTTTTTTAATCTATTTTGCATCTCATAGATCATGGAATTTTGTGATATTCCCTACAACACTTGCCCCTAAACTATTACCTGTGTAACACTTTGCACCCCATTCCAGGGTTAATAGTTCAGGGAAGTAAGTGTTATTTCTCATAGTTTAGGGTCTAGGGGGTAAGCGTAATAGATGTCATAATTTATGAGGACAAAGTGTACATTCTCAAAGTTTTGGGGCTAAGTGTAGAAAAGGGTAAGTTTAGGGGGGTAAAATGTATATTCTCGTAGTTTAGAAAGGTTAGTGTAAAAATAGTCATAGTTTAGGGGGTAAAGTGTAATATTCCCAAAGGAAAAAGAAAAATCAAGGTTTGCTATCATCACCTAAAAAAAAACAAAACAAACAAACAAATAAACTATGCATCTTTAACATGAAATTTTTTTTTTCTCTTCAATTTAAAATTTATTAAAAATAGTTTAATATTTCCAGTATATTTCAACTGTTTCCATGAGCCATGAGCTGCCAAGGAGCCTCAATGTCATCACCATATCCTTCTTCAACACCTCAATGGAAATATGAGGTGTTTCTTAGTTTAAGAGGCATGGACACCCGTAGAGGTTTTACTGACCATCTATATGCTACTTTGCAATAGAAGGGCATTTTGACTTTTAGGGATGATGAAGAACTTGAGAGAGGAAAACCTATTTCACCATAGCTCTTGAAAGCAATAAAAGAGTCGAGGTTTGTTATTGTTATTTTCTCAAGAAACTATGCTTCTTTGACATGGTGCTTAGATGAACTTGTCCATGTTTTTAGATGCAAGAAAGAGACGAAATCAATGATTTTCCCCATTTTTTATGATGTGAATCCATGTCATGTACGGAAACATATGAGAACTTTTGGACAAGCCTTTAATGAACACGAAAAATGTTTTAAAGAGAACTTAAAGAAGGTGAAAATGTGGAGAGCTGCTTTGAGAGAAGTGACCAATCTATCTGGTTGGCATTTACAAGATCGGTAAATTTCCATAACAAATATATTTCTTTTGATTTTTAAATAGCTAATGTTTTCTCAAAAATCATGATGTGTGTGTGTATATATTTATTGTTATTCAAATGCAACATAATATGCATGGATTGAAATGTTACAACATATATTAGTTAAGATTCTTTCGTATTATTAGAAATAGCTTGTGACCTTTGCTTTACGACTTAGGAAACACTTTGTTGCAATAATTAAAAAAGGAACTACTTGATTTAAGGACATAACTTTCTATGAATTATAAATCTATTAAGATTTTCTATTATCTTCATTATTATTTTTTTGGGTAAATTATAATTTATGCTTTGTGGGTTTGCTATTTTACAATTTAGTTCACAAAATCTAATTTTGGTGGAAGGCACTTGCCATGGCACCAAGTTTTGACCTCTTGACAGACTATATATTATGATGACCATAAAAATTAATTTTATGATGAAGAATCAATTATTGAGTCATGTAATGCTTTAATTTTATGGACAAACATTCAACAATTCTCTAGCTTATGACTAAGGGAGTTAATTTCGTACCATAGGTCATTTTAGTTTGGTTAGGGGAACGAAATATTTCGGTACTGGTATACCATTTTAGGATTACCACTATTTATATACTTACATTCTTATATATATGTTTGTATTTATTGATGTATGTATGTATGTATGCATTTGTTTATATTTCTGTTTATCAACATATAATTTAAAATTCACATATTTTATAAGCCCTACTATTGGCCTAAGTACATTAACTCAATGTACTAGCTTAAATAATATATATTTTTTAAAAATATTAATATTTTTATAATATTTTATATTATACTAGCCGAAATATCAATACCAGCCCAAAAATTTCCAGGTACAACTAGTGTAGGCCAGTATAACCTAGTATTTTATTCTTTACATATCAATACTAATTTTATAGCCGGTATGATATATACCGCCGGTATGCTTATCAAAAAAATGATATATACCGCCGGTATGAGTACAATATTGACTTCCTTGTTTATAACACTTTTTAGAAGTCAATGTGATGCTTCAACAACCAAAAATTACCTTTTGTCAAAGTATAGATTGGATTAAGTTTTTACATTGGGCATGTAAGTCCGTTTTAAAAGGATTTAGTTGACCCAATCATTGTTATGGGTTAACTAAAATCCTTAAAACGCATTTTAACCATTTTATTCACAAAGAAATTGTTTACATAATTTTTAAGAAGTAGAGCTTCTAGTAGTTTATAATGATATTAGTGCCTAAATAGAAATTCAAAGAACGCTTTCTCTTAAGGGGGGAAAAAATCATAATTTGGGCCTTGACTGAAGAGGTAAAAACTTCCGTATTTGCTGGCACTAAGGCTCAAGCAACCTAAAAATTTGATGGATCTATTCCAACTAAGTATAATGAAAAATATAGCTCTGTAATATATAACAAATATAATATACAATTCTTATATGAGTAGTTCTACTTCTATCCACGTTGCTTGAGCTAATGAATTCACATGTGTTTGAGCAAGGAGTATTCTTGCCTAATATTTTTCTTCCTCCGCTGTGGTTTTTTAATCGTGTTTGGACCATCATGTAATTATTTTATATCTTGTTCACAAGCATGAGTCAGAATTTATCCTAAACATTGTGAAAAATGATGATTTTATAATTGGTTAGGACCATCATGTAAATATTTCCTATCTTCTTCGCAGGCATGAGTCAGAATTTATCCAACACATTGTGAAAGAGATGATGGATAAACTGAGTTCAAAATCCTCAAGCATTACCAAAAAATTTATAGGAATAGAATCTACTGTGGCAAAATTGATCCCTTCGTATTTAGGTTTTGAGAATAATGTTTACATGATTGGGATTTATGGGATGGGAGGATTGGGAAAGACAACTCTTGCTAGAACTATTTATGATGAGTTTCATAGTTATTTTGAAGGTTCTAGCTTTATTGCTAATGTTAGGAAGATTTTAAAAAAACACGGGCTTCCTAGATTACAACGGCAGCTTCTTGCAAACATTTTGGAGGACAGAAAAATAGATATAAGGAATGTTTATGAAGGAGTTGAAATGATTAAGAAAAGGCTGTCATAAAAAAGTTCTACTTATTATAGATGATGTCAACCAATTGGACCAATTAGAAAAATTGGCTGGAGAGTTTGGATTGGGGAGTTGGATCATCATAACAACTAGAGATGAACATGTGTTGATCCAACATGGAATACTTAAAAGACATAAGCCTAATGTATCAAATAATGATGATGCTTCAAAACCTTTTTGTCTGAAAGCTTTCGAAATGGAGCAATCCAAAGAAGATTATATGCAGTTCTCCTGGAAAGTTGTAGAATATGCAAGTGGCCTTCCATTAGCTCTTGTTACTTTGGGTTCCTTTTTGGTTGGAAGAACAATAGATGAATGACAAAGTGCATTGGACAGTTTCAAAAAAATCTGAAAGGAGAAATATTTGATATACTTCAAATAAGTTACGATGGACTATAATAAATGTGGAAGGAGGTATTTTTAGATATTGCATGTTTCTTTAGAGAGAAGAAGAAACATATAGTAATACAGATATTAGAGAATTGTGGTTTTGATGCAATAATTGGTATAAGTGTTGTGGAAAAATCTTTCCTAACCATAGATGACAACAAAATTTTGGGGATGCATGATCTACTAAAAGAAATGGGTGAAAAAAATTATTTCTAGAATCAGGTGGAAAGCTTGGAAAGCAGAGTAGGTTATGGCTTTCTGAGGACTTGCTTCGTGTATTGGAGAAAGATATGGTAAGAACAATAACGGCTATAATTTTATTTCAGCAAATAAGATTTAGTAGGTATAGTGACATAATTGTGTTCAATAAATTAGTTCTTTTTAAAAAATATATTCCAATAGGTAAATGGTTACCTAAGTATTTAAGTAGCAAAATAAAGAATAAAACATTCATTTACCATGCTAAGATATTGTCAACGACGATTTATTATATTTTGAAAAAATAATATCTCTTTGTAATTGTTTATAAAATTGAATTCATCTTTCTTGACATAATCAACCAATCTTTCATTTCTTGGTTACTATCTAGAACAAAAGGCTATCTTAACTTTTTATTTTTATTTTTTATTTTTTTTATTTTATATAAGTCTGTAGGCTTTATTTTCTTTTTCCATCACTGTAAAAGTAATGTGGTAATCTCCTATTTATTGCCCTCATAGTCTTGAATTTCCAAAAGGTAGAAGTGCACCTTTCTAGTTTTAATGTATGAGTTTTAAATAGATTAATAAGAAGAACAAAAAATTTTAAAATAAGTTGTACTACAATCTATTGGTTACTAATAGGACCTAATATGTAGTACATTTTACTATTAACATGTGATGTTGTACTGCGATCTATTAGTTGCTAATGGGACTCTTAATATCTGTTTTGATTACTTTTTTGAAAATTTTAGAAGTTGCATTTTGAAAGCGTGTTTTTTCAAATGAACTTAAGTGATTGATAAAATATGTTAATCGTATTGGTAATATGAAAAATTGCAATATAAAAATGCAAGTTTTGGGCGATTTCCAATAATTAAATTGTAATATGAGAGGCGGAAAAAAAAAGTCAAATTATTTTTAGATGGACCAATAATTAAGAGGACTATATGTGAAAAACTCAAGGAGTAGATATTTTTATCTTCTTTGCGGCTTTTAACAGTGTTTAACTTGAGTAGTTCTAGACTTCTAGTACTCTTATCATTTGCTTGTGTAAATCATTGAGCTTTAGCTTTTGAAATCATATGCGGCAGAAGAGATTCAAGCCATAGCCACATACGGGAAAGAGGATTTCAACTTTGGAGAATTTCAAAAGTTTTTTCAAGGATGTCTAAACTTAGATTGCTGATTATTGATGGGCAGCACATCCCAGATGCTCTCAATCATGTTCCTAATGACCTAAGATATCTTCTGTGGAGCTTCTGTTCTTTAAAATCTTTGCCATCCAGTTTCCAACCAAAGAAGCTTGTTCAACTTGACTTGCAGTGTAGCAAATTTGAATATCTTCGGGAAGAAGTAATGGTAAATTTATTTCTTTTAACTGCCTTTCTATTATTTATTATTTCTCTTTTCTTTAAGTATAGCTCAAAGGGTATTTGAGCTTACTTGTCAAATTAATTTCTATCTCTAATGAAAGCTCTTTTTTTTTTTGGTAACAGCATTCAGTCAAGCTAAAGTTCATTGATCTTAGTTGTTCCAGAAACCTTATTAGGACACCTGACTTTTCAGGTGTTCTGAGACTTGAGGGACTAAAACTTTCTTGGTGCAACAGTTTGGTTGAGATCCACCCATCTATTGGACAACTCAGCAGGCTTAGGTACTAATATCTGCAAGGCTGCGAATCTCTTACTGATCCTCCCAGCATGTCTTCTGAAATGCAATCCCTTATAATCTCAAATTTCTTCCAAGCAACATGGATGATTTGAAGTCTCTTGAAAAACTCATTCTTTGTGGATGCTCAAAACTAAAATGGTTGAAAAAGTTCCCATCAACTGTAAGATATATAAATGCTCGATTTTGTTTTTCCCTAAATTCGTCACCAGCATTGGTCAAACTGAGTAGCTCATCACAACCTTGCTCCCAGTCGTGTCTGTATGATGAGAGCAGCAGTGAACTGGCATTTACAATATTGTACCATTACCTACAAGTAATCTCTTCTCTCTCTCTCTCTCTCTCATTGTTAAATAACAGCTACCTACAGCCTACAACAATAGTTGTGTTTTCGGTACAGGGGCTCCTTTGTTGTAAAACCGATTATGAAACTTGTACCAAAAGAAAAGAGGATGTAACTATAACTGAATTTCAGATAATTGTTCGCGGGTTTGAAATTACTTCATGGTTAACTCATCAATGTGTGGGGAATTCAAAAAGCATGGAGCTACCTTTTGGTGTAATAGTAAATCGATGGGATTTGCTATATGTGCATCAGCATCAGCTACTAAATGGATGGGATTTGGCGTTAGAGTTCGTGTGATAGCCCTTGGTGATATGCCTCTGAACTTTTCACCATGTGGATGCATTGTGAGGACAGTATATGGCTATTTTATTTGTCTCGTGATGATTGGTTTGCTACTGTTGGGAATGGTGAATGCAGTAAGATTAAGGTTAAAATTGAGACCTATGACTCAGCCATTCATGTGCGTGAATGTGGGGTAATTTGGTATACGAGCAAGACGTGGACGAGTTCAACCAAAAAAATGCACAATGTTTGATTGAGAGCTTTGGTAATGACCATCTCAAACATCCTTCCCATTAATATTCAATCCAACTTTATCTTATTTTCTTTCTAGCTATACATCTGGGTTTTACACTAGCAAGTAAGTCTTGTCATTTTTCTTTTTCTTCTTTTGGCTCACCATGCGCAATCAATCCCAATCACCCTATAGTTTTTGAGTTCCTGGAAATTAACTGTAGATTTCTACATCATCATCACTTACAAGAAGCATAATAATTAGTAAAACATTGGGCAAGTAATTAAGAATATGATCTGGATAGAAAATACATTCTCAAGCTTAACCCGTTATATTTCTCTAAGGATTTTGCGAATTTAGATCGTTCAATCCTAATTTGGCATCCTATTTGTAACTATTAGAGTATTATGCTATTTTGCATATTCATTTTGTGCTGGCAAATGCAATATAACTTTTCCTGATTTGAAATGTGAAAATTAGAGACTGTATAGTATTTCCTTCCCGACCATGTATACTCTTTATAATCATTGTTGTTATGCCTTCTTAAATAGGTAAGAATCAACTCCAATTACTCTCATCAGTAATGAGTGAATTATTATTGTAGTATCATACTAACTCAAGTTTTCACATATATGCAGATGGTGATGATGGTGGTGATGATAATGATGATTGAAATGACTGCAGAAGATGGTGCTCATTTTTTTTTCCATAGGATGAATTTTAATTGAGGCTTTGGCAAGTAGATGTGCACATGCATTTCAATCAGCCTAACCATGTTTTAATGAAGTTGTATTTGGTTCAATTACAATGATTTGGAAACTTGTTCAATTGGCATATCTGTGCATCTTATTTTAAAATGGAAATAGAGTTGAAGATCTACTTATACAGGGGATCTAGTTCTAGACAGATAATGAGTTATATGGTTTTACTAATAATATTTCTTGTTGGATGAATTTCAAGTGATTTAGTGCTATTGGATTGCATACAAACCAGGTAACTTTGTTACATTTCTCTGTTCTATATGGATTTGAGTTAATGTCTATGAGACAGTGATTTGCGAATTTTGAAGCAGAACTTTAAGGTTATATGTTTTTATAAATCTAGCCATACTATGAAATAACAATTAATTTTAGCATTCAGTCTTGAATATTTCCCTTGCAGTTCAAAAATCGCAAGTTTCAAACAAGTTCACTTCCATTAAACTGTGTTATTTTCTACTATGCATCAAGGGTTGTTAGAGGGCGTGTCTGGCAACATTTAGGAGCCTAGTTTGCAGTCTAGTATGTATATTTTTGGCATTCGTTGTACACTTGAGAGGGAAAGGCCTTTGGATCAGATTCTTGACAGGATCTATTGAACTAGCATTTCTGCTTGCTCTTGGAACAAATTTAACTAATAGGCAAAAACAGATTAATGGGCAATCTTTGGAGTTGTTCCTTTCTTTAAAGTTGCTTCCCTAACCTATCATTTCCCTCTTGTTGTGCAAGTTATGTTCAATTTACTTAATGGGCACTCAAAATACAAGTGTGCTCTACATTCCAGACTTTCTTGTAGAATACATAATTTAGGTCACCTGTGTGACCCCAATGCAGCATTATGTCCAGAGTGCCTATTCTATTACTCATTACTAGCCAACAATGGAAAGCACGAATTGTAAGAGCTTGAGAGAATCAGATGATTTTCCCTAGCTGATTTTTATTTTTATTTTCTTTCTACTTTCTTTAGTTTATTTTTAATGAATTTTCTTATTCATAAAAGATTTTTTTTTTTTTTTTTTTAAATGAAGAGAGTGAGTGGAAGGGACTCTCACCTAAGTTACTCCACCTTTAGGTTCTTTACATTTAGACCAACCACTTCTTGATTATGGCTTGCCACTTATTGGACTTGATTGTTCAGACTACCATTTGTGCCGTCAAATGGTGGCTTCAGCTTTCTTTACATTCCAATTGCTTCTGCATTTGTGCCAATGCCCTGCTTTCATCAGCGTAGATTAGAAGGCACACCTTTAGATTTACCAATCGCTAATGAAATATATGTATCCATAGTAAAGCTGCAAAATTACTCAGCTCAATCCAGTATTAGGCTATCGAAACTTTGGTCATGTTGAAACTAGACTACCTTTGTCCTTGACTGAACCTCAGCTAGTCTGCTTAGTCTATGTTTTATGTTGGTTTGAGCTCATTCTTGTTCACAAGCCTAAGTGAACTTTATTAACTAGCCTAAAATCAACAACATAAAATCTGTTAATTTACTAATACAAATTAGCAATCCAAAAGCATAATTCTGTCACTATGTTTTTTTTTATTTTATAATCACCATTGATGTTTGTTTAATCCATTGTTGTTGTTATTATATCATCATCACATCATAATTATAATTTTACCATAGTTGTCTTCTGGTTTGAGAATCTGATATGTCAGACTGAGAGATATAATTCAGGCATCATGATAATTGAATTTTTGTGGCTGCTAAGCAGTGTGTGGGATGGCTAGTGCATTAAGGGCTTTATACGGACAAGCCAATAGGGCAGAGCTATTCCTTCTGCATATGGGAGTTCTTTCACTTTTCTGTTCCTTCTACTGGAATGGTTTTGTAATTCTTTTTTGTTCTTTCTGTCAAGAAAATGGTAGTCTTCATTTTTTGGCTACATGTATTAAGTCTATTCACATTTTGTTGCATGCCAATCATTATAGTAGGCTTCTAATTTCTCACTGTATGCAGCTTGGCAATTACTTATACATGTTTTCTTACTCCTGAACTTGTTTATGCATGGTATACAATTGTTTTGAAAAAGAATGTATCAAACACTTTGTAGCACTCAGGCTTTAAATGAGTTGGGAGGTGGGAATCCACAAGCAGCTAAATGAGTGTCAAGATCATAATGGTTCTTGTAATTGCAGAGATGGTTATTGTAGGCATGATTCTCTTCAGTTGCTGCTATGTTTTAGGCTATGCCTTCAGCAACGAGAAGGAAGCTGTGGATCTATTGCGAATATGGTCCCTTTTATTTGTCTCTCAATAATCATGGATGGCTTACAAGCAGTACTTTTAGGTAACTTTCTCACATTTCTCTCGTGTAAATGGGCAATTATTTGGAGCAAAACTTTTGAAGTCATAACTTATTCAATTCATGGTATACCATCCGCTAAACATTCATTCATTATTCAGTTTAGAATATTTTCTTTACAATTTAGAAGTTAACTAATTGTAAAATAATAATAATAATAAATAAATAAATAAAGGTATCAAACAAGTATACTCTTGAATAATCTTCTGTTTTTGGGTTATAATAGTTGTGGCCTAATCATCCAGTATCTTTCTTCAAAACAATGTATAAGTTGTGACTCTTCCTTGATGCAATGCCATTAACCCTGCAAAGTCATTTTCTGCTTTGCATCAGGAGTTGCTAGAGGAAGTGGCTGGCAGCATATAGGAGCCTAGGACAATTTTGGGGCATGCTATCTAGTTGGGGTTCCATCAGTTATTGTTTAGGCCTTCGTTGTACACTGAAGAGGGAAAGGCCTGTAGATTGGACTATTGACATGGTGTACTGTACAAAGCATTTCTACTTGCTCTTAAAACAAGTTTCACAAATTGAGAAAAACATGTTATTATTGCCACACCAAAAAAAGAAAAATTCATTCCTTTATAATTGGTTTTTCTCACACCAAAAATTACAATTCATGTTCAACTTGATCATGCAATACGAAAATTTGGAATCTTATGATTAATTTTTACTGGAATAACTCATGTCTAATCTAAATGTTTTAAATTTGGTTGTAAGTAAAACATTTTAGGCTTATTAGTCTAAACCAATTTTGAAATCTTAGTTTGATTTATGTTGATGTTTCAACTTTCAAGCATCAGCAAGAGAGGATATTTGATGGTGATATTTAGTGTAGACTCCAGAGTGGATTAAGTTAGTTTAATGGACAATATATTCTATTTGTGATTCTAGAGACTATAATTTGAGAAGTGTTATGTTCACAATATTTTCACAATAAATTTTAGTTGGCAGATTGTTATAGGTTTTTAATTTGAATTTATTATTGAAATTACTTTTTTGCTTACTAGTAACAGCAAGTAACATCCCACTACATAGAATTTGCTGTAAAAATATTGTTGATATAGCATTTTTCATATAATTTGGCTAATCCTTATTGTTATCCAATCATATAGAAATGCATATGTTTACATTACGAAGGAATTCATCAAAAATAAATAAATAAATAAAACATAATAATATCATTATTTTGCCATTAGCACAATTTGAAGGTCGAAAAACCTCTTTTTTTTTTTTTTTTTATAAAAAAAAAAAACCTTTCCGGAGTTATTTTTGTATATCAATGCGCATCATTAGCGCGATGGTCATTCCATAAGTACAAGTTCTTGTGAGGTGAGGAGAAGCAAGAGTCAAGATTCAAGTTTCTAAGAGGGAGTTTCACGTACATATACATTTAAATTAGATTAGAGTATAATTCTATCTCAAATAAGAAAAACAAAAAGTGCTCTGTGGAAGATTTCGGGCGTTGAGGAATTAGGACGGGAGCTTCTTTATCTTTAGTAAGATAATAATACAATTTGATTTCTCCAACACCAAAAAAAAAAAAAAAAAAAAAAAAAAAAAAACCAATTTGTCAAGCTTTTCTTTGCAAATTATTTGTAAATTGCTTTCCCTTTCTATTTTTTTATTTTATTTTTTTAAAACTCTATACGTAGGGGTATTTGCGGTACGATGTGATTTAACTAAAACCATAATTGTATCGCATCTTATTTTTGCGGTCACATGTGCGATGTGGTGTGGTTTAGAGTTTAGTCAAAATCATAACCGCATACCTTATTTTTACGGTTACATGTGTGGTACTATGTATAAGATGCAATTTGAAATATGTATATTTTTCAAATTTTGGGCTTTTCCTACCTAGCTCAAAACTAATTTTAACCTTTTTTTTTGCCAAGTTTTAAATTATTAATCTAGTTTTTCTTTATTTTGGGTTGACTTTTCTAGTCAACACTTGCTAAGGCTATCAAATTATTATTATTATTATTATTATTATTTTTTGTTGAAAACTAGGGTTATTAAACTATTAATAATATATTTAATATTATAAATAAATAAATATATTAATATATAGAGAGGGTGCGGTGCGGTTTATGTGGTTTTCTTATTATAAAACCGCAAACCGTACTGCACCATGTAGTGCACTATTACTTGCGGTGCGGTGCGCTTATGCCATTTTGTGGACGGTTTTGGTGCAATTTTTGCGGTTTGGTGAATACTCCTACTCTACTGAACTTTTACAATCAAGATCGGTAAAATTATATTCGTCTAGTCCAATCGCTTATGGTTAAATTTCAGTTGATTCTAGGATATGAGGGAGACTCTTTGTAGGCTTGTAGTAGATAACATAACACAAAGAAATTTATGTTTTTTTTTTTTAAATGACCTTATAATTCCTTGGACTATCTTTATATTAATATATGCCAAAATGTAATGATATTATGATATGGCTTGTGTTCAGTAGCTAATTTCATTGGACACCTTGGGACATAGACACGTATCCACATCCTAACGTTTGATTAATGACATAACTATTAATATTTAATTTTTTTTGGAAATTTTGCAAGCATAGAAGATATAAGAAGAAAATGTGATTTAATGGTGGATTTGTTAAAATTCATATTCAATAAAAATATATTGGGTACTAAGTTTATTGCCAAATTTTATCACTTTATAATTTACCAAATAATAGATTGAAAAATATAGCAACAAACAAGTTCAAGCCAAAATTTCTCCTCACAGCTCTTATTTGTCTAAGTGCCAATTAATCATTTAAGTTTCACACTTCCAAACCCATAATTCCAGACCCCTTTAATTTGTTATACAAGAATGAATACATACATATATACATATATATACACACACACATATATATATATATGTGTGTGTGTATACACCCTTTTTTTTTTTTTTTTTTGAGAAGCATATAGAAGTATACCAGAATGTAAATGAAAAGGCTTTTGTTTACAGATCTCTCTCTTATTATTGGGCGTGCGGGGTTATGATAGTTTGGTCATTTAGTGAATGAACAAATTAATTGGACAAGGCGTCCAGCCCCAATACGGTGATTCAGCCAAAAAAAAAAAGCCCCAATACGGTGGGCCATGAGAAGATAATCATGAATCTAAATTGTTTCAGTTTTACTGAATTAACTTCTTTGTTTTTGTTTTTTTGTTTTTTGTTTTTATTATCATTATTATTTTTAATAAGACTGATAAAGAGTAGACCATGTAATTTGAAAATTCTTTAACATATTATGAAGTTAGAATAAGCCTGATGGTACAATTTATGCCACAGTTTGTCACATAGGCGAGTTGTAGCACAAGTTGTGGCACCAAAACTACTCTACGAAGTAGTCCTTCCCTCATCAAAAAAGAAAAAAGAAAAAAGAAAAAAGAAGGAAGTGGTCCACATGAAGACATCTAATCAAAGCATTGAACACATGCAGTAGATTATTCCCCCCTGAATAATGATGTTTAGAGCATTAGCATTTGGGGATGTAAAAAAGTACCTATTATATATCCTTAAAACTTACTTTATTTATTTTTTCATATAATTTTACAACTCACCCAACATTTTAGTTTCTATTTTTACATACAACTCATTAAAATAATATAAACTATACCAACAAATAATATAAACAAATCAATTCTTTCTCTTCTCTCCCATCTCTTTCTCCCCAATTTTCCTCTCTCTCCATTAAAATATTAATTTTTATTTTTACAACTCATGAATAGTAGGGTTGTATATATACAACCTTACTATTCACAGATGGTATAAATTTTTAGATACCCACCCCTGGATGTAGCATGTTTTTAAAGATATAGGTTGTAAAATAGCAACCGGGGGGTTTTTACACCTCCAATGCTAGTGCTCTAGGAAGTGGTCCTGAATTACCTTTCTAAGTTATTCTTTTGTTTATTTATCTATTTTATGACTTTTTTACCCTTAAAAAAATTGGTGACCGCCTAAATTTTGTTTAGACACATGATTAAATTTTGGACAAAGTTTGATAATAAGCTTGATTGTAAACTAATGTTCCATTTGTTTCGATAGAAAATATTGTGTAAAGATAGTTTTCCGTGTTTTCCAGTTTCTGGTAGCATTAGAAAAAATGAGTCAAATAAAAACTATCTTTGATCCAAATAAAAAGTATGACTTATTTTTAGAGATTGTTTTCTACTAATTTTTTTTGGAAAACAACTCTATGTCACAGTAAGCTAAATAAGAAAAGTTAAAAGATTGTTTTTCAACTCATTTAAGGTTACTACTTACTACCAAATATAAAAAATGAGACAATTTTATAGAAAATATTTTTTGAAAAATGACTTATTTTTTAGAAAATATTATTATCGAAAAAAACAGAATGTAAGGCTATATCTTCACTCAATATTTTTTATTGAATGTAAATTTTAATAAAGCATCTCCTTCAATGCTTGGTCACCAGGCATCGTGTAAACAGGCAAACAGCGATACAATGGGCGGTTTCCCATGTATTTTGGTTTTTGTTTGTTATATCTTTTTCTTTTCCTTCTTTCTCTGACCTGATGGGCCCTGTTGTTGTTTGTAATTTTGTATACGGCATAGCTAGGATATTTTTCTTGGCCGAATTATATATTCATATGTCAAATTTATAATTATAAGTATACAAAATGATCAAATTTAAAATATAATAATATTATTTCTAAACTCAAATCAATGCATCTAAAACCAAAATTAAAGGATAGAATTAGTTGGGGAAAAAAATGAGACGATGAGGAAAAAAATCAAATTTGTGAAGAAAAAAACGCATAATTAAGTTCAAGCAATGCCGTCAATGCACACAATAATGCATTTTTGGATGCAAAATACACAGTGCATTGCACTTTTAAATGCTTATAAAATATAAAAAAGAAAAGACACATGGTGTCTAGGCATTTGTTAAGAAAACAGAACCATGCAAATAAGAATATTCTTTTTCCGAAATTATAGACACACGTGACACGTCCCACTAGGACATATCAGTGTACTCTGCAAGTCTCAACACAAATGCTCCTAAATTCAACCTTTTGATCATGAAAGAAACGTCAAAAGTTGATTTAGTTTCTTTCACTTCTTGTCTCCAGCGAAGACAACTATAATTCTTTTTTTTTCTTTTTTTTTCTTTTTTTTTTTCTTTTTTAACTGAGTCTATGATATTATGGAGTTATCAATATTAAACTTTATATTTTTAGAATAGTGTTGATGCCCATTTTTGCAAATCTATACCCAAAGGCTTATGAGGAAGAAAGTCCCACAAAGAGCAAAGCCTAAAGGCCCACCAAGAAGACCAAAGAACAAGAAGGGTCCAAAGAAAGAAGTGCAAGTAAAAACAATCTACGGCAAAACGTAAATCCGCAGAATACAAGTCTGTCTACCGCAGAATACCAGTCTGCCTGCCGCAGAATACAATTCTTTGGCAGGATGGCTTCGGCAGATGAAGATAAATTGGGCCCAAGACCCTTTTTGATCCAGTCAACATTATTTGGCCCACAAAGACCCAAATCCTTTTGTATAGAAAAAGATGGGCATGAGAACTGATATGAAAAATAACGATGAGAGAAAAAAAAGAAGCAGCAGGAATTGCGTGAAGGAAGAGTCAAACTAAATGACAAATGTAGCAGGAAACGCATGAAGAAACAAGACAAAAACACGCAGCAGACGAAACAGAACTAATCTGCTGCGGCAGAAATGGCGTGGGAGATAAAAACAAAAGACAGTAGAGCAAGAACAGAAGGGCCGGGGCACCACCAACCTGTACCCAGCCAATACAAGGGAGGTGGGCCCACGGTCAAAGAGATTCAGAGGGCGTGGTTTGGTGGTGGGGGGAAAAGGGGGTCTATATTTGGTTTCCTGCCATGACTTCTTTTGGGAACATATCCTGCTGGGATGATATCTTACCTAAAAGAAGTAATAAATGGTTGGGACCACTGATGCATGCCATAGAGCTAGGTAGTGAGGTAGAGGTATACGGCAGGAACAAACAAAAGAGAATTTTGTCGCGCAACAAACATGTTTTGAGCAGATGACAGTGGTCGGGGCAACTAATGGGTGAGTGGGTAATCTTGAAAGGATGCCCACAACAAACCAAAAACAGTTGGTGAAGCCCTAGGGGTAAAAGGGAGAAATTCCATTGAATTAGCTCACTATAAAAGAGAGGTAGCCACGATAGAAAACGGAGGACCGAAGAGGGGAGGAAGGTAGAGGAAAAAACAGGGGAATGAGTGAAAAACAGGGGAAGAAGAAAAACACCCAGAGGGGAAAGAAAGAAAGAAAGAAAGAAAGAAAAAGAAGAGAGAAAACGCAGCAGGAATAGGGGCATGCATCAATAGACCATCTTTTCCCTCCCTCTTAGCAAACCCACTCTTTGAAATCTCCAAAAGTAACAGCTAGTAGCCATTTAGGTCTATTCTCCAAAATAAACAACTTTTACGGCAAGAGCTCATGATAAGGTTGTTGAAGTTGGAGTTTGGGTTCCTTCTTGGTTTACTTATCTTATGGGCAGATTTAATACTTAATTTTGATTGCAAATATATTTGATTTTCAACTTATATCTACCGTATTTAGTCATCCTGCCGTAGCACGTTTTTATCACGTCTGCCGCAACAGTTGTCCTGCTGTGGTGTTTTACTTGCTGTATTAGTTATCCTGCCGTAGCACATTTTCATTATATTTACCGTGTTAATTATTATACAAGCTAATCATTTCCTACTAAACTTTCTTCTCTATTTGTTATTACGTATTTTGCTTTTGACACAAACTAACCATTATCCTGCCGTAAGTATATATATATATACATATACCCTGTTTCTCATGTTCTAGAGAAATATATTTTATATATGTATATGTGAATACGTATAAGTATATATACTTATATATGTATGTATATATTTGAGAATATGCTAACCCATTTAAACTAACACTTGTTTGATGGGTATTTTCTTTGGGTTTTAGATTTGTTTAGGCGCAGGAAATTTTGTTGCACAGCAAAAGGTTTTACGGTAGGAAGCTTTACGGCAGACAGCTTTAAAGCACGGCAGACAGCTCTATTGCACAAGGCTTTACGGCAGAAAGTTTTAAAGCACGGCAAGCAGGAAGCTTTAAAGCACGGCAAGAAGCTTAAAGCACGGCAGACAGCTTTAAAGCACGACAGGAAGCTTTAATGCACGGTAGGAAGTTTTGTTGCATAACAAAAGGCTTTACGGTAGGAAGCTTTACGGTAGACAGCTTTAAAGCACGACAGACAGCTCTATTGCACAAGGCTTTATGGCAGGAAGTTTTAAAGCACGGCAGACAGGAAGCTTTAAAGCACGGCAGACAGACTTGCTGCATAGCAGAAAAGTCAATCCTGCGGCAGAAACTAGAGAAAAGTTCCTGCGGCAGGAACAAAGGATAAGCCCATTTCGCAGCGTTCTCCCTTGGACTTGGACTCAACGTTTGCGCACAAGCCGGCCCAAGTTGAGTTCTAGTTGGACCGGTCTCAACTTCCTTACTCAGAATACTCGGGCCTACTACCGCGGCAGGCAGCCCAGCCCAACGCACAACAAAAAAGGCCCCCACAAATAGTTTCAAATTAAGTCCTATAATTTAAAAGTTTTAATTGAAAAATTAAAGTTTATAAATGTAATAATAAATTAAATTTTATGATTATGTTTTTTTAATCTTTGTTTTATACTATATATATATCCATTACAAACTTACCGTTGTGCAATCTGTCTTATTCTTTTTCAACCAATAATTAGACTTATTTCCTCATTTCTAAATGGATTAATAATAGCTCTTAAAAAATAGGTCTGTTTGGTACGTGTGTTTAAACAATAGTTTCAATTTTTTTTTAAATACGTGCAGATGAAAAAATGTGTAAAAATACATGTAATGTTGTTTAAAAACTAAAAACATATATTTAAAATAATGTAGTAAATAGCCCTTAAAAAATTAAAAGAAAATTTTAAAAAAGAAGAAGAGAAGCTCTTATAATGTCATTTTAACTTTTTAAGTGGGTCCTTTGATGATTTATTTAAAAGTTAGGCAATAATTAAGATTAATATGGCACTCGTTGCAGTCCAAGGTTGAGTGCATTTATTTATCAAGATCATACACTACTGCACATAAAAAGAAAAAAAACATTAATGAGTGGATGTCATGTCAAGCGTATAATTAGACGCGTCCAATTCCAAATAGTGTCTAACCGAAAAATATTATCTTTTCTTTACTGTCATCAAATGCGTATTTTGTTTATATTATTTTAAATTTACCACGTCAAAATTCAAACTCTAACTCCAGTTAAAGTAATATACAAATAGATTTCGTTTATCTATAAATATATAATAATTATATATCACATAAATTTGGATGCAATCACTCCACTATTTGAATTTAATGATCAGTTTGTTTCGATGTAAAATATTTTTAAAAAAATATTTTTCAATTTTGTGGTGTTTGTTTTGTAGTAAAATATTTGATTAAAAGTAAAATATTTTCAGTCAACTAAAAATCAACCTAAGCAAATTTATGTAAAATATTTTACACTTAAAATTTTGGGTAAAATATCATTTTCGTCCCTAAATTATTACAAAAGTTCGTTTTTCGTCCATAAACTTTCAAAAGTTCTATTTTCGTCCCTAAACTATCACAAAAGTTCGTTTTTCGTCCTTAAACTTTCAAAAGTTCTATTTTCGTCCCTAAACTTTCAAAAGTTCTGACGGAGTGCTGACGTGGCTTGACAGAGTGTTGATGTGGGAGGGACGAAAATCAATACGTTTGGAAAAGTTTAGGGACGAAAATAGAACTTTTGAAAGTTTAAGAACGAAAAACGAATTTTGTGATAGTTTAGGGACGAAAATAGAACTTTTGAAAGTTTAGGGACGAAAAACAAACTTTTGTGATAATTTAAGGACGAAAATGATATTTTACCCTAAAATTTTAGTAAAACATTTTACATTTGCTCACTCCCTTACACCCCAATACTTATCACTCCCATAATCACTTTCGCGCTTAAACTCTCCCTCTCATATTTCTCTCCAAAAAACCCAGCCGCCTTCGGTCCCCTCTCCCACCAATCCCTAGCTCCAAGGTTTGAGGCACCACCTGCCAGCTCTAGATTCCATCGGTGCCGCCCATCGCTGGCAAAACGCAGGTACTTTTTTGTCTTTTTAGATTAAATTTCTCATTTTCTTTTCGTTTTTCTTCATCTCTCTAACCTTTCTCTGGTTTTTCTTAGGTTCAATTTTTACTCTTTGCTAGAAAATACCTCAAAGTTTTAGGTTTTATTTTTGATGAATTATATTTGATTTCTTATCAATTTTCATATGGGTTTTCCAGTGTTGATTTGGTTGTGTGAGATTTATTTATTTTTTTGATGATTTTGACATTTGTTGTAGGGTCTATAATTTTCAAATCTTTTTTTTTTTTTTTTTTTGGGGGGTGGGGGGGTGGGGGTTTATTTATGTGTGGCATTATGATATTTTGTGATGAAATTATTGTATACTAGTTTATGATATATGTTTGAGATCAAAGATTCTTTGTTAGAATTTGAACTAGCAGATCTAATATGAATTCAATGTGTCAAAAAGTTGAAGTTTTTCAGATTTGGGCAAAAATTTCTACAAAGACCAGTCTTTGGTCATCAAGCAATAGAAGGTGACGAAGTGAAGAGGTCCAAATGCCGACCAATTCAACTTCAATAACTTCGAAAAGTGTCTCTCTCAAATTTATCTCTCTTTCTTTCATTTGTCCATGTTGGCACTATTACATGATTAACATTAAGAAAATTAAGAAGTCAAGATTTGGATTTGAGAGCGTGGACCAAAGAATTTATGTGCTGCTCAATGCTTTTTATACATCATTAAATGTTACTGTGTATGCCACATGAAACCGATTTTACTAGCTCTAATGATCTCTTGTCACCTCAAGCTTGCCCTAATCTACGTTCATATATAAATAATGACTAAAGAGTATAAAGCTAATTACTGCAACATCAACTTCTTTTTTGATAATTCAAAAAAAAAAAAAAAAAAAAAAATCAACCCAAAACAAAACAACATGAGTTGCTTATTTCAAAGAGAAGTGTTACAATCACAACAAATCTTAAGCGACAAGTTATTATTGGTTCAAATTTGAACTTATCGTCAAAATTAATTTTTTATCCACTAATAATAGTCAATAACAACTTGCCACTTAAAATTTATTGTGAAAATATTGTGCACATAGCATTCAAATTTAGGGAAATAAGCAAACGTTAGCAATTGATAGAACACATTTTTGTACAAAACTAGAATGAAACACAAATTCCAACTAACCAAGCTAAACTAATTTGATACAACTCATCTAGATTTAGCACATTGTGAACTTCTGCTGCACCAGCAACAGACTCAACTAGTAACCAAGCCTAAGCAAGCAGCTTGGAGATACTAGGCACTAGCCCAGCATCTTAAGCTGCATCAAGCTATTATGGGAAATAGATCACTGCTAATCGTCTGGATTAAGATTTCAACAACCTCAAGTAAATGTGTTGTAATTTGCCGAAAATAATGAGCCCGCCCCACCGTGCCTATTCGCTACAAGCCTTTTGGGGCCGTAGGTGGAACCTTGTTTCCACAAGTAGTCTTTGCTTTGCCTACATATGATAATGACCCCGTATATATGTCATATATCTTTACATATGTAATTGGGCCACAATGGCAATTTTATTCACTACATTTGTGATATTGGGCCTAATGCACGACGTGCTATTCGAGAAGACCGTTATGGAGTACTCTATTTTAGTAGAAGTTGTCAAGGTTTTCTGCCTCTGCACTTGTTATTGCAAAACAATTATGGAAAAAATTTAGCTTTCGATTAGTTTGGAAGAATTTTCTTGCAAGAAAAGGATTATAACTTACAAATTGCTGATGTTGTAAGTGGATAGGTAAGTAAAAAGTGATGTTAATAGTGACCAGATGAAAACTAATAAAAATTTGCCACAATAGCAGTTTGTAAAAATATTGTAAAACAGTTTATAGTTGTAGCATTACTTAAAAAACTCTATTAAAAATTATTATATTTTTCTTTATATTAATTAATTCTATGGGTATTTTGTGGGATTTTTTACACATGAGAAGCTTTTTTTTTTTAAAAAAAAAATAAATTGATACGGTTACAATAAGACAAAAATTCGGATCCTTGTTCTTCTACAATAGGAGAGTGAATTATACAACTACTAAATTATAAGGTTCCCCTGAGAGCAAGTTGTCACCCATCATAACTGGATTTCAAGTGGTCAAAATGTATGCATTATGCCTAAAAAAATTGCTAGTATTTTTTCTTTTTTTGAGAAACAAAAAAATTGCTAGTATTTCTTATGTTTGTTAATTGTGTAACCATTAAAGTTTTTGTTCAAGGTCACAGTCTTCCTTGATATGGCCTTTTTTGACATTTGCATATTACCATATTGAGACTTATATTAATGACTAGTAGGGGTGGCATGTGCAAGGCACATGCGGGCCATTGAGTGAAAAAAAAAATTAAGATAAAGCTTCTATTTGAAGAAATATGAAAATTATGTACTAAAAAAGTATGTGATACAATACTTGTGGGGATAAAAGCCCAAATTCATATATTGGGCCTTAGGCCCTATTTAAAGATATGAGTATGTCCGAGGAGGAGTAAAGGATTGTGAAAGACCCCAGAATAGAGAATCACGTAAGGAAAGGATGAAGGAGTATAATCCGAGGAGTATATCCTCCTCGGACTTGAAGAATATCGGTCAAGTAAATACCTGGGCAGCTTGGGTGAACTTCCAGGAAGTTCCAGCGATAAGGATGAACTTCATGCACGTATAAAGATGATAGAAATAGAGAAATATCTAAAGAAAAATCTGCTATCACCGCATTTAATGCACTGCACCAACTTTTCTGGCCGTATTTATATGGAGAAGACCCCTGAACAGTGCAATCTTAGCTACCACCACTCATGGAGAACTAAAGAAGATACTTGATGTGACATGTACTCAAGTGAATACGTAGATGAAGAACAAGTGTACAATGAAGATAATTTAAAATAAAACTATATAAATGTAAGAGACCTCTCAGGAAAGGAGAATCGAAAGAAGAAGAAAAAGAAGAAGAAGAAAAATTTACTGTAGCTCTAAGAGTGACATTTGCCATTCAAACTATAATTGGTCTCTTCAGACCTAAATTTATTCAAGTTCCCGGCATTTTAGTACTTGTTCTTTTATTAACATCTTAATTAACTGTTGTTGAGTTCACAAACAGCCTAGTTCTTTCATCCACTCTCTACAAATTCATTGTATTGGGCTTAGTAGGCTCACATCCCATCTCTTTTGGGCTTGGGCTACAAATCTTGACCCTACAATACTATTCTCCATTATAAGAATATTGATTACATAAAAACCTAGAGTAGCAAATTAACAAATGAATATCTATCTTAGAACCTCTTTGTTAAAAGTAATATCCATTTGCTAAACATTTTTAAGAATGATAACAAATATCATTAGCATCCAACAATAAGCAATTAAGTTTTGCTATGACATTGTTATGATAGTTAAATTTCGATATGTCCGATATCATATGTTGTAATTGAAGCTTTTCATCAAACACCCGCAACCATTTACAATGAAGATTTTGTTCTTCATACTTCCTTCATTGTCTTCATACATTGTATGCATCTAGCTATGATGTTTAGCTTACTTAGTTCTTAATAAACTCCCTTACACATGAGAAAAGGAATAAAAAAAGAACAAGAAAACAAAAGGCATATTTGTGTCTTCGAGGTTTCCATTAGAATAGATTATAGGTCTAAAAGATTAAAACCTAGTAAATCATTGTTTTCTAGATAACAAGTAGAACACCCTATATAACCATTCTAACTTTCCAACCATGACTACAACATAACACTTAAAATAAAAAATAAATAGAATCAAACTAACACAATCACATAATGAAACTAAAATAACTTGTGCAAAAATCAGAAACATATGAGAAATAACAAATGGTGAGTGCTACATTAAAAAAAAGATGGATTCCTTACCTTTAGAAACATGTAGAAGATAAAATGGATAGTCTAAGCACACTTCTAACCAGTTTGAGCAAAAGTGTAGTTATGTAAATCAAAACAGAACTTGAATGCTCCTAACATTGGTTTTTTTTTAAAAAAAAAAAAAAAAAAAAAAGGAGCTAAGCATGCTAAGACAACCCAACCTTCTGATGATGAGAGGCTATATGAAACAAATAAAATTACATGACAAAGCAATATATCATTGCAGAAATAGATGAAAATATAAATTATATATCACTTGACCCTCAGCTTTCAATAATGTATATGTGCTCTACATCACCAAAATTCCTAAATGAACATAAGTTAAATTCCCTTTTGCTTCTCATTCCTACAATATAGCAATGAATCTATTGAAATGAAGTTATTCACTTTTATTGATATTCATACCAGATGAAATTATTATTTACTCACAAAGTCATTTGCTCCTTTAAGCTAACAATGAAGCAATATAATCCTTCTTTGTGTGCTTGAATTTGTTGCACCTGTAATATCTAGAAACTCAAATCAAGATTATGAGAGATACAACCTGAATAAAGCTACTTTGTAGTTGCTCTAAATCTTAAATTTCTCTTCTTAATCCCTCTCTCCTTTAACGAGTGAATATCAATTTTGTTCTGTTTCCTTCCCCTTATCTCTCAATCTAACAACACAAGTCATGTAGAAGCTGAATCTGACTAGTAGAAGCCATCCTAACAAAATTTGGGGAATTCATATCAACAAACTGGAAATTTATCCAAGTAAAGAAGACTCACAAGGCCAAACCCAATTGGGTATGTAAAATATGAGACAAACCCACAAAGAAATTGGCTTTTACATAGCTATTTCAAACATAGATAAAGTCATAAATTAATTTAGATTATAAGAATGAAAAAGATTATAGAAGACTTGGCTTGAGCTTGAAAATCACTCAGACAAACTATTATAAATGCCAATTATAAACCCCAAAAAGTGTCATTCTCTTCCTCCATTTGTGTCCCCAAACCCAAAATCTTCATGATTCAAATTAGAGGTGGCAATTTGTGTTTGCGGTCGGGTTTGTGTCGTGTCGAGTCAAGAGTATTCGGCTATATGAGTTGACTCAAACCTGACTTGTTTCGTAAACATGTCAAGAATTCTCAACCTTAACCTAATCTGTTTATTAAACAGGTCGATCCGACACGACACGTTTAAACTGTTTAATTAACAAATTATATAAAGGTCAATACAAATGACCCATTTAATAACCCGTTTGATTAATAGGTTATATCTAACTTGAATAACCTATTATCAATTCCCATATATCTAAAATTAAAATATAATTACAACCATAAATATAGTAATAAATATATAATTATAATAAAAAATTAAGCAATGATAACAAAATAATAATAACAAAAGCTAATACCTTTTTAAGCTAAAGGGTCAAATGAGTCAAATGGATTCACATGTTGAATATGAACACGACCCATTTATTAAACAAGTCAGTCGTGTCCACCTAAATATGACCCAAACCCATTTAGCCACAACTCATAACCTGTTTATAAATAGGTTAGTCATGTTGAGTTAGCGGGTTGTGTCAGATTTTGCCACCCTTAGATCCAACACTGCAAGTAAAGAAACCAACAAGGAAAAACTCAAGCATCCAAAAATTCAATCAAATAAGCAAAGAATATGAGAAAGAAATAAAATTTTTCCCTTAATAGAGAAAGCCTGTAATCCAACGTGAGGGAGAGAGGCCTAGTGATTTCCATAGTCTCTCTCATCGACTCATCTGCTCCTTCCTCTCTCCCTTACCACCTCTATGTTGAAAAAAAAAATTCTCAACAAAATGCGCTGTTTAAAGTTTTTCCATTTTCTCACCCAAACACGCCGTTTTGGAACAACACTTGACTAAACCTTTTTTTTTTTTTTTTTTGAGAAACAACTAAACCAAAATGACTATAGATAAGTGTAATGGCTCTTTTTATATAGTTAGTAGAAATATGATTTAGAACATTTCATGGGGATACATGTAATTAATGCTAATCTTTTTCTTGAGATACAAAACAAATGCTTTCAATTAAACTTAGAGGTATCTATAAGTTCCAGTTAACATAATTGGTAAAGTCTCTGATAGCTAAATAAGAGATCTGAGGTTCAATTCTCGTCTACACCAAAAACCGATTGATGTCTTGATTTGATGATAAAGAGTATTGTAGGGATAAAGGCCCAAAGTCACGTATTGGGCCTTGGGCTTGGTCCGAGGACAGAGGCTAATCCGAGAAGGGACATATAATCTTAGGTAACTTTAATTTTAAAGGTTTCGCAAGCAGAGAATGAACGGAAAGTGGTTCGAGGAGTAACTCCTCCTCGGACATGACGTACGCGGCCCACTTCTATACCCCTACGATCGAAGTGATCTTCTAGGAAGCTCCAGTAGTAAGGATGGGCGTCATATGCTTATGAAGAATGATGGGGACTTAGGAATACCTAAAGAAAGGCTGCCATCACCACATTAAATGCATTACAGCTACTTTTCTGGCCGCATTTATATGGAGGAGACCCCTGAACAGTGTTGCCTTGATCACCGCGACTCACAGAGGGTCAGAGAGGGCGTTTGATGGGACGGATACTCAAGTGAGGGTTTAGATGATCAACAAGTGTAAGATTAAGATGGTTCGGAGGGGACTATATAATGTGAGAGACCACCCACAAGAAAAGGGGGGGGGGGGGGAATTAGAGAAAGAACATTGTAGCTACTAGAACTACAATTGTAACCAATTTCATTGATTTGTATAAATATTTGCCTCCTTGGCAATACGTTCGCCCAGTCTTACGTACCTTGTTCTTGCATGATTGTTTTTCAAACCCGTCTTAGCCGTTGTTATATTCATTTGGGCCTGGTTCTTTAATCCACACTCTACAAATTTATTGTGCTGGGCTCATTTACCCACAATCCTTTACATATTGGGCTTGGGATGCAATCGTACCCTTACAAATATCATTAGAAGCGGACGCCATAGCAGGGACGGAGCCAGTGGGGGCCCCACCAAAGAACCAAAAAACCATGTGTTATTGTAAAAACTAAATCTAAATTTTTTGCAACTATAGCAAACTAGTATAAATACCAGTTGTTGAGGGTCATTTCTTCGAAATAGACAAGGGTAGACCAACCCAGCGACGCGAGCAACATACCAAGTGAGAAAACCATTAGGCCCAGGCGGCAGGAACAATGGATCACAGGCCCATCAATACGAATGAATGGGTCTTGAGGAAGTAAGTGGGCCTAAAAGGCCCGGAAAGAGAGAAAATGGCACCCATGGGCAGTATGTGTTGTGAAAAAGAGAGAATGGGCTGCGGCAGGCCCAAAGTAAAGTAAACAAAGAAAGTAGGGGATAATGGCAAGCCCATGAACCCCAAGGATGAGAATGAGGAAATTGGGCCGGGGAAGCCCAATTAAGTTAATAAAAGCCCATGGGATGCGGAGTTAATAAACGGACCAAGGATGTCCAAAGAAATGGGTCGGAGAGGCCCAAGGGAAAAGGAGACATGAGAGCCCATGAGCAAGAACACCAGTGGCCACCATTGATTGGGCCACTGGGGGAAAGAATTGGAACGGCAGGCCTAAGAAAAGGCCCAGCAGGAAGAAGTCACCGCGGCAGGAAAGGCTAAATAATGCGGAAAGAAAGCAAAGGTAATTAAACGAATTGGGCTAAAAGGAAAACAAAGCCCAAGCACTGAGTAAAAGCTCAGATCCTGAAGGAGCGGGAAATCAGAATAGCAACTCGTGAAAAGCCGGAAACGGGCGGCAGGCGAGCAAAGTCTTCAGTCCACGGCAAATGCATGAACAGCAGGCAGGATTCAGACGTAAACACGCGCAAGGCCCAGGCACCACCAGCCTGTACCCAGCCAATACAGGACATGGTGGGGTCATGGGTCAGAGGTAAGAGGGCACGGTTTGGAGGTGGGGAGAGGGGAAGGCCTGTTTTAAGGTTCCTGCTCAAACTCTTTTGGGGGATACGTCCTGCTGGGATGACATACCACCCAAAAGAGGCAACGCTGAGTTGGAACCAATAGGTGCATGCCACGAGGGATAGAGAGAGAAGAAACATCACCGCGGCAGGCAGAAATGCCGCGGCAGACTAACGGACAAAAAAATGTCTGTGCCTGTAACAGGGGAACCCACAGACGGAACAGTAATGTCGGCAAGTACTCTCAGACCAGACAAAAACGGTTGGAGGGTAGAATAGTAAAATCCGTTCACGGCAGGCACTATAAAATAGGAGCCTCTGCCGTGAACGAAGGGGGGGAAGAACTAAGACACAAGAGTGGAAGGCAATGCAATACTAAAAGAAAAAACTACTCTGTAACACACTTAGCAAAACAGGGGAAGCACAACACTAAAGGTGGAAATCACTAAGAAAAACGAAAAGAAAGAAAACAAAGAGAGGAAAGATAGAAACAAAAAAGAGTGAGAGTTAGTGGCATGCACCGATAGGTTTCTTCCTTTCTCTCCCTCTCAAATCCCTGCTCTCTTCCATGCTCATTTCGGGTATTGACCATTTGGGTCCACCTCCCTCAAACCCATTAACTTCACGGCAGGATTTCTTTTCCTCGGAGGTTAACCGCGTTGAGAAGAGGTGTTCTTCCTCTTTGGCTTTACTCCTGCGGACGAAACCAAACTTATTCCATGTCTATTGATTAATTTTTATCACCATTCTCCTTTACTATTTATTTAAGGATTGATAAGTGTTATTATAGTTATGGATTATTTTGTCATTTTCCATTAAAAGAGTTATCTGGTCATTCTAGAATGTATGTTTCTATTCATCAATTATATCTGCCTGCCGTAAACATTTTTCTGAAACAGCTCTGCCTGCTGCAAGCATTTTTCTCTAAAAAAGCTCTGCTTGCCGTAAGCTTTTCTCTGTGTCAACTCAGCCTGCGGTAAAGCACTCCCCTGGCAGACGAGGCATAGTTCGCGCGACAAGCCAGGCCAAGTTGAGTTCCATTTGGCCCGGTCTCGACTCCTGCAACCCAGAACACTTGGGTCTACGATCACAAAAGGGCAGCTCAGCCCAATATAGCAAAAAAGGCCCCCACACCAGTTAACTGTAGCAAGTTGTTAAAAATAAAATAAAATATTTTATTAAGATTATCTATCTTCCTTCAATTAAGAAACTCAAATTCTCTTTCTTTCTTTATTATTTTAATGAATTGTTTATATTACTTTGATGTTGGCTGTATTGTAAAGTAAGGTGGTAAAATAAATAAAGTAGTTTTTTGAGGTGCTAAAACTAAATTTTTTATCACACTATTGTGAATGCTCCAACTAAAAAAAAAAAAACCTAGCCAGCCTAGTATTAAAAAAAAAAACTTTTTTTTTTTTTTTTTGTCTTTATTGGTAGATAATTGCATCTTAATGTATTAAGAAATAATGATTTTGTGTATTTATAATTTGTTAATTAATATTATATGGACGCCTATTTGGAGTTTTTTTTTTCTTCTTATACTCCGATCTCCCCCTAACTTGAAATCTTGGGTCCATTCCTACGTCATAGGTTGAAACCCCCTCAAAAAAAAAAAAAAAAAAAAAAAAAAAAAAAAAAAACTTAGAAGTACCTAAAATAGTGCAAGATTTTTGTTAGAAGTTTGTAATGAGTAAAATTCTTATTAACACCCAAAATAATAATAAAGCTAAACAACCAATTAATCATCTTATGGTCAGTTTTTCCCCATGAGCCACTTCTATTCCTTTTAAACAGTCACTAGTCCATATATAAAATTAAATATAAGTATATAATAAAACTACCCTACATCTACAAGAAAGACATGATATTAATAGAAATTAAATATAGAAAATCCCTATTAAAAACTATAAAATAAATTTGAATCTAAATTCAACCAACCTAAATTGCATTATTAAAAATAAATTCAAGATCATTTAGTTTTGTACCTCTTAAATAACTAGAAATTTAACTTAATAAAAAAAATCATAAACCATAACAATAAGATAAATAAATGGAAATTGAATTAAATAAAAATGAAAATTCAAAACAAAATTTTGTACTTCTCAAAACAAAAATTATGCCCAATTAAAAAAAATTAAAAGTAAAGAAACTAAAATAATTATAAAATTAAAACCCAACCACGCCCAGTTAAACAAAAAAAAAAAGCCATGAATATTATAATAGCACACACTGATGCAGACGACCATTTACGGTCTTTACGGTCTTTACCACTGCACAGAAGCTAAAGACAAACAAACGAAGAAAAAGATACAAATGGATGAGAACAAAAAGAAGCTTGTAACAGGGGTAGTTTTGTAAAGCAAATTAGACCATCTTTCCACCTTGTTTTTTTCTAGAGATCGACTTTTAGTAGGTCCCAGGAAAAAATGTATGGATCTCACCAAAAAAAATTCATCTTTTCTCTCCTTATCTAATAACATCAAATTATATTTTCTCTCCTATTAGCTTTTTTTTTTATTTTTTTATTTTTTTTTTAATTTCTGTATTTCACCTCTAACTAAACACACCCTTAACTTCATTTTAGAAAACACTTTGTTAAGGAGAGTTTTGATGAAGAGGAAATTGAAGAGAATGTGAGACAGTGAGAGCGGCGGGTGACAAATTTTTCAGTGGCTGGAAAGTTAAAAGCTACAAAGATTTTTGGGAAATGTTCAACTATAACCTTCTATAACTTAGAGCATTCGCATCAGCTCTTGTAAATTCTATGTTTATTTTACATGAAAAAACCTACTTTTTCTATTTTACACGTCCACTTTTACAATACACCCATATCAGTTTATCTATTTTCCACATTTATTCAATAAAATATTCATTATTTTACAATTTTTTATTATTACTCCCTCACTGCCCCTCTCTCTCACAAACCCACAGCCACCATCATCACCGCCCAGCCACCATCACCACCATCATCAGAAACCAAAAGCCATTAACCCACACAAATCAACCAAAATCAAAGAAAAATCAACATCAGATCAACAGCCACCATCATCACCGCCCAGCCACCATCACCACCATCATCAGAAACCAAAAGCCACTAACCCACACAGATCAACCAAAATCAAAGAAAAATCAACATCAGATCAACCCTGATCTCCACCCAAAATCAAAGAAAAATCAACATCAGATCAACAGCCACCATCACCACCATCATCACCGCCCAACCACCATCACCACCATCATCAGAAACCAAAAGCCATTAACCCACACAGATCAACCAAAATAAAAGAAAAAGCAACATCAAATCAACCCCGATCTCCACCTAAAATCAAAGAAAAAATCATTGATCGATCATCGCCACCATCGATCATCGCCGCCATCGATCATCGATCATCGAGACCTCGCCACGCTCATCGACCATCGATCATCGATCATCACCGCCATTGATCATCGATCATCGCCGCCACGTTGTGACTCACAGCGCCGATCTCGCCACGCTGTGAACTCCGGTGGCATGCTTTGAACGAGAGAGAGAGATGTGAGATAGGTAGAGAGAACTGAGGATGAAAGGATTGTGGAGAGAAAGAGAGGGCAGCGTCTGAGATAGAGAGGGAGCTGAGTGTCAGTTAGAGAGGAGAGAGAAAAAATTATTAAAAAAATAAATACATGAGCTACAGTACCGTGTAAATTTACACGGGTACTGTAGCTTGTTTATAGTTTTACACAAGTTTAAATGATTTTAAAAGAACTGATGTAAATGGTTTTTTGGTTCAAAATGTGTAAAAGTTGTCAAAATATGTATTTTACATATTTATAAAAAATCTGATGTGAATGCTCTTATAAGTCTAAGGAAAGCTAGTAAAAGGATAGGTGGTTGACGTACGTGTTGAGACTTAAGAGGTGAAAGGAGAAACACAAATTAAAGGTGAGGATCTTTTATTTTTTTTTATTAACAAAAAAAAAAGCTGAATTGAGGATGACTACTTTTACTTTATGTGACGTTTTTTTTTAAAAAAAATTGTGGGGCCATGGCTCACCAAACCAATGTACACATGTTTCGGCGCCTTGCATGTACGGATGTACCATATAGGTTGAAAAGTTTTTTTATTTTTAAGAAAGTTGAAAGCTGAGAGAGATCTACATCTTTTGTTTTGTTTTGTTTTTTCTTATTGACATAATTGTTCCTAAATCCACAATATAATCTAGTAACCTTTTGTCTCTTTGCGTTTGCTTTTCTCAATGAGATTGAGATATGTTATTAATTATTTTGTTATTATTATTATATACATTTTTTCGGTGAAGAAGATGTAAATTTGTAATATGCTAAATAAACTGCTTCACCTAATATACTGTAACATTTGGGGCTTAAAACTTTTGACTCCGCCGGCCTCTTCATCCATATTCCAAAATTTGAAAACTCCCTAACCCTTCTTGAATTTGTTGAAAAGAAATACGAAATGTCAAATTGTTTTTCTCCAACTCCAAGCATTCGTGGAATGCCCAAGAATGCCTTTCTAAGAATCTAAAGTTAATTTTCCATCCGCGGTTTGTTTGGGTTTATCAATATAAATATGTTTATTTTGTAATTAAGTTAATTTATCTACAATTTTCTTCTCCAAAAAACATATATATCTACAATTTATAAAATCTCTTTTAGGTATAATTGATTAATTGTACTTTTAAACCTGAGAATAAATTGAAATTACTTAATTGTACTTTATATAATAAATTGAAATTGTTTTCAAACGGATATAATCCTTGTGCGTTATATGCATAGGAGTCGCTAATTGTTGCATGGGATGGATCATCCATGGATTACACGTTTGGTTCCACATAGTGATGATATATATATATATATATATATATATGCTTCGCCAAAAAAAAATTATTTAAATCTTGAGTGCTTTGATTGGCTATATATAATATATTGTCCCTGTCCCCCAATGGAATGCATGCTAGAGGCATAAACTTCGTTACAGATGAATGACAAAATCTTCTCCTAAAAATTGAGAGGGGTTGTTAGAGGCATAAACACCTATAGATTTTTTATAACTAAAAAAAAAAAAATCTAAATTTAGTAAGAATAGGGTGTAAAACTAATGTTTTACATTAGCCAATAAAAGATTATTACATTAGCTTTTTAATTAAAACTCAATCTATCATCATATTAAACATAATAACATTTCAATAAACTCACAATTAAGTTAGATTTTCAAATAGGTATTAAAATTAATTTAGTGTGGTTATACCTATTCTTTAATATATAATATGATGTTGTAGCATGTTGAAATTGAATGGATAAAACTTGAGTTTTACATAATATATTTATAAAATTTATAGCAAAGGTAGATACCCAACTGTACCAAAAATTATAGCTTGATACACCGGGTCTCTCACACACAGGTGGGCCCCATAAAAATAAAAACAAAAAAACTCAAATAAATTATTTTTTGGGCACCCCTAAAGTTTTGGGTGTTTAGATTTTACATCTTGAAATTTTAAAATTTGAATTTTACTTCCTGAAATTTGAAGATATTTAAATTTTACACATTGACATTTCAAAATTTGGATTTTACCCCCTAAAATTTGAGAGATGTAAAATCCAAATACTACCAAATTTTAGGGAATAAAATCTAAACACTCCTAAAATTTAGGGGGTAAAATCCAAATTCTGAAACATTATGGTGTAAAATCCAAACACTCCAAAACTTCAGACGGTAAAATTTAAATTCTAAAACTTTAGGGTGTAAAATTGAAACACCCCCCAAACTTTATGGTGTAATTTGCAATTTACCCATATTTTTTAGTGAATAGTATCTTAATTCAAAATATTATGTGTAAATTATATATTAAATTATATATTTTAGTAATGGTTTCAAATCAAACATTAAACTTTTAAAATTGTATCAATTTAAATCTTGAATGTTTCATTAGATTCAATTGATATAATTTAAAAGTCCAACATTCGATTTGCAATTTTTTTTTTTTAAATCTTCCTTAAAAATGTAAAGTTTAAAATTGGGATTGTGAATCTTCCAACACCAATTCCAATTGGGATGCTTCGAAAGGTGGGGCCTCAAGCTCTAGAGCAATATGGATAGCAGATCGCTTATCAAATTGCCCATTGGGGGAGGAGTGCCAGTACATGCAATAAACATAGCTAAGGTGGAGAGGTTTGAAAATTGCCTTAATAATTTTCAATCAAACGATGAGGAAGGGCGAGGGAGAAGATGTCGAAGTGCCAATTGCCATATAAAATCCCAAGCATAACAGACTTTGTGGCCATATAGACATGTTGTTTCTCATATAGGCCTATTATTGAAAACATGGATATCAATCGTAAAGGCAATGCATGCATTCATTTTTTTTTTTTTTTTTTTTAAATGGCAATGCATGCCTTCACATGTGTAAAGAGTTTACAAGGTTAATATTGAAATTCGCATATAATTTTTGTATAATTCATTTTGTTTTTAATTTTAGGTCTTTATTATAACTTTTATTCAGTTAAAAGACAAAAAATCATCCTTGAGTTTGGTGCTTATACCATGTGTGGGGAGCCCAACCCAACTTATTGGGCCCAAGGCCCTATCCGAGGACCACTGTTCGTCCGAGGAGACCAGGACACAGTCAGAGGCCCATGTGAAAGGAGAATGTCTGCAGATGAGCACGTGCACTGTCCGAGGAGATGTTCATATGTCCGAGGAGACCGATACCCTCGGACCCGACGAGGTTTTTGTCCGACACGTGTCAAGCGATCTGTTTGACAAGTGTTAAGGGAGAGAGGGAGCCTCGGACACACAAGAAGGTAACAGGAACAGAGAAATATCAAGGAGACAGACTTCAACCACCGCATTTAATGCACTGCACCTACCCTCCTGGCCGCATTTATGTGGAGAAGACCCCTGAACAGTGCAACCTCAGCTACCGCCACTCAGTCAGGGCTAAAGGGGGAGAGTGATGGGACATGCACTCAAGTGGGCACCCAGATGATGAACAAGTGGACGGTGGAGATGTAGAAAGGCAGTACTATATAAGGGAGAGGGGTCTCTGATAGAGGGGGGATCGAAAAAGAAGAGAGAGAAGAGCATATTATTTTACTGTAGCTCCAACATTTGTAACCTAAGTTCATCAATGAAAATCACCTCCTCGGACGAGACATTCACCACTGTCCGAGCACATATTAATTCAAATCTTCCTGTCATCATTGCCGTTTAATACTGTTATTTTCATTATTAGCCTAGCTCTTTCACCCACTCTCTACAAATTTATTGCTTTGGGTTCAGTGGGCTCCAAATCCACACTTTCTTGGGCTTGGGCTGCAGAATCTGACCCTACAATTGGCGCCGTCTGTGGGGAGAGCTTGTGCAAGAGTGAAAACGACAGTTGATAATGGCGGGATAAGGTGAACAACAAGCAGAATCCAGGGCATCCCAACACGTGGACCATTTTGTCAACTTAGAGAGGAGACAAAATCGTGAGGGCAGTGTACACACTGTGCGCCTTAGCCAGAGCCAATCACAGGGCGGAAGTCACATGTCCCATGCAGAGAAGAACCGTGACTTACAACTGGAAGTGGAAAAACTAAAGAGGGAGTTGCGACACGCAAAGAGGAAGCGGGCTTCCTCGTACTCTGAAGATGATCTTGATGACGAGCAGGACGTCTCTTATCAACGCAAGTCCAAGACACCAGCTAGCGAGTCCTACACCTATGTAGAGGAGTCCCATCGTAAAAGGGAGCGTAGGAGCCCATCACGCGAGGACGTGGAGAACGATGCCATGAACAGAGCTCTAAATCAGATATCTAGATCACCCTTCACGCGCAGGATAGAGGAGGCCAGACTCCCTCGGCGCTTTAACCAGCCAACGTTCACCGTCTACAATGGTAAAACTGACCCCGTGGAGCATGTGAGTCATTTTAACCAGAGGATGGCTGTCTACTCCAGAGATGAAGCTCTGATGTGCAAGGTTTTCCCTTCCAGTCTTGGGCCCGTTGCTATGAGATGGTTTGATGGTTTGAAGGCGGGCTCCATCAACTCCTTCAAAGAGCTCACTCAGGCATTCGGCTCCTGTTTTGTTACGTGCCGAAGAGTGGCCAGGCCTCTCTCTTCCCTGCTATCCTTGTCCATGCAGGAAGGCGAGTCCTTGAAGGCATATTCAGACAGATATTGGGAGATGTTCAATGAGGTGGAGGGCAACAACGATGCAATGGCCCTCCGCACGTTCAAGCTCGGCCTCCCTACTGACCACGGTTTGAGGGGATCCCTATCTGGCAAACCAGTCACAAACGTGCGTCAACTAATGGACCGCATAGAGAAGTATAAGAGGGTTGAAGAAGATCAGCAGCAGGGCAAGGGAAAGGATAAAATTATCCCTCAGGAGAGGAGAGATTCGCGGTCGGACTGGTACAATTACAATAAACCGCGAAGGGATTTTGCCGGACAATCAGGATCGATGAATCCTCAATCGGTCAATACCGTGTTCAAAGAGCCAGTGCATCAGGTCTTGGAAAAGATTAAGAATGAATCATTCTTCAGGTGGCCGAACAAGATGGTAGGAAACCCCGAGAGACGCAACCACAATCTCTACTGCCAGTACCATCAAGACCATGGGCATACCACGGAAGATTGTAGGAGTCTGTGGGATCACCTGGACCAGTTGGTTCGCGATGGTAAACTGAAACATCTTCTGCACCCCTCCAGCGGCCGAGGGCAGACAGGCTCGGGGCCACGTAGGGACGACCCCTCAAAGCCGCCGCTTGGGACTATAAACGTCGTCTTCGCTGCGCCGGGAAGAACAGGGTCCTGGCCTTTGAAAGTTATGACAGTAGGCCGACCACCCGCAGGGGAGTCGAGCCGAGGACCAAAGAGAGCTAGATCTGGTGCCCCGCTGGTTATGGGATTCTCGGACGAGGACATGATCGGCACCATCCAACCCCATGATGATGCACTAGTCATCACCCTCAGAATAGGAGGGTACGATGTAAAGAGGGTGATGGTGGACCAGGGCAGTGCCGTGGAGATAATGTACCCGGACCTCTACAAGGGGCTAGGCCTAAAACCCCAGGACCTGACGCCGTACGATTCCCCCCTTTTCACCTTTGAAGGAAGGCCTGTCATTCCGAAAGGCCGGATACGCTTACCTGTGCAGTTCGGCTCCGAGGTGGTAGAGCTGGATTTTATTGTCGTGGACGCATATTCGCCCTACACGGCACTCGTAGGCAGACCTTGGATTCACGCACTTGGGGCTGTCCCCTCTACTTTGCACCAGAAGGTCAAATATCCATCAGGAGGACAGATACATGAAATCCGAGGAGACCAGTCTGTTGCTAGACAGTGCCTGGTAGCCGCCATTCAGCATGAGGCCCCAGCCGAGTCCTCGGACGTAGCTGGGAGGAATTTATAGCAACTACAGTCCCGGGGATTGCCCTTTGAAGAACCAGATGAAAGCACTCGATGCGAGGATCTAACCAAAGTGCTCATTGGAGACGATCCTGACAGATTCTTTCAAGTCGGATCTCAGCTACCTCTTCAAGAGAAGGAAGAGCTGATAGGGCTCCTCAAGCGAAATCTTGATGTTTTTGCCTGGAGCGCTTACGAAGCCCCAGGGGTGGACCCGGAGTTTATATGCCACCACTTGAAGGTGAATCCACTGGTCACCCCCAAGCAACAACCTATTCGGTGCCCATCCAAGGAACATGCCGACGCAGTGAGAGACGAGGTAGCGAAACTCAAAGCAGCTGGGGCTATCAAAGAGGTTTTTTATCCCGAATGGCTAGCGAATACCGTGGTGGTAAAGAAGAAGAGTGGGAAGTGGCGAGTATGCGTTGACTTCACGGACCTGAATAGGGCATGCCCCAAAGACCCGTTCCCTATGCCGAAAATCGATCAGCTGGTTGATGCCACTGTCGGCCACCCTCGGATGAGCTTCCTGGATGCCTTCCAAGGCTACCACCAGATACCATTAGCCCTGGAGGACCAGAAGAAAACTGCTTTTGTTACCCCTATTGGCAACTACCACTATAAAGTGATGCCATTCGGCCTGAAGAACGCGGGAGCTACCTACCAGAGGATGATGACGAGGATGTTCGAGCCACAGCTGGGCAAGAACATCGAGATTTACATAGATGACATGGTGGTGAAGAGCAAAGTTATAGCCGAGCACGTGAAAGACCTTGAAAGTACCTTTGAGATTCTACGAAAATACAAGCTACGACTAAATGCCTCTAAGTGCTCGTTTGGGGTAGGGTCCGGCAAGTTCTTGGGATACATGGTCACCCACAGAGGAATTGAGGTCAACCCCGACCAGATAAAGGCCATCAACGACCTCCGAGCTCCTCGGAATCCCAAGGAAGTTCAAAAACTGACCGGAATGACTGCTGCCCTCAATCGGTTCATCTCTAGATCAGCAGACAGGTGTTGCCCCTTTTTCTCTCTGCTCAACAAGTGGAAGGGATTCGAATGGACTGAGGAATGTGCTTTGGCGTTCCAGCAACTCAAGGATTATCTTTCTCGGCCACCAATCATGTCCAGTCCTGAGCCAGACGAGGTACTGTTTGCCTACATCGCTGTAGCTCCCTATGCGGTGAGCCTGGTGTTGATACGGTCAGACTCTGGTGTACAAAGGCCCGTCTATTACGTAAGCAAGTCGTTGCATGAGGCTGAGATTCGTTACTTGCCACTGGAGAAGGCTATCTTAGCAGTAGTGCTGGGCACACGGAAGCTACCTCATTACTTCCAAGCCCACATCGTGATCGTTCTCACACAACTCCCACTCAAAGCTATACTCCGAAGTGCCGATTACACTGGTCAGATTGCCAAGTGGGGTACAATCTTAGGGGCTTTCGATATAAGATATATACCCCGCACATCGATCAAGGGACAGGTCCTCGCAGATTTGGTGGCTGAGTTCACGGAGCCCCAGCTAGAAGAGGTGAAGCCCACGTCGGGCATGGATGAAAAATCAGTTGGCATGGTCTCTCAACAGAATCCCTCCCATTGGGAAGTGTATGTCGATGGCGCGGCAAACCAAAGAGGCTCTGGAGTTGGGCTAGTATTGATATCCCCCGAGAAAATCATTATCGAGAAATCGCTAAGGTTGGACTTCTCGGCAACGAATAATGAAGCAGAGTATGAGGCCCTACTGATGGGGATGACTATGGTCCGTAGAATGGGTGGGAAGTCCGTGGAGTTGTTCTCGGACTCAAGACTGGTAGTAGGTCAAGTACAAGGCGAGTTCGAGGCAAAGGACGAAAGAATGCAGGGATACTTGGGTCGTGTTAAACATCTGCAACCAGAGTTCGAATCTTTCAGTTTGCTGCACATCCCCAGGAGTGGCAACTCACATGCTGACTCCTTGGCCACGCTAGCCACTTCTTCGGCACAGGACCTGCCGAGGGTCATCCTCGTCGAGGACCTACACAGGTCTACAGAGACGAAGTCAGGGGGAGTCCAGGTTCACCAGATCAGGGCCGGGCCGTGCTGGATGGACCCTTTAATCAAATTTATCAAAGAAGATATATTGCCTGAAGAGAAGGGAGAAGCTGATAAAGTTCGGAGGAAGGCGACTAAGTTCTGGTTGTCCGAAGACCAGAAACTATACAAACGCTCCTATTCGGGACCATATTTGTTATGCGTGCATCCCGAGGCGACTGAGGCATTGCTAGAAGAGCTGCACGAAGGAATTTGTGGGAGCCACACTGGAGGTAGGTCCTTGGCTCACCGAGCCCTCACCCAAGGCTATTGGTGGCCTAACATGCAGAAGGAGGCGCACGAGTACGTCAAAAAATGCGATCAATGTCAGCGCTTCGCTCCAAACATTCACCAGCCAGGGGGAAACCTTAATCCACTATCTAGCCCATGGCCCTTTGCCCAGTGGGGCTTGGATATTGTGGGACCCTTCCCCAAAGCTGCAGGAAACAAGAAGTACCTCCTGGTCTGAACAGACTATTTCACCAAGTGGGTTGAAGCTGAGCCGCTAGCCAATATCAGAGACGTTGATGTGCAAAAGTTCGTGTGGAAGAACATTGTCACACGGTTTGGAGTTCCTCACACCCTCATCTCGGACAACGGTTTACAGTTCGACAGCAAGGCATTCAGGAATTACTGCAGTGAGCTGGGAATTACGAACAGATACTCCACTCCAGCCTATCCCCAGGGTAATGGCCAAGCAGAAGCTTCCAACAAGGTCATACTGAACGGCTTAAAGAAGAGGCTAGATGATGCAAAGGGCAAATGGGTAGAAGAGTTGCTGCATGTGCTTTGGGCTTACAGAACTACGCCCCGCAGGTCTACTGGAGAGACCCCCTTCTCGATGACCTATGGGGCTGAAGCTGTCATTCCTCTGGAAACAGGGTTCCTAACACTTAGAACCAGCTCGTTTAGTCCGACCGGCAACGACGAGCAACTAGAGAAGAGTTTGGACCTTATTGAGGAAAGAAGAGAGAATGCAATGGTTCGGCTGGCACACTACCAACAAAAGCTCAGACAAGGCTACGACGCTAACGTGAAGCTGAGGCCTTTAGAGCCTGGTGATCTGGTGCTGAGGAAAGTTGTGGGCACTGCGAAGAACCCAGCATGGGGAAAATTAGGACCCAACTGGGAAGGACCATATCGTATCACTTCAGGCGCTGGTATTGGAGCATATTTCTTAGAAGACCTGGATAGTCATGTAATCCTTCGCCCTTGGAATGTAAATAACCTCAAGAGGTACTTCTATTAATTAAGTCTTCTCTTCAATTGATATACCAATTCGCTGCGTAAAGTTTTCTCTCAAGTGTTTAAACTTAAATCCAATCATGCCTGTAGTCCTCGGACCAGATGATTAGGGTTAGTTAACACTCATTCACCGTTTTCTCTCAAGTGTTTAAACTTAAATCCAATCATGCCTGTAGTCCTCGGACCAGATGATTAGGGTTAGTTAACACTCATTCACCGTTTTCTCTCAAGTGTTTAAACTTAAATCCAATCATGCCTGTAGTCCTCGGACCAGATGATTAGGGTTAGTTAACACTCATGCACCGCTTTCTCTCAAGTGTTTAAACTTAAATCCAATCATGCCTGTAGTCCTCGGACCAGATGATTAGGGTTAGTTAACACTCAATCACCGCTTTCTCTCAAGTGTTTAAACTTAAATCCAATCATGCCTGTAGTCCTCGGACCAGATGATTAGGGTTAGTTAGCACTCATTCGCCACCAGCTTAAGTGTTTAAACTTAAATCCAATCATGCCTGTAGTCCTCGGACCAGATGATTAGGGTTAGTTAACACCGTTAGCTCAAGTGTTTAAACTTAAATCCAATCATGCCTGTAGTCCTCGGACCAGATGATTTGGGTTAGTTAGCACTCAATTACAGTTCTATAGTGTTTAAACTTAAATCCAATCATGCCTGTAGTCCTCGGACCAGATGATTTGGGTTAGTTAGCACTCAGTTACAGTTCTATAGTGTTTAAACTTAAATCCAATCATGCCTGTAGTCCTCGGACCAGATGATTTGGGTTAGTTAGCACTCAGTTACGATTCTATAGTGTTTAAACTTAAATCCAGTCATGCCTGTAGTCCTCGGACCAGATGACTAGGGTTAGTTAACACTCCGGTGCGGTTCGTGTTTAAACTTAAACCCAGTCATGCCTGCAGTCCTCGGACCAGATGACTAGGGTTAGTTAACACTCGAGTACATTCGAATCTTATAATCCTTGAACCAAACGACAGGTTAGTCGATACCCCCACGCGTTTAAATTGATTCTAATTTATAAATGTCTCCCCTAGTCGTGTTTAGCTTGAAGCCGAGGAATGATAACTTATGTTTAACTTGGAAAGGCATGCAATTCATCAATAACTCTTGGTTGGCCTATCCTTTTCAATATTAATTTTGGTTACTTACACCATAAATATGATGTGTCAAACAGATTTATTTGCATTATTTGGTTATAAGTGCAATGTACAGTTGTATATGACAGTAATAATTAGTAAGACATGTATTTAAAAACATCATAGACAAATGAGAATCTATTCCATTAATAAAAAGACGGTTTACAATTCTTCGGATAAAACAAAAGAAAGCACAGGTGCAAAAGTAAAAGCCCTACACATCTATTCTTTTGCTGGAGGGAGCACGGGGTCCGCAGCCTGGCCTATCCGAGCAGTTGCTTCAGGGGCTCGATCCTTGGGCTCAGAAGGAATTCTCTCCTCGCCTGACTCTTGGCCTTTCTCTTTGGCTGGTTCAGCTGGCTTATCCTTGCCGCTTGGCTGACCAGCTTCCTTGCTTGCACCAAGAGTGAGTGGAGGAGCACGGCTGACCGAATTTGGCTCCGAAGCCTCTGGAAGCTGTGGAGCAGGAGGGGGATCAGTTCCCGGGAGCTCTCGGATATCAGGATCATAGTATACGCTCCCAGGCAGCCTCAGCTCCGAGTCGGCAGGGACTCCAGCTGCATCCAGGGCTTTGCCCCAACTTATGTCGCAGTAGTCTCGGCTGACCGAGGCGAACTGCTCTAAAAGCTGGGACGTGGCCGTCTCTACCCCCAGCTGGTGAGCTGCCTTCTTTTCAGCCTCAACCGCCTCCTGGGCCAACTGGGCTTTCTCCTCGGCATATCGGACGCTGTCTTTGGCTTTTCGGAGTTCATCCCTTAGCCCGTTTACCAGCTCCCTCTCGGTCTTCAGATTGGCCTCTGCCGCCTTTAGCAACTTACGCTGATCCTCAGCCTGCTTTTCAGCATTCTTTATCCCAGCGTCAAGGCTTTTCTTCTGGCTGGTCATCTCCGCGAGTTCCCCGGACAGACGGGCGTAATCGTCCTTCATCTGGCCCAAGGATTTCTCCGCCTCGTCTCGGGAGCAGAGCGCCGCCTGGGTCTCAAGGCGGTTCTTCTTGTCCCACTCCTCGGCTACGTAAATCTGCTGAGTGACCTGCATGAAGGAAACTCCAAATGTCAAACGCAGAAGAATAGGAAAAACAAAAAGGCAGTGATGCAACTAATCGGACTGAGGTTACTTACAATGGCTAAATCCCTTTTGAGGGATCGAAAGAGCTCCGGCTGATTGAAACGCCTGAAGGACTCCATGTCATGAGGGAGGAGAAGTGGTTGCTGCAGGGCCTCAGCAACGTAGCCGGCCCTCCCTCCATCATAATTCCTGAGGGAGGTCTCCCAGAGGATTGGAGCGCCCTCCAACTCCAATTTTGGAGACCAAATCCGCGGTCCCCCTCCTCCTCGGCGCACATCTGCCACTGTGCCCTCGTCTCGGCTTTCAGTAGACGGAGCCCTACGATTTCGGTTGTCTTGTGCCACCTTTTGCTGCTTGGCCCCCTTGGTTGGTGGCACCTGTTTGTCCCCAACCTCAGTGTGGGGTCTCTTCTTCTGCAGTGTTGGCATGGGTTTCAAGTTTGGGTCAGGGATCTGGATAGGCACCGGAGGAAGTGTCGCCACCGTTTTAGATGTCCCAACATCTTTCGGGTCAGACTTTTTGCCTCTCCCCTTCATCAAATTCCTCAGATCCATATCGTCGTCCGAGGAGTCCTCTGAATGAGTGGCTAACAAATTAAGTCGGGCGCCTGACTGCTCGCAGGCTTCTTCCTCGGCGTCTGAGATCTCTACCACCTGGTTTACCCTTGAAGCTTCTCCCTCAAACTGAAATTCGTCTATTTGTTCTTCAAGCGAGGAAGTGGAAGAGCCAGCCCCCTCACCTTCAATCTCTTGTCCGAGGGGAACTTGCTGGAGTGGTTGGATAAGGGGAGGTGCAGCCCGAGGAATCGGACGTGGTACAGGTTCAAGATCGTCTGGCGCCAAGAAGCCCTTCCGACCAACGTCGATGCGCGCAAGGCGATAGTCTCCCTGGATGATTGCGTTGCCGATCGGTTGATAACCCTTTGGCTTCCCTGTATATCCAAGAATAAGGGGAGCAGATCGTAGTTGCCCGTCCTCGCTCACGAAGATCTCCGACCTTAGAAGGAAATTGAGGGCAGCAACATTCGTTAGGCTGAGCCGAGGAGAAACTTGGTTCTTATCTGTTGCAAGTAAAAAGAAAAAATGGTTAGAAGCTCAGAAATAGCGACCGAAGAGAAATCAAAGGCAGTTAAAGGACGGGAGCCCTAAGCCTATGGTCAGTGCGCCTAAATCTACATGTCACACCTGGCTTCCCATGCTTGGTTGGGCAACCAGGGCCGTTGCGCCAGGCGCCCGAGACGATCACATAGTCGTCTTTCATCCCTTTGTTGGATTTGGGAAGGCAGGAAATGAACCTGACAACATCCGATCGGGATTTCAAGTAGTACCCAGCATCTTGCTGGCTATGGCATTCGTACATATGTACCACGTCAAGCCAGGTGAGTCCCAACCCCATATGACGCTCAAGGTCCTCAATCGCTCCTAGGATCCTAAACATATTGGGCGCGCACTGCCAGGGAGTAAGCCTATGGTTCCGAAGGTAACTGGCGGTGATGGGGCCCATGGGGATTGTCATCCCCCCTTCTTTGAAGGTGATGAGGGGGATAACCACTTCTCCCGTCTGCCGGTCTGTTAGTATTTTTTCTGGGGGGCAATACCTCACACCCACGTTAGGGGGTATGCGGTACGCGGTCCTAAACGCCTCTATTTGCTCAGGGCTATCCATCATGTACTCGAGTTTTCCCATGGGGCTTAAGTGAAACGGTTGGCCGAAGAGAAAACTAAAAGATTCGGTGGGCGACGACTTACAAGGGCCAGACCGGAGAAGCGACTGCAGGCTCGTAGGAGGACTCATGAGGATTCTGAGTAAGGCGTCTGTTCTTGCTGGAGCGTCTGAAGATTTGCAAAGTGAGGAAGAAATGATTTCCTCTGAAGCTTTATACGGGGTCAAGCGAAGGGTCAGGGGCACTCCCGCCCAAATCCTGAAGAAAAACCACAGCCATTGGATCAATCAGCCACCGTTGGATGCGAAGGACGAAACGTCACCTGGTGCAGTTAATGCAGCGCCTTGGGAATAAGGAAACCGCAGCGGCATTAATGAGGCGTCTGTTCCCACGTTTACACACGTGCCAGCTCGGTTGTGCGTGTTTCCAAGCTTTTGCTCCGTGGCAAGTCAAAATCCTACTTTTTCTCCTCGGATGCGAGGGAAAAACTACAATTTCGAGGGGCTAATGTGGGGGGAGAAAAGCCCAACCCAACTTATTGGGCCCAAGGCCCTATCCGAGGACCACTGTTCGTCCGAGGAGACCAGGACACAGTCAGAGGCCCATGTGAAAGGAGAATGTCCGCAGATGAGCACGTGCACTGTCCGAGGAGATGTTCATATGTCCGAGGAGACCGATACCCTCGGACCCGACGAGGTTTTTGTCCGACACGTGTCAAGCGATCTGTTTGACAAGTGTTAAGGGAGAGAGGGAGCCTCGGACACACAAGAAGGTAACAGGAACAGAGAAATATCAAGGAGACAGACTTCAACCACCGCATTTAATGCACTGCACCTACCCTCCTGGCCGCATTTATGTGGAGAAGACCCCTGAACAGTGCAACCTCAGCTACCGCCACTCAGTCAGGGCTAAAGGGGGAGAGTGATGGGACATGCACTCAAGTGGGCGCCCAGATGATGAACAAGTGGACGGTGGAGATGTAGAAAGGCAGTACTATATAAGGGAGAGGGGTCTCTGATAGAGGGGGGATCGAAAAAGAAGAGAGAGAAGAGCATATTATTTTATTGTAGCTCCAACATTTGTAACCTAAGTTCATCAATGAAAATCACCTCCTCGGACGAGACATTCACCACTGTTCGAGCACATATTAATTCAAATCTTCCTATCATCATTGCCGTTTAATACTGTTATTTTCATTATTAGCCTAGCTCTTTCACCCACTCTCTACAAATTTATTGCTTTGGGTTCAGTGGGCTCCAAATCCACACTTTCTTGGGCTTGGGCTGCAGAATCTGACCCTACACCATGTATTATAAAGACTTTTCAAAAATATTTTATTTTCTCTTTAAGCACAAATGACAATTTAATATCATGGTTTTAAAAATCAAACTGGAGGCAAAACCGTTTTTGCCTTCGATTTTCGGTTTAATCCTGTTTTTGACCGGTTTTGAGCATTTTTATCGGACTGGATAGATACATGGTTCCCGGTTGAACTAGCTGATCCAGTCCGATTTTTAAAACCATGATTAATATTATTTAAGGCACTCCACTCCTCTAATTGCTCTGTTTTCTTCCGATAGTTAATGTTAACTGCACAAGTCTTACGACAATTACATTAATATCGTTATTATATGCATGAAAGAGTGTTTGTGTAGCTAATGGTAGATCGTAGATGAATAGTAGCTAGAGATGTAAAATGAAGTAGGATAAACATGAGAATTTTCAAATAGTATTAAGTAACGCATCTTGGTTAGTTTGGACAAAAATGTCCTCCTCCAATGTTTAAAACGTGTGGTGGTTTTTGTCATTTTCTACATTTGATTTGTCTTTTTTCTCCCATTATTTCTTATACGTTTTTTTCCCCGGTTACTTCTCCTTGTTCAGGTTTTTTGTTTTTTTTGTTTTTGTTTTTGTTTTTGTTTTGTTTTTTTGCTTTCGCTTTTGCTTTTGCGTTCATCATTTTATTTCCTTTCACACCTTTTTTTTTTGTGTTCATTTTTTTCTCATTTGTTACTTATCTTTTTTTTCATCATTTTTTCCGTTGTTTGTTTTGGGTTCTTTTGCTTTTTTTTTTTTTTAATGAAATGTCCTTCCACATACAATTTTTTAATAAAAATATAAAGTGCAATTTTTTTTATCTAATAGGGGCATGAGTGTAAATTTATACAAACTCTATTTTCTATCCTCTTACTTTTCTTCTCATTCAAATAAAATATTTTTCTATCTCTCTTCTTTTTCATCCCTCCAATCAAATACACATAAGAGAAAACTAAATTTTTTCTATCTTTCCACTTTTTCATCTACCAAACCAAACGAACCCAAAAGAAACAAACCAATTATTTTTGTAAATTTTTGGTAATAAATGATATTAGTCTAAACATCATTGATAGTGTTTGTGTTTTACCCTTTCTTTTGATAACAGTATTTTACTCTTTCTACTGTTGTGTGCCTATACAATAAAAAACATCCCCACACCAGTGAATACTTATTACTAATTTTGATGAGAGAGAGAGAGGGGAACGAATAAAAATAAGAACAAAATTTAGTTACAAAATTTGTTGTAGCTTAAGGTTAGAACCTTACTCAATATCGTTAACATTACTATATATTTCGAAAATCAAACCGTTAAATTGCATGTTCTTTACATTTTTAATATAAATGTCAAATTTTGTGTCAATTAGATATTATTTACTATGAAATCTTTTAGATTATATTTTATGTATAATTTTAAACTACAAAAACTTGCAATTCAAATAATTAATTGATGACATAGCTGTTGATCTTTAATTTTCTAGAAATTTTGTAATCATGGAAGATATAAAAAGAAAATGTAATCCAAGATTTGTCAAAATTCACTTCCAATAAAAAGATATTGAGTAAGGTTGTAGCCTTAAATGACAACCAATTTTGTAGCTAAATTTTGTCCTAAAAATAAGTTTCCTGAGAATTATATTATTACTTTTAGAAGATTATATCATTATTATTATAATAATAATAAGTTCCGACTTTTTATATGTTAGAAGGTTGCTGTTTTACAAAGGTTTGACACTTTTGTAAGTGCTAGTGTTATAAGTCTTGTCTTTTCACTTCCTCATTCCCCTTTCTCCGTGTCTTCTGTCTATATTATCTCAAAAAAAAAAAAAAAAAAAAAAGAAGAAGAAGAGGAAGTTGCTGTTCATCATTAATGTTTTTTCCCCCTAAAGATATGTGTTTAATATCCCTTAAAAGTTTGGAGCTTGAAGATATATAACATCAATACATTTTTTTAGGTATTTTAATAAAAATGATATTTTTTATTTATTTTATCTATTAATTGAAAAGTCAAAATGTGACAATAAATGTTTACTTGTTTGATAGAGTTTTATTAAGGAATTACAATCATTTTAAACTTACATTTTTAATTATACCCATTATTTCAACATTATTTGATCTTTTTTTTTAAAATCTATTTATTGTTTTTGTAACTTACTTATTCACTTAACTTATAATTCAGTTCTCTTCCTCCAATTTATGTGAGAGACAATCTATATAGAAAAGCTTATTCTTTTTTTTTTAAGATACTGTAGTATTTTAAATCTATGATATTCATTCTATGATAATTACTTTTCATCAATCACGCTGAAATACTAATTGTTTTTTTTTTTTTTCTCTCTTATGTCTAGACAAGAATTGAATTACATATCTCTTATTCAATAACAAAAAACTTTTTTGTTAACTAAAATCCACAATTCTTTGTGTTCTTGAATCTTACTTTTTACTAAAACTTGGTATTGTATTTTTTTTTTTTTTAATTATGTTTCAAGGGTACGGTGGAGGGCATTATTTTAGAACTTCCTATCTTAGTAGTGCAAGCTATTAAGATAAAATCATAAAAAAAGAATGGTCATACTGTTGTGTACGTGCTAAAACATTTGCTAGATCGGTTGAAAAACTATCCCGGAGACAATGCGAATTGTCTCAAAGGAGTGGCATAGTTTGCACATCAATTTGGTCACCCTCAATTTCATGGCTTTCGTTGTATGAATTAATATTTCATGTTATAATATATATCAAATCACCAGCTAGATAATATCTCCTTTTTTTCTTTTTCTTTTCTCATTTTTGAGGTAATAATGTATATATATATGTAGGGTCAGATTCTGCAACCCAAGCCCAAGAAGGTGTGGATTTGGAGCCCACTGAACCCAAAACAATAAATTTGTAGAGAATGGGTGAAAGAGCTAGGCTAAAAATGAAACAACGGTCTTAAACAGCAGTACTAAGGGGAGAATTTGTATTAATACGTGCTCGGACAGGTATGAATGTCTCGTCCGAGGAGGCAGTTTTCATTGATGAACTCAGGTTACAATTGTTGGAGCTACAGTAAAATAATACACTCTTTTCCCTTTCTTCTTTTTCGATCCCCCCTATCAGAGACACCTCTCTCTTATATAGTACTGCCTTTCCACATCTTCACCGTCCACTTGTTGATCATCTGGGTGCCCACTTGAGTGCATGTCCCATCAGAGGTGTTCTTTAGCCGTGTGAGTGGTGGTAGCTGGGCTGATACTGTTCAGGGGTCTTCTCCACATTAATGCGGCCAGATAAGTAGGTGCAGTGCATTTAATGCGGTGGTTGAGGTCTCTCTTAGATATTTCCTCGCTCCAGTTATCTTCATTCGTGTCCGAGGTTCATCTCAGTCATTACATCTGTCAGGGGGATCACCTGGGCTGCAAAGGGTTGAATGTCAGACCACTCCTCTTCGGATCGGAGGGTATTGGACTCCTCGGCCCATCGAACATCTCCTCGGATCACGGCCATGCCCCTCTCCTGACATGTCCTCTCCAAATGAGCTTCCTCATCTCTTCGGAAAACAGTGGTCCTCGGATAGGGCCTTGGGCCCAATACGCTAGGTTGGGCTTTTCTCCCCCACAATATATATATATATCAAACGAACTGTTTGATTCAAGGATTCTGAATAATTCTTCTTGAACTTTATTATCAATATTTAACATGTTAAACTTATTTTTTAACTTACCAGGTATTTGCTTGCAATCTTTACTAAAGTGTCCAGGTTTACTACAGTTAAAACATTTACCTTACCTGATCTTTGTTTATCATATTTTTTAGAAACATTTTTCTTTTTAACATAAAAAACATTAAAACTAGTTTTGTATTTTTTTTTTAATGTTTTTTATGGCTATAATTTTTGTAACTTTTATCATGTTTTTTACCCTTTTGCCTGGAATGAGCAATAGGGGGCAAACCATATTATTCACAAAAATTACCCATTTCATATTTAGCTTTTCTTTTATTTTTTAATTGGTGTTTTAACAGTTTTTCATTATTGCACATATTAATACCAAGTTTTTTAATAGTGCTTAAAATATCACCATAAGTTATATTATCATAATCAATGGAATCATTTTTACCAATTAATTCTTGTTTTACCTTATGAGCAAAGATAGGAGGCAAACCGTCAATAAACTATTCTTTCCAATAAGGCTTGTAACAATCTTTCCGATGCATTACCCTGGAAAGGAAAACATCTTAATACCATTTGTAATCAGACATAGTAGGACATCTCAAATTATTTAGCAAATCAAAAATTCGAGATGAAACATTAGATGGAGTACCAACAAAATGTTTGATAATAGTATAAATCAAGGTATTTACACCATCAGGAATACCTCGACCAATACGTTCATAAAAAATAGGCAAACCTTCATCATTCTTTTTAACAACATGTTTAACAGAATCTCTAGATTCTTCTGTGAGATATGAATCCCACCATCCACGAAGAGTACCAGAAAAACCAGTAGCAAGTAAATCAACAATTTCAGGTTGGTCAAAATCTTGATTATTTTGGTAAGCAATACCAACCATAGACATATGTCCCATTTTATTAATAATTTCTTGTTCAGAAAAACCATCAATATTCCATTCATAAATTTTATTAGCAGAAACAGAAAACTGAGTTTGAAAAGGTCTTTCTTCAAACTGTATATCAGGAGGAGTAGATTTTGAATAACAATTTTTTGTAAGAAACATGGATTTGGAATTTCCAACAAATCTTTTAATCTCTGGTAAATCATCCTCAAAAACTTTTTTTTGTAGAAACAAAAGAAACAGTGTTAGAATCTGTGTTTTCATCATAAACAATTTCTTTTTCATTTCTTGAAATAGTGCAAGCAGCATAAGTACTTGTAGAAGTACCCTTAGTTTTAACCTTTAAATCAGCAAGCATTTTTTCAACAATTTCAAGAGTTTTAAATTGGGAGGTTTTGAACTTAAATTTGTTATCATGACTGGGTAAATTAATCAAAGGTTTCTCAGTTTTGACAGAAACAGGTTTTTCAACAGAAGCAGATTTTTCAACAAAAACAATTATATATATATATATATCACTCTCTGAAATGTTATCATTGGAAGGGTAATTTTGTTAATTTATGTTCAATCGGGCAGTGGGCCAGTGGCACCCACCCATGTGCAATATATCCTCAATGACAACTATCGTTTGGCTTTAATGAAATTATCATCTTTTTTTTTTTTGGCTAACTCTAATAGAATTATTTTTGTACGAAATGTGTTGTATTAATTGCTAATGTATTTGTGGAGTAAGTAAACTAATTCTAATAGAGTTAGTCTAGAGTTCTCTAACCTATATTAATAGGTGGCTACATTAATATATGATTATTGTTTTTTTTTTTTTTTTTTTGTGAAATTATACTTTTAATCCCCCTTTAAAGTTTGGAGTTTTAAGTCATATAAATTAATTCTAACATTTTTTAATTAAAAAAAAAAAAAAAACTTATGAAGAGGCTTTTTTGATTTTTATCTTTTCTAACAAATAAAAATAATTAAATTATAGAGTTCACAATAGCCTTGTGTGTGAAGGGGATGTCCGTGGTCGATTGTTTAGGTTCAAAAACTTAAGCAAGATATATATTTTAGTATACTTTTCTTTGCTTCATTCTTTGTTTCTATTTCTTTTTCTCTTTACAAACCCGACAAGATGAATAGTGTCTATGTATTAAAAACAAATTTTAAATTACACTTTTCAAAGTAATTTTTTATTATGTAAAATAAAAACCAATTTCTTTTTCATCTACATGGTCCGTATGCGAGGAGAAGAAGTTATTGTTGTACCATCAAAAAAGAAGAAGTTGTTGTTGAAGACTTTTCTATAAAAAACAAAACAAAGAAGATTATGGACTTTCTTTTTTGAGGGTCAGAAACTTATACATGGACATAATTTGCTAGGGCACTTGTAGTAGTGGAGCTAAATGTATTTTTTTTTTTTTTTTTAACTTTATTGTTACAGTGCACATCTAAAGATAGATGTGCACTGTAACTCAAAGGTTAAAAAAAGAAAATTATTATTTTATTTGTGTTCACACTATGGTTGTGTGTGTGATGTTTATAATAGATATATTATTTTATTATAGTAGATATCTTATTTTATTGTGATGTTTATATTATTTTATTATATTGAAAGCTAAAATAGATTCACTGTTGCAGCATGTGTATAGGTAAAATAGATAAAGTAATTTTTTGTAGTGGCAAATAGTTAAATTTTTAGATTCACTGTTGTGAATGCTCTTAGGTGTGTCCACCAACACATTAATTGGTAATGTGATTCTTATAGGCCCCTTAATTGTTTAATCAATTATTAATTATCACCAAGCTCTATAAATATTTCTACCAAAAAAAAAAAAAAAAAAAGCTCTATAAATACACCATTGATTCATATGAGAGATAAAGAGAGGGAGGAGGAAGAAATGGATGGTGAGATCAAGAGCTTCATCAAGGTTTGGTCCATGGCCATCTCATCTCTATGTTATTGCTATTACATAGTGGCACGAATGCCAAAGGGAGTTCTAAGATTCCTCTCCCTTCTTCCTGTCTTATGCCTCTTCCTAACCATCCCCTTCAGCCTGCAGTCCTGTTATCTTGGTACCCCCACCGCTTTCCTCCTCATTTGGCTAGGCAACTCTAAGCTCCTCCTCTTCTCCATTGACAAAGGCCCTTTGTCACCACCCCCAAATAACCTCTTCCAATTTATATGCATAGCTTGCCTTCCCATCAAAATCAAAAAAGACCCATATCAACCAAAAGTAGAAAAGCCTAGATTTTTGTTTGTCACAAAAGCTTTGCTACTTGCTATGATATTAATAGCATATGACTTTAAACCAAATTTACACCCATATGTGCTATTAGGTCTCTATCAATGCCACTCCTACCTTGCTATAGAAATTATTCTAACCTTAGCTGCTTCACCTGCTAGACTCATACTTGGGCTTAGACTTGAGCAACAATTTAATGAACCCTATCTTGCTACTTCTTTACAAGATTTTTGGGGTCGCAGGTGGAATCTCGTTACTGTAAGTATTCTACACTCTACCGTGTACAAACCTGTCTGTCATTGGTCCCAACATATAATTGGGTCCCGCTGGGCCGCCGATTTGGCCCCGTTGCTGGCTGTTTTCATGACATTCCTAGTATCAGGTCTAATGCATGAGGTCCTGTTTTACTACCTCACTCGTGTGCTTCCGACGTGGGAGGTGACATTGTTCTTTATCGTACAAGGAATTTGTGTGATTATTGAGGTGGTGTTCAAGAGGAGGGTGATGACTGACAGGTGGCGGTTGCACGGGGCTATTTCAAGGACATTGACCATAGGGTTTTTGGTGGGGACGAGCGTTTGGCTGTTTTTACCACAACTGTTGAGGAATGGTGTGTTTGACAAGGCCATAAGGGAGCACTCAATTGTGGTTCAAGAATTGTCAAGCATAATTAACCGCTCTTTCAACGTGTCGTCATCATATTCGTTGGACAAATGGAAGCGTCTTCTTTCGGTCCTTTAAAGTGACGAAACCCACTTCAAACTTTGAGCGAGGGCGAAAACCTAAGAAGAATAAGAAAGTGAAACTGTGAAAGAGAAGCAATATTAGTGCCTGTATTGCGTTTTTAAGTTTCTGTTTTTTTTTTTTTTTTTTTTAAAATCCATGTTTCCCTTTTAAGTTTGTGTTTTGCAGTTTGTTGGCTTCTGGTATAAGCTGGATAGGGTTTTTGTTGGTCTGGATTTTTGGGTAGACCTTTTAGTTTTGTGAGTCTGTGACTGAATATTTGTTTCAACTTTATTCCAAAAAAAATTACTATAAAATATATATATATATATATATATATATATATATATTTGTTATATTGATCCTGCTTCTTTTTTTCATAGCAAGGAATTTTATTGCTATGAAACATAATTGCATAGGAATATATATGCTGGGTGTCTTCCTGAGAAAATTACAAGAAAAAACTCAAAGAGAAACACCAAAACCAGAGACGGCGCGTGACGCACAGGAGGGGAAGGAGGGTCCATTACCTGTGCTGGGAGAAGCCCATCCTGGAGCAACGATCGTGCACCATCCCTGAGACTCCAAGAAATACCCTTATCACAACACGGTCTCATTCAACCAAAAAAATAACACGGTCTCTGCTTTTAGCATACACTGTTTTTGGTGAGTATGGTAGCAAGTTAATTTGTTTTCTTTCCCTTTTTTTCCATTCATTTTTTAGAAAGTATGGGATTGCGGAAGAGAATGGGTATTGGGGTTGTTTTTTTTTTTTTTTTTTTTTGTAGCTTGAGAAGCAAAGCAACATACAATGCCAAGTGCAAACCTAGTAACAACTAAAGTTCATAACGGAGGCCTTGTTACAGGCAATTAAATCGTGAGTTTTGATGACAACTAGTTATACTTCTTTTTCTCATCAAATATGCCGTGTATGCAGATACTTGAATGTATGCGAGTTCTGAAAAATGGACACACACAAATATATACCTATGGATATTACTTAACTGAGCATAAACATGCCAAGAGACAGTTCTTAAGTACTAATTAATTAATTGCAGAGAATAGGAGCTACAAATTTGCCTCAGTGTAGAGGGCCCATCGAAGGATTTCCATGAGTTCAGCACAAAACTTGCTGGGCTGACCAGGTGATATTCCATAGAAAATCTTAATTACTAGGAGCGAGTTTTATCTGGATAATTTTGCTTGACTAAGAATTGACTTAATTCAAGATTATGTGGAACTTGAGAGCATTGGAACCATTTCTTCTTATTTAATGTAAGAAAAGAGTAGGAGTATTAATGGTATTAGATAAGCTCTGGCACTTTCTTTATAATTCACAAAAATCAACTTTGAAAATGCTGTCTAACCTTAGCCTTGGTAAAGCCACATCAGTGTGATATTTTTGGGCCTAGTTTATGAACTCGTCTCTCATACTAACTTGCCTTTCATGTAAAAGAACAAGACAGTAAAAATTTTGTTAGTGGTTCCTGATGGCATGAATGAAAATTATAGGAAAATTGACTTGGTAGTCACTCTCCATAAAAAAAATATTAAGAAAGAGAGGAAATGCATTATTTATTAGTTTATTCTTCGATATTTAATCTTAAATTACAATCATGTATTTAAAGGAGACTAGTTCTAATCTCAAAAGGCAACTAGGTTCATAACAAAATTCAGTGTTGAAGGCCATGAGTTTGAGATGCCTAGCTCCAACCTTCTGCAAAATTTAGAAGTTGTTTATTTATTGGAGGATGCGAGATTTTCATTTTCACATATTATTTCTTGTTAAGACAGACTTGAAATATTGTTGGTTTCCTGTTACTCATTGTCTTGTATTTCAATGGCAACGGTGTGAACTAATTTGAGAATTTAGTCCTAACTTCAGAGAATGGACTATATATCAGATGTAGACTCTCATGGTACCTGCATCAGGATAGCAAGCTTGAAAAGGCTAGCCTTGGAGGTGGGAGCAGTAAGGAGAGAGGCGGGGGGACCAAAGGTACAACATCCAGATCAAGTAATTCCAGTATAAATTATAGACTACTCAAGCTTAAAATGATGTTTGGAAGGTTGCTGTGATGAATGAACAATACACAAAGAATTCATTTTAATTTTCACCTGGAAATAATATAAGTCTAATACCTAATTATATAGGCTACTTTTCTGAGTATGAATGTTAATAAATATAAGAGCTGTTGGTATTTTACTTTTTGGTTCTTCATTTTGATCTTTTAATTTAGTGTAGTTTTTTGCTTTATCAACTTTATTTTGTTTTAGTTCCTCTCTTTTTGGTATTGCTATAGCCTATACTATGTCATTTTGTGTTGGGTGCGAAACTCTCAGTATGATCTCTTGCTAACTGTATCTGTTGTGTTTTAAACCTTTGGATAAGAATGATTCTAATTTTGAGAAGAGGGATTGGTTTACATTCAAACCAAATAAGTTAACCACGGGGTAGTTTAGCAAGAAATGACATCTTGTTACCAAAAGATCATGAAAATAATTTTTTTTTTTTTTTTTCAGGAATATGATTCGCTACTTATTTCTTGCTACCTAGATCATGAGGTCAAATCAAAATGTGAGGCTCCACATGTCAATGAAATATCTCATGCCCGGTGCTTGAGATACAGTTTCAAATATCAAATCCTCCCATTCATCTTTTCTTATTTGGTAAGGAAAGGAAATAATAATAAAAAAGGAAAACAGTACCGTTGCAACTTGCGAGTACCAACATGTGCCCGTCTATTTCTGCAACATGAAACGCTAGTGGACGACCTTGGCTTCAAAATCTTCAACCATTTCCCCTGTAATAAATAAAGTGCACGCCCCACAATCAAATTATAGACTCATGTCCCACTAGGACATAATGATGTTATGTAAATTACCTTGTTTGGAATGCCACTCAGATTCCACGACTCTCAAAACGATTGCTTCCTAAATTCAACCTCTCTGCCTTTATAAAAGAAACGTCAAAAGTTGTTAGTACCTTTCAGTTGTTGTCTCCAATTAAGACAACCATAATTCAAATACTTATTAACTATAACTATGGAGTTATCAATATTAAATTTTACTCTATTTTTAGAATAGTTTCGAATCAAATCCTATAATTTAAAATTTTTAAGTAAAATATTAAAGTTTATGAACGTGATAAAGTAAATTTTATAGTTTTATTAATTTAAAATCAAATGAAATCTTATTAATTAAAACCTTGAAAGTTTTGTTATTTTCAATTGATATGCTTTTTTTTTTTCCTATCAAAAAAAGAATTGATATGGTTTTAGTTAGGGGTGTCAATTCGGGTTAGCGTGTCGGGTTCGTGCCGTGTCGAGGTAGGGGTATTCGACTAAAGGGCTCAACCCTAACCTGACCCATTTAATAATCGTGTCATAATCCTTCAACCCTAACCCGACCTGTTAATAAGGCGGGTTGACCTGACCCAACCCATTTGACATGCTTAATAAACGAGTCATGTTGGGTAGACATAAATGTAACACAAACCATTTCAGCATGCATAATATTAAATATAACATTTATCTAGAAATAATTATTTTTACATCCCAAAAAGTAATGCATACACTTCAAGTCTTCAACCCACATTCAAAATAATATAATTCAACAAAAATATAACATTCATCTAGAAATAAGCTCTTTACACTCCAATAGAAGTGCATACACTTCAACCCAAATTCAAAATAACAAAGTTTCACAAAATAAAATAACATAGTTCAACAAAAATATAATATCCTTGGAACTCGCAAAATGCTAAGTATCAATATTAAAAGAATTTAAGCAAACAGTAGACTAATCCTGACTATGACCACAATTATCATCCATAGATTCTTTGTTGATGTCCAAATTCATAACATTTTCCACAAGCTCATCCAATTTCATTTGTTTAAGTTCTATGCCACAAAAAAAAAAGTATTAGTAGTTCTAAGGTCTGTAAAGTTTCGATTTTCAATTATATCCCTTGTAAATTTTTGTAATTACTCACTTTTCTTTTTAAATTTAAAATATATGTTGGATATAAAAGGTATTTGACAAATTTAAAATAAAATAAATATTTATTTGTTATATGAGTTAAATTGGTTGTATTAAGTGGGTCATTTTGGGTTGACACAAATAAATTGGCGTGTCAAACGTGTCTATTGCGGGTTACGCGGGTTGATCCGTTTATGACCTGTTTCTTATCGTGTCGCTTTCGGGTCGACCCGTTTATGACCCAAACCCATTAAGGCCCAACCCTAACCTGAAAAAACCCGTGTCGGGTTCGTGTTGTGTTCGCGGATTAGGTCAAACATTGACACCCCTAGTTTTAGTGGTCAAAAACTTTATTTAAACTAACAAAATTTTGAATTTACGATTGTTTTAAGTTACATGATTTTATGTAAAACTTTTGAAACGGTTAAATCCAAAACCACCTCTAAAATATAATTTCTCAAATATTAAATATTTAATTATGAATTTTAACATGCATCATGAGAGGTTTATTTATCGAAAATTCCCATATATTCAACATAATTTTAAAATCTTTGTTTTATTCTTTGTTTTATTTATATGTATGTGTGTATATATATTACAACCTTACTTTGTGCAATCTGTTTTATTCTTTTTCAACCAATAATTAGAATTAATTCCTCATTTTTTTAATGAATTAATAATAGCTCTTTTAATGTCATTTTAATTAACAGTTAGAGACTTGATGATTTATTAATTTAAAAGCTAACCAATAATTAAGATTAAGATGGCAGCCCAAAATTGAGTGCATTTATTTATCAAGCTCATACACTATTACACATAAAAGGCAAAAAACATTAATGAGTGGATGCATCAAGCATGTCAAGCATATAATTAAACACATGCATATAATTAGACACGTCTCAATGGTGTTTAACCAAAAGACTTACATATAATTAGACACCTCCAAATGGTGTTTAACCAAATAAATATTATATTATCTTTAGGGGTCATTCTATGGTACCCCTCTTTTTTCTTTTTTGTGGGTAGTTGGTATGTCATTTCTTCCAAATTAATGAAGCTGACACTGTAACTCGACCTGCTTTGTTCCATTCAATGTATTTTTCATGCATGCAAGTGAAGCTGAGTCTGGGTTGGATCGATTATATCAATGTGCAGAGAAGGAGCTACAAGTTTACCTCAATGTAGAGGGTCCATCGAAGGATTTCAATGAGTTCAGCACAAAATTTGCTAGACTGACCAGGTGATACTCCACGGAAATTCTTACTATAGGAGTTTTATCTGGATAATTTGGCTTTACCAAGAATTAACTTAATTCAGGGTTATTTAGAACTTGAGAGCATTTGAACCATTTCTTCTTATTATTGTAAGAACTGAGTAGGAGTACTATATATTAATGGTGTTAGATAAGTCTGGCACTTTCTATATCATTTACAAAAATCAACTTTGAAAATGCTGTTTAACCTTAGCCTTGGTAAAACCCTATCAGTGTTGTATTTTTGGGCCTAGTTTCTGAACTCGCCTCTCATACCAACTTGCTTTTCATGTAAAAGACCAAGACAGTAAAAAATTCAACGCAGAAGGCCATGACATAAGATGCCTATAGCTCCCAACCTTCTGCAGAATTTAGAAGTTGTTAATTTTATTGGAGGCTGATTTTCATTTTCACCTATTCTTTCTTGTTACGTCAAACTTTAAATATTGGAGCTTTTCCTGTTATTCATTGTCTTTTATTTCATGGTGCCTGCAGCAGGACAGCAAGCTTAAAAAAAAATCTAAATGAAGGTCTGCAGGAAAATGATTCAATACTTCTTTCTTGCTACTTGAGCAGGAGTCAAAGTTTATTGATAAGGCTCTCCACTTCAACCCAGAACTCCTTATTCTTTTCACCTTTGTTGCCTTTCACCAGGTTGTTAGATGGAAAAGAAAAAAAAAAAAAATCTTATGATCTTGTTAGGGATGACCTGACCAGTTTTTATCAGGAAAGGTAAAGTAAAAGGTTCGTTTTGGGGTAATTCTTTTGTGGCCAAATTTAAAGGCCCATTTGGTATGTGGGTTTAAACAACAGTTTACAGTTTTTTTGAAAATACATGTAGATGAAAACGTGTGTGAAAATACGTATAATATTGTTTAAAAACTGAAAACATATATTTAAACTTGTGTACCAAACAAGGCCTAAGTCGTTCTTTTTGTATATTGTTCATTCATCTCAGCAACATTTCCAAACATCATTTTAAGCTTGAGTAGTCTATATTTCTACTGGAATTACTGATCTAGAAGTTGTACCTTTGGTCCTCCCGCCTCTCTCCTTACTGCTCCCACCTCCAAAGCTAGCCTTTTCAAGCTTGCTGTCCTGCTGCAGGCACCATGAGAGTCTACATCTGATATATATTCCATTCTCTGAAGTGAGGACTAAATTCACAAATTAGTTCTCAGTCACACTGTTGCCATTGAAATACAAGACAATGAGTAACAGGAAAGCGGCAACAATATTTCAAGTCTGTCTTAACAAGAAATAATTTGTGAAAATCTTGCATCCTCCAATAAATTAACAACTTCTTCAATTTTGCAGAAGGTCAGGAGCTAGGCATCTCAAACTCATGGCCTTCGCCCTTCTGCGTTGAATTTTGTTAGGAACCTACTGGTTTCTATTGAGATTAGAGCTAGTCTCTTGTACATATATGATTGTAATTCAAGATTAGGAACTCTAGTACTTGCCTCTCACATTCTTAACTACAAACATTTATACTTATAAAATGAACATCACGTTAAGGGTTTACGGTAATTAAAATTTTCAATTTAATTGCCAAAGAATTGCTGTTAACCCTCCCAAAATTTTTCATAAGTAACAAAATCAAAGATTGATCATCTCAGCTAAAAAAAATAATGATATACATCGACAATGCGAACAGATATTACATACTTTTTCAATCCCATACTTTTTTAAATTAGTTAATTTGAAAAATGAAGGAAAAAAAGAAGAAGGAAAGATAACAAACATGCTACCATACCAAAAACAGTGTAGGTAAGAGCATCCACAGCAGTGGAGCTAAATATTTAGCTATTTAGCTCCACCAAAAGTTATTTTATCTATTTTACCTACACACATGCTGCAGCAGTGGATCTATTTTAACTTTCAACACAATAAAATAATATAAACATCACAATAAAATATTATAACCACTACAATAAAATAATATATCACACTATCTAAAAAAACATCCACAGCACCAACCACAACCACCTCTACCATCAGCCACAGCCACAACCACCACCAACACCACCACCACCAGTCCATAGCAGGAAAAAAAAAAAAAAAAAAAACCAAATTTCCAATCTTTTTCCTCAGCCACAGCCACAGCCACAACCACAACCACCACCACCAATCCACAGCAGGGAAAAAAAAAAACCCAAATCTCCAATCTTTTTCCTCAGCCATAGCCACAGCCACAACCACAACCACCACCACCACCACCACCACCAGTCCACAGTAGAAAAAAAAAAAAAAAAAACCACGAGCAAGCACTCCGATCACGTTGGTGAGCTGGGTCAGCGATCCACGAGCAAGCACTCCAATCGGCGGCTTGGGAGACCGGAGTGAGAGATCGGAATGAGAGAGTGAGAGATCGGAGTGAGGCTGATTGGGGGCTTGGGAGACCGGAGTTGAGAGAGCTTAGACCGGAGTGAGAGAGTGAAAGGCCGGAGTGAGAGAGTGAGCTTGAGAGAGATGTTCAGAGATAAGATGTGAGAGAGAGAGAGAGAGAGAGAGAGAGAGAGAGAGAGAGAGAGAGACAGAGGCAGGTATTATTTTAATCACCAGCGATCCACAAGCAAGCACTCCGATCAGTGGCTTGGGAGACCGGAGTTGAGAGAGTGAGAGACCGCAGTGAGAGAGTGAGAGGCCGGAGTGAGAGAGTGAGAGACCGAAGTGAGAGAGTGAGAGGTCGGAGTGAGAGAATGAGCTTGAGAGAGATGTTCAGAGATGAGAGAGAGAGAGAGAGAGGCAGGTATTATTTTAATCACCAGTTGATTAAAATATATATATATATATATTTTGCTTTTATGAACAGTACACATCTATTTTTAGATATATACTATAGCAGTGGAGCTAAAAAAAATAAATTTAACTCCACTACTGTAGCATGTTTCTTGTGACTGGGGAGCTAAAATATACCAATATACCTATATAGCACCACTGCTGTGAGTGCTCTAAGGAATTCATACCAAAAGCAGACCGAGTTAAGGGATTTTTTTTGGAGTCTCAGGGATTGCGCAAGATTAGCTTTGTTTTGCTAAAATGTGCTAGCTCGAGCTCGATCCAGCCTCCATTGTGAGCACGACTTTGTGAGGCTATGATGTCGGTGGGTGCCTTGCTCACTCGAGCATTTTTCTACCTCTTTCGGGAGCGTTGCATTGGGATTGGCTTCTCCTAGCCCGAATCGTGAGGCCTCCATCCCCCCTCTGCATCACGCGACTTGCCTAGGTCTAAGGTTTGAGTTTTTCTTGTAATTTTCTCAGAGAGAATTTCCGAGCATATATTCCTTTGTAATTATATATGTTTTTTTAGCAATAAAATTCTACCGATTTTCATTTCCAAAAAAAATAAAAGCATGATCAATATAACAAAAAGTTCTTATATTTTATTTATCAAAATATACATATACATAGTCATAGTCACAAAACAACTTAAAGGCAACTAGGTATTAAAAAATACAGAAACGGAACAAAGGCAATACATGGCATCCTATAATATTGCTTCTCTTTCACAGTCTCACTTTCTTCTTCTTATTTTTGCTTTCGCTCTCGCTCAAAGTTACGAAAATATAACATGCTTGACAACTCTTGAACCACAATTGAGTACTCTCTAATGGCCTTGTCATACACACCATTCCTCAATAGTTGTGGAAAAAAACAGCCAAATGCTTGTCCCCATAAAAAAACCTATGGTCATTGGCGTCGAAAAAGCTGGATGCAATGGCCACCTGTCAGTCATCACCTTCCTCTTGAGCACAAACTCAACAACCACGCACGTTCCTTGTACGATAAAGAAGCACGTCACCTCCCATGTGGGACTCACACAAGTGAGGTAGTAGAAGAGTAACTCGTGCATTAGGCCTGATACTAGGAACGTTATGAAAATAGCTAGCAATGGGGCCAAATTGGCAGTCCATGGCCAACGGGACCCAATTATATGTTGATACCAACGACGTACAGGTTTATATATGGTAGAGCGTAGAATACTTACAGTAACGAGATTCCACCTTCAACCCCAGAAATCTTGTAAAGAAGTAGCAAGGTAGGGTTCATTAAATTATGGCTCAAGCCTAAGACCAAGTATGAGTCTAGCAAGTGAAGCAGCCAGGGATAGAATAATTTCTATAGCAAGGTAGGAGTGGCAATGATAGAGACCTAATAGTACATATGGGTGTAAATTTGGTTTATAGTCATATGCTTTTAATATCATAGCAAGTAGCAAGGCTTTTGTCACAAACAAAAATCTAGGCTTTTCTTTTTTAGGAAATGGGCCTTTTATGATTTTGATTGGAAGGCAAGCAATGCATATGAAGTGGAAGAGTTTTTTTGGGGCCAAAATTGGAATTTAACCATGATTTCCCAACTATTTAGTTAGTAGGCTTGGTTCTCAAACTATATTTTTTGCTAACATCTCGAGTCTCAAAGACTCGATTTTGGGCCTATAAATCGAGTCTTTGAGGCTCGGTTTTCATGTTTTAATCAAAGCTGACCTGGCCTGAGGTCTACTTGGAAATCGAGTCTTAGAGACTCGATTTCCCACGTGGCATCCATGTGGCGATCTGGCTGTGACGTGGTTGAACCACGTGGAAGACCGGGAAACCGAGTCTCTAAGACTCGATTTCAAATAGGGGTTTTTTAAAATTAACACCTCTCACTCTTTACTCTCCACTCTCACTCACCCTCGCTCTCACACAGACCAGTCTCACGCTCTCACTCACCCTCTCTCTCTCATAATTCAACGCCTCTCTCACTCACCCTCTCACTCTCACACTTCAGCGCCTCTCTCACTCACCCTTTCCACTCTCACTCACCCTCTTCTCTCACTCAGTCTATTTCACATTCATCACCTTCGTCGAATGAAAGATTTGATAAAGCCACAACGAGGTGTACAGAGCTTTGATAAAGTCTCTACTCTCAGTCTCCACTCTCACTCACAGAGCTTTGAGTTCCTTCAGTCTACGCGGTCTCTTAAAACTAAAAAAAAGGTGAGTCGCTTCAAAGTGCATTTCACCGTTTGGTTGTCGAGAAACAGTGGGAAAAATCAAAGAAACTTTGGTTTCAATTCATTTTTTTCTATTTTGGTTTTTGTTTTGAATTTCTAATAGAACTGTTAAAAAAGATCGAAACTTTATTATTTTTTGAGATCGGATTATGTTTCTGGGTTTGTTTAGATTTGCTGTGGAATCGGATTATGTTTCTGGGTTTGTTTATATTTGATGAGGTGCAAATGTTTATGCTGTTTCATAAAAAGCCTCTCTCTCTCTCCACTGTGCTCAGATTTTTCTTATTGTGTGGAGAAACTCTCAGGACATTTCCCCTTGATCATAGCTTAGGCAGTACAGCAATGGGGTGCTTGTAGGTTCAAAAGTTATTTAAAGAAAATCTCTGGAAGATTTAGCCTAGATTCTAGATTTTTTTTTATGAATTTTCAAGTTGTTTGAAAATTTTCGAACATTTTTAGAATGCCATGTTTTTGATGCCATGGACATGGATATTATGCAATATCTATTATAGAACTGATAATATGAACTATTAATTAAAAGGATTGAAATCATGATAACCAAGCTGTCTTTTGATGCAACAGAAGTGAAGGCAAAAGGGGGGAAGGGAGTTAAGAAACTTGGGATTCCTAGACAGGGCATGTTAAATTGTGAATCTTGAACATGTGGCACATGTCTAAAGGTATAGCTTTAGGACCTAGGTTTGTGTATATAGATATTGATTGAGGGAGGATTTCTCATTTCTGTTCATAACCCTTGTCCATCTGCACACAGGGTTATGAACGACAGACATTGAGTGGTGGAATTGAGGCATATGTACCATATGGATATCCTTTTGGTAATTATTTTAGATGGGTCTTTATTGTCACTCACATACTTTGCCATGTGTATTAACATAGCATAAATAGTCATATTAGCCTAGTATAGGCCATAGTAGTTGTGCTGATTTTATGATGCTGCGATTGGATTGTGGCAAATGGTACTGATATGTAGGCTGTAATCTTGAGGCTTCTTTTAGGGTAATGGGACAATGATAGTCTTGCAGTTGTACTTATATTAAAAAAAAGGGGTCTTGCAGTTACATCAATGGGTTACTGGTAGGGTGTTGCTGTTGTGGTTTGGTGGTTAAATTGTGGGGAGGAGACTTCTTCCCGGTGATTTGTGCTGGTGGTGGCATTGATTATTAAGATTAACTCAATAAGTCCATTTTTTAATCAATTTTATAAAATTAATCCTTTCCTTTAATTTCTTTGATGTCTTGTAAATAGTGTGGTGGCTGCCTCCATTAGGTATTGATGGTAGTGGTGTTGGTTCTATATTAATGAAACTAGGGGGCAATTATAAATGGCTTTTTTTTACAAAAACAATTTTTTATTTTATTTTATTTTATAAGTAAGTGCAATTCATTAAAGTAATAAAAACGTATACATGAAGTATACAGTGAGAAAAAGATAAGAAAAGTGAAAGCAAAGAACATAGAATGAAAGAGCAAGGCCGTTATATCAACGGCAGGTGCTTAGAGAATCTAGGAACTCAATCAATTTTTTTTTTTTTTTTAATATAAAATTGTTTTTGTTGTTCTTAACAAAAACAATTTTAAACACTTAAATTGGGTTTTCTTAAACAACATGCACCTTTTAATTCTTAGGTATTGCTAGAATTTTCCCCCTCTTTTTTAGTAGAATGAACTTTCCATGGGCGGTCAAATTTATAATTCTATATATTGATCTCTGAGGAGTGATGAGCACACACACACACACACACTCACACATCCACCCAAGTTTAAACACTTAAATTGGGTTTTCTTAGACAACTTGCACCTTTTTAATTTTTAGGTATTGCTAGAATTTTCCCCCTCTTTTTTGGTAGAATGAACTTCTGTGGGCTGTCAAATCTATAATTCTATATTTTGATCAATGATGAGCGTGCACACACACATCCACCCAAGCCCACATCTCTAGTCTTTCTTTAAACTTCTCAGATATATACCAAATTGTTATAAGAACATTCCTTCATAAAGGACCATGTGCCACACCAAAATTTAAATCCTTGTAAGGAATACTGGTTGAAACTATATCTTCGCATTTGCTTGATCTAGCTGATTTGGACTCTATTAAGTTGCTCAGAATTGGTTGTACATCAAAGACCAAATGAAAACACTTCTTGGTTAGATTTCCTACTTTCGAATTATTAATGTTGTTTTTCTAGCAAGTGACAAGTTAGCCATGAATGAATGATGTACACTTCCTGCTGCAAAAAATGAAGTTAAAGAAAAAAGAAAAAAATATAATGGCAAATGCATGGGAATTTATAGAGTCTGAATGTTGAAGCAATAGGAACTTAATGATGCAGCCAAAACAAGGCAGCTAGATTGATAGTTTTGTTATAAAACAGCAAATAAAGAGCCTTTTTGGCATTGTTGTAGGAAGTAGAGCTCTAACTGTAGACCATGGTTTTAAGAACCAGGATGGATAGAGAACTGGAAAGGAGTACGGTTGCCAATTCTCTCATCTGACCAGGGTTAGACTGTTGGTCAAAATGATGATGTCATAAACAATTTTATTAATAAATTTATAATTATAAAAACTAAAAAAATTGTATGATAAGTTTATAATTAGGGGTCCGGTAATGGGTGCTCTTAGGGAATTTGTTAATGGATAATTTTAGGCAAGTCTTGATAAAATTAATAATATTTAATGAAGAACATCTAAATTTTTTAATAATCTTTAAGTTTCAAATGATGTTCACACTAAAAAAACATATTCTTTCTATTTAAATAAGTAATTTTTCAATCATGTATCTATTACGTGCTAATTGGTTATCATTCTTGTGCAGTATGGTTGCTGCAAATGCTGGACGGATTGACCATACGCATCCTGGCCCTATTGACGCGTCGGTGTTGAAGTTGCAGCCCACCCATCGGTCTGAAGCTATTTGGAATTGGCAGGTAAAACACAACACTACACCAATGTACACACATTTAATTCATACAATGTACACGCACTTGCTGTCATATATTAATCCATGGTTCTGTTCTGTGTAGGATCCAAGGTCCCTTACCTGCCGTACCCGTAGTTCAGAGTTCTCCAATTGAGAGCCAATGGTGGACGACCGAGTTGTTGACATCATTAAGGCACTCGGTTTGGAAGGACTTCTTTGGGTCCCGGGTAGAGAGATTGACCATGGCCTGATAATGGCCTTAGTGGAGTGATGGCGGCCCAAGACTCACACCTTACACATGCCACATGGTGAGGTCACCCTCACATTGCAGGATGTGGAGGTTCTTCTCGGGCTTCCTATTGATGGTGACGCTATAACAGGGAGCACGTAGAAAGTTTGGGCGAATGTGTGCCAGAAGTTCCTTGGCTTTCAAACTATAAATCAAGACAAGCATAAGCAACTTATTGGCCAGAAAATTCTCATCAACCGGCTTTTGCAGCAAGTTGCTACTCCATTACCACCTAATGCTAAAGAGGATCAGCTGCATAAGTACATACGATGCATCATCCTAGCGCTATAGGGGGACACAATATTCATGGACAAATCTGGTGATAGGGTGCATCTAATGTGGGTACAGTAGTTGGAAGACCTTCACAACCCACGAAGGTACAGTTGGGAAAGTGCTTGTCTTGCATGGTTGTACCGAGAGTTATGCAGGGCAAGCAATAAGGACACCAGTCAGATCGGTGGGTGCTTACTATTGGTCCAATATTGGGCATGGGCCAGGTTCCCCTATTTGTGCCCGGCAGTTAAGCGTGGCCCGCCAGTGGGTGCTTATGGTCCTCCAGTGCATGCTCTACTGTCCCTGAAGTAAGTCTCTACCTTATAAGGACTGTTTCTTATTCTAGTGATATTATTAATTGAGTAAATATCCTATAAGATTATCTTAGTAGTTATATGTGATTACATTATAGTTTTAGTCATGACATTATCTTAGTAGGAAAGTTCTAGATATTGATCCCTTGTTCTTGATTGTTGTAAGTAGTTGTGGGTCCTAAACAAGAAAAACAGGCCTGCCCACATCTTTAGGGACAGGTATCGCCAGCAAATAACTTCAATGTTGCCAGGCCAGTTATGAAAATGCCTTGTTTAACATGTTAACATGTTTAGGAACAAGATATACGTTTGGTGAACTTTGAAATATAAACATAGTTGCCTAATGTGTTGCGTACTTGTTTTTGGGCTACTATAGGTGGTGTGGCAGCCGTATGAAGCCGATTTAGAGGACCTTCCACCATGGTGCGTTGCAGGGAGGGTTGTGTGGACGGCAACGGTGCCGCTTGTATGTTTCCACCTAGTAGAGATACATACACCAGATCGTGTCGTTCGTCAATTTAGGATGATCCAAGAATTCCCCGCGATGTTGACACTAACACCATGCTTCATGCCATTGATTTAAGGGGGAAGGTCGATGTTGATTGGATGCGGAAGCATGCTGTGCATATGATGGAGTGGGGTAACTGCCTTCAACGGTGTTGTGAAGCAGTGCTTGGTGATATGCCTCCACAACATCAGTACTTCGAATGGTTCAAAAGGTAACTCAGAGGTTCATCTATGTCCCCAGTGCTACATTGATTCTAATGGTAACTTCTCCATGTCTTCTACATCTTAACGTACTTCTTAGCATGAAATCACTATTTAGAGAACATGATATATGTGGTCCAATGTATGCTTAGCATCAAACCTCCCTTTTAAAGCTATTGTCTACTTAAGATTCCTTATAGAGAACTTTGTTGATTTAAAAATCTAATTTGAGATGCTCTAAGGTCATATTTCCTATTTCAGCCTTTAGAGTTATGGTATACATTCTTCTTCCCATTCTTATCATTTTTAATTTTCTGCTCATTTGAATTTTTAATTAGCATTTCTGTCTACGCTATCCGCTAGCTACATCTTTAATAGAAAAGATAATTTAAATTTAGTTAAAGGTAATACTTGGTCTCCTTATAATTTGCAATTATTGCTAGCAGAACCAATTCAGAACCAACATTTATTTTATTATTCATTGGCATTGTTGATTTGGTATTGCATTACTAATATACTTGGTTTTTCCATATGCATATTGAAGGACACCTCCGTTTGTTGAGCCACACCTAGTGAGCACGGAGGACCACAAGGACATTACTGATATGCTGAAGGCAGTGTAGGAGATTGGCCGTATATAACCTCCGAACCTTGAGGCCTCGAATGAGGACGCAGCTACTCTTGCGGCAGGGCTACTCAAAGGCCAAGCACTACTTAGAGCCCAAGCACGAGCACAACTCCTGCCGGACGTCCGCCTGTTGCTACGCCTCAGGTTGTCCCTACCCTCGATCCCTCTCCATCCACCCCACATCCATCCCTTAGCCCCACTATCCCTTCACCCATCCCACATCCATCCCCTAGCCCCAACATCCCTCCACCCACCCAACATCCACCTAACATCCAACCCCTAGCCCTACCAGCCCTTCACCCATCCCACCTCCACCATCCCTTCACCCACCGCACATCCATCCCCTAGCCCCACCATCCCTCCACCCATCCCACATCCACCCCCTAGCCCCACCATCCCTCCACCCACCCCACATCCATGTCTTGGGTCTGACATCCGTCCACCCACCCCACGGTCATTTCCTGAGCTGTCACCCATTCCATCCTTTGACCTGGGTATTGATCCAACCCCTCCTAACATCCAACAGGAGACACCCTCCCATAGTACGTCTACTGGCCCTTCTTCAGGCATCGACCCACCCCATGTTCAGGCTGAGCAGGCTGTTGGGTTACCTGCAGTGGTAGAAGGTCGGCCGAAACGCATATCAAAGGCACCTCCTTGTGGGACAGGGGGGGCACAAACATGGACACAAAGCTGGGCTCGAGGCATCTAACGAAGGACATGCAAGACCTCCTCCTCATTATACAAGACAGCGTAAGGTTCAAAAAAGGAAACTTATCCAATACCTTATTCCTTTATAAGAGTGAAGTGGATGGTGAGGTTGTGGGTTTAACATATTATGGCGAAGAACTCGAGGATGATAACCATGATGGTATCATCATTGTTCTTTGTATAAATTATAATGATTTTTATTTTGTTGGGTTTTTATTTTTTTTTATTTTTTTTTTGTTCCTTTCATTGATTGAATTCAATTTGATTGATTCAAGGTGAGAAAAAGAGAGACTTAACCAAATTAGAGTTCAAACTGGATCACGCTAATAGGCCTTTGCAAGCTTGCATGGATGATTTTCTCATTGCTATAGCTGAACCCGTTTGTAGGTATCAAATTTTGAGTATAACACATCATTTCTTTCTTTTATGCATTGAGTATTTTTTTTATATGGGTCTATATTTGTCAGATTATAGCAGTGTTGGGTGTGAACTTCGATTTATAGGCCCGAGTCAACGCATGAGTACAACCTAACCCCTCATTTGTTGTATGCCGCGGAGTCTGTTGGTCTTGAAACTGAAACTATCATAGCTGTTTTGAATAAACTGTCAAAGACAAAGCTGCCTAAGGAAATGATTGATTTCATACATGCTTCCACGGCCAATTATGGCAAAGTGATGCTCGTGGTAAAGAAGAACAGGTACTTTGTGGAATCTCCATTTCCTGAGGCAAGTGACTATGTTTTGAGCTTTTTTGGTTATTGGCAGTGTATAGAGATTTTCAAGTTGTGATGCTAATGGTTAGTGAACTCTTTGCAGGTATGGGGAGCTGCTTGATGCTCAGATAATGCCTATGGTATATTAAATGAATGTGTTGCTGAAGAAAGCAAGGACTTTATCAAGCTACAGAATTCGGTAGTGCAGCCTGCTGAAGAGCACTCTGGAAATTCGCATAATGGAGGGAGTGTTGCTGTGACATTGAATGACAGTACACTGACATCCAAGGATGTCACTCCTGCTGCACTAGTCACTCAACCACTTAGGTTAGTAACTTAGTATTCTATAACCTATGATAAAAGTGCCCAGGCCTGCGGCTCTTATTTATTTTCTTTTCTCAAACTGTTATTCTACTTAGTATTCTACTTATTGATTTCAATCCATTAAGTTATTCTTGAAATTTGGGGCATATGTTGTGAAGAATCTAGAGATGCTTATTAGTAAATTAGTAAGAAAAATAATCTAAATACAAAACATAATCTCACATAATCCTCAACAAGATTAAAGTCAAGTTCAAAAAGAAATTTAGTTCAAAATGCAAAAATAAAATCTGGAAGAAAATCTGAAATGATTTTGCTCCTTGCATCACGATTTGGTTGTAGTATTCCAAACAGTTTGTCTCTTATGATCACATTGTCCATTTGCCAACTAACATCAAATCGGTTATATGCCAGTGAAAAAAAGTGAATGTATATATTGTTTCATTCAACTTCAGTGGATTTTCTATTTTTCTTGCTTCTTTGTGTGCTTTGGCTGGTTATGGATTTTAGTTTTTGCTTTGAAAGTGTTTCTTTTATGTTCAAAATCTTTATAGGGACGATCATGTGACACCTGGACTACTAATGACTGCTAAATGCGAAGAACACAGATTTGGACACAGAGGTCACACTTATATTGTTTTATACAAAATCAATTTCCATTGGCTGTATGTTTGACTGAAATTCCTTAACTTTTATGTTTTCTGTGATACAGAGTAGCATAAGGGAGAGGCAAGCTGATATTAATCATCTCAAGTTCATGCTGGTAGTAATCTTTGTACATTTTTAGACCCCTTAAAACACAAATGGATTAACCTAGTTAAGAAACAAAGTTATTACTTAGTCCAAATTTCAAATCTAGGTTATCACAATCAAACAATCATATCATGTATAGTAGCGGAAAAATGAATAACACAAAGATATGATCACCTAAGAAAACCAAACTGGTAAAAAACCTAGGGAGGATTTAACCTAGTTATCCTCAAGGTAAACTTGAATTCACTATAGAAAGAATTGAAGTTTTACAATAGAATTTAGACCACTAACATTCTATTGCTACCCACCAGTAGAAACTTACTGACACGACCACGTGCAAGCTCCGAGACCACAGACTCCTTCTTTCTTGGATTCTCCAGCAAGTACAAGCACTCCCGCTTGTGTATCTTTAAGTTCTTATGGCAGAAACTGAATGATCATCAAGTTCTTGAAGAAATCTCCTCTTGATAATCCTAAGCTTGTGTGAAGGAAAGCTCCTCACAGATCTCACAAGAGATTCACACAAATAGCAATATGAGCAACCTCTAAAACGTGGCTAGGGTTTGCCTTATATACCTAGGGCAAAAACATAAAACCCTAAATGTTTTAGGAGTTAGGGCTAAGTTGGAATTATGCAGCAAAAATGCATTCTGCCCGAGATTCGATTGATTGAGCCTAAGCTTCAATCAATCGAGCTAGGTCGAAATGCATAGTGAATTCTGCATTAGCTCGATTCCAACTTTACATAAAAGACACAACTTTGAGCAAGCCTAAACAAGACTAAACAACCTGTTTGATCATGGTTTGCCAACATTACACATTAGAGTTCTAAATACATAAATTCCTAAATCTTTAGAACCTAACAAACTCCCCATTTGGTAATCCGTGACAAAACACAAACTAAAAGCTCAAAGTTTACAAATAAAATCCCTTTACAAAAAAAATGCTCAGTACAACAAATTCAATCCTAACTACTATCCATCAGTTGCAAGTATAGACAGCAGCACGATTGAATCAACCTGTATTTCCTGAAATACTCAACAAACGCATAAACGCATGTGTGAATAATACAAGTAAACAAAATAAATTCTTGATATCACCAAACACAAAATAAAGACATATATTAATGAATAACTCATAAATATAAAACAATAAGCAGTGAAACAAGAAACCAAATAAATGCAATGTAAATACAAAGTGCAGCTCCTAGATACAATCTAATCACCACAGGCTCTCTAAGACAATCAAAACTCCCCCTATCAACAAAAACTCTACAAAACTCCAAAGCTACTCCCCCTTTTCGTGACGGAATGCCAAAGGGCAATCAGAATCCATCATCAAAAGGAGGTGGCGTAGGAGACCGTCTAAAATGTGCCAACTCTACACGCAAAGCACGAACCTCATCAAGCAAGTCCACCAAAACCTGTCCCTGAGTTGCCTGAACAGTCAAGACATGATCCAACGTATGTCGAATGTCTGAATCATCCGAAGTAGTTGGTGGAGGAACATCAGCAGCAGCAGCAGCACTAGACACCTCAGCCTGTGCAACACCTGTAGAAGTGGGATGAGGAGGTACAGCACCAGAAGACTCAACTCTAGCTCTCAAGTGAGTAGCCATCTGCCGAAGGAAAGTGGCACCTATAGGACCAGTAATGTGTACGGGCTCAAACGCGGGGAAACCATCTAAACTTAAATATAACAAAATCCTATGAATGAAAATAGGATAAACAAGAGCCCAACAGTGCTACTCCGATGAATCTCATTCAAAGAACGAAGAAACAGATGAGGGAAAGAAATAGAAGCACCAGAAACAAGGGCATACAAAAACACGCATTGCTCAATATGGATGGTGTGGAGATAAGAAATAGGCCACAAAGAATGACACGCTATCCTATGGAAAAGATAGGTAGTCTCAGAAAGCTCAACGGACGTGATCCGAGGATCAGAACCCCACTGGATAGAAGACCTAGTGATGTATGACATGATGTCATCTAAGGGTGGAGACCCCTCATAAGGATAGACAGGCTGCCTAACGACCGGAACCCCAAGAGCATCAACCACTACCCTAGGGGTAATGGTGAACTTAACACCTCATATCCAACTCTGAACAAGAGTGTTGGAATCATAGATGCTGCAAGAGAGGTTTGAATAGAACTCTCTAATCAGGGCAGTCGAGGGTGGATAATCTATCTCCAACAAAGACAACCAGCCCCTACTCTCAAAATTTGCCCTAATGGCAGGATCTATCTCATCTAGCACAACAAAACTCTCAGTCCAAACTTTCCTCTTACTGTTCAACTTATCATAGGTCTCTCTGCTTTTGTCATTCTTAAACCGCTCACTCCTAGAGGGAGACTCAGAAGAAGTGGAAGGAGTCCTATGAGCTCTAGTCTTCCTAGGCATGGTGCTAAAGATAAGGACAAAGACACAAAGCAGAACCAAAAAGAACAAAAAGAAAAACCAAAGGCAGACTGCAAGTTAGCACAAAAAAATAGAGCAAAAATCTATATGATGCATGAACAATTAAATGTCATGATGCATGCTCTAATGCAGTGAAACCAAGTTCAATTTAAGTTCAAATTCACAAAATTGGCTTGAGCATAGAGTTTCTAACAAAAACCCCAAAATTTGAAAACCACTTGTTTGTTTTTATAAAAAAATTGACCAATTGATCATCACACAAGCTAGAATACATATTATAATGATCAATTACATCAATTCAACAAGCCAATTGCATCAATTAAACTCAATTTGAACAAAATCCCTAATTCGGGTACATTCAAGCCCTAGAAAATCCAATTTCACACAAATCACAAAATTGATCAAATTAACCCATCAAGATCAAGTTTATAACATCCTAGCACAAAAACCCATTGATCAATTTCAGAAAATATTGCTTGAATCATCAAAAACCCCAATTTTTAAAAGGTCCAAAAATCCTAAACAAATGCATGAATTTATGAATGAAAACATGAAATAAAATGCAAAAGGAAGGGTAAAATGGACTTACCGGTCTTGGGAGAAGAAAACCTTGCAAAAAATTTGGAGGAAAATGACAAAAGTTTGATGTGGAGCCTAGTCCGAATCGGAGAGAGAGAGAAAAGCTTGAAAACTTTTGAAAAATGTAAGTTGAAAAAGTCAAGATCTGATTTTTAAAAACCTAATTCATGATTTTCGATTGATCGAAAATCAGTTTCGATTGATCGAAACAAATAGAAACTTATAAAGAATTTTTAAAACAATTTCGATTGATCAAAAAACAGATTGGATCAATCGAAACAAACAGAGGCTCACTAAATGTTTGAGAGAAAAACACAGTTTTGAAAAACAAAAACACATTTTGGACAAAAACTCCTCAAAGCATTGAAATTGATGAATAAAATGCATGAGTATGATATGAAATGCTTTTCAAAAACACAAGATTTAAACCAAGTTTTCCCAAAATTAAAATTTTCAAACAATCTCCCTTTGAATTCTCAAGCAACAAATCGGTTTTGCATAAAACTCAAAGTATTTTCAAACTTGGTTGGTCAAACCAAAAACACACACAATAACATGTACAAAGTTTAGCAAAGGAGTAACTTGTGTAGTGTGTGCAACTAGCAAAAGCTTGAGATACATGTGAAGTGATATGTGAATAGACATCAAACACAAAGTCTACAAAATTCATCACATAGAATTTGAAAAAGACTCTCACCTAAAGAGTTACATCATATAACTCCCACATCTCCTAGATCATAAGCTTGCAATCATGTAAGTTTCTTGAATTTGCCTCATATTGTACACACCAATTTTAGTAGATCAAAAACTTATTAAAATAGCCGAGATAATGTATACACCAATTTTAATTATTTGATTTATCTTTAAGTCCAATATTGTACACACCAATTTTAAGCATTTAAACCGAGGCTACACCTTATGTTCTTTTCGTGCATGTGCTATACTTTCTCGAGCACAAAATCTTACGATATGCACTAAGGTGTTCATGATTAGCTAGTGAACAGTGGTGAGATAGTTATTTATGTCTTTCTCAAAAGGTTCAAGTCCGACAGACAAAGACATGTGACTTCAAGATCAAGACAAAGTTATCAAAAACCATAAACATCTTTCCCACACAACATGCACTACAAAGCTTCAAGTAATAAAGTGCAATAAATAAACCCATCAAAGCTAAACAAGGTACAAAGGCATGTTATGTGAAAATAAATTGACCAACCTTGTTTTCAAAAACCAAGAGAATAAATACAAAAACTTGATTTGCTTCCTTTTTTTTTTTTTTTTTAATTTTGAAAAGAAGAAACAAAAATAGTCCTAGAATGAAATGCATGAATGTTATGCAATGCAAATCCTAAAAACAAAGAATAAAACAAAAACCAAAGAACAATGGTCACAAAGAGTAGAGCAAAGAAGCACAAGGACCATGTCAGAAAGACTCAATTAGATCGAGCCTTTTGTATCCAAAACTTTTTAGATGCACTTCGAGCATTGGAGTTCTTATTCACATTGGAGTAATTTCCAACTCCAGAATTGGAATAAAGGTTTAGAGCATTTACCAATTTACCAATAAGTGCCATAGGATCTTGTGCTTGAGGCACAGACACTTTCGGCTTATTTGCTCGCTTAGCTGCTTGCAGCTTGTAACAGTTTGGACGAATGTGTCCAGACTTTCCAAAAAAATGACAAACCCAAACAAGCTTACCATGCATCTTGTCCTTAGAGAGGGTAGACTCCTTAGGTTTGGACTCTTTCAGATTAACCCTAATCTTCCTAGGAGGTGTGACCTCTACAGGTTTAGCAGTCTCACTCACAACCTCACTCACAGGGGGTTCAGAGGAAGAAGAAAGAACAAAGTTTATGGAGTTTGGTGCAGACATAGAGATGCTTTCAACAAAACCTAATCCAGATTTGTCAGAAGGAGCCTTTTGAACACTCAACATATGATCAAGTTTAGAACTAACAGATTTAGCAACAGATAAATCAAGTTCCAATTTCTTAACTTTATCAAGCAAAAGCATATTCTCAGTTTTCACATTGTTCAAAAGTTCATTAGCATCAAACAGTTTAACAAGCAAATTTTTCTTATCAAGCTCAAGAGATGCAATTTTCTTCAAGCCAGATTCAACATTCATAGCATCCTTTGTAGCAACTTTGCAAAGTTTATTATAGACTTCTTGAAGATCTACATCCTCAGAGAGTTCCCCATCAGAAGGGTTCTCTTCAGCAGACACACTTTCATTGACTACAGTAGTAGCAGTGAAAGCAATGAAGTTTCCATCCTCGTCACATCTAGACTCATCATCAAAAACTTCATTATCACTAAGGGTTACAGTCATAGCCAAACCCTTAGACCTCAAGTATGTAAGACATTCAGATTTCATGTGACCATACCTTTGGCATCCAAAACACTGAGGACCCATGGAATTATTTGAAGATTGACCAAATTTTTCTCTAGGTTTTTCATTGTTGTTAACCTTAGTGGGATCATTCTTCCTAAAGTTTCTAGGTTCAGCAGTGTTCGTACCTCTTGCCCTTCTGTTACTATTCCTAAGAAAGTTTCTAAAATTCTTGGCAAGGTAAGCAATCTCTGTAGTAGAGAGCTCATCATCAAATCCATCAACCTCAACATCATTAACTGACTTAAGAGCCATTGACTTGGATTTGCTAGTTTGGGTAGGTCCAACTCATAGGACTAGAGATCCTACAAGTTCATCAACAGGGATGGAATCCACATCCTTATTTTCAGTTATGACAATCACTTTGGGTCTAAAATCTTCAGTTAAAGATCTAAGAATCTTCCTAACAATTTTAGGTTGATCATAGATTTCACCTAAGTTGTATGTAGAATTAACAATGTCATTAAGTTTAGCATAAAATTCATCAAAGTATTCATCATCAGACATCCTAATGCTCTCAAACCTAGAAGTTAATTGCTGCAGTTTATTTATTTTGACAGCCTTTGTGCATTCATGCACAGTCTGGAGGATTTGCCAAGCTGTGTGAGCAACCTTAACATTACAGATTCTCTTAAATTCCTCCATAGAAACAGCGTTAAAGATTGCATTCATAACTTTGCTATTGAACGTAGCTGCTTTTTTTAGAAGTTTGCCACTCACTCACAGGAGTAGTGGACTTCTCCCATCCATACTCAACGGAGTTCCAGACTCTCTCATCAATAGATTTCAGGAATGCTTTCATCCTTACTTTCCAATAAGCATAATTATTCCCATCAAAGTGAGGAGGAATAACTAGAGAGTGTCCGTGTTTCATGACAACAGAGGTCAAGGATCAGCTCAGAGATCAAGAGATCAACAGACAAAGAGCTACCCGCTCTGATACCACTTGTACGTTTTTAGACCCCTTAAAACACAAATGGATTAACCTAGTTAATAAGCCAAGTTATTACTTAGTCCAAATTTTAGATCTAGGTTATCACAATCAAACAATCATATCATGTATAGCAGCGGAAAAATAAATAACACAAAGATATGATCACCCAGGAAAACCAAACCGATAAAAAACCTTGGGAGGATTTAACCTAGCTATCCTCAAGGTAAACTTGAATCCACTATAGAAATAATTGAAGTTTTACAATAGAATTTAGACCACTAACATACTATTGCCAATGTTATTAATTCCGTTTCGGAGCCCGTTTCGGTTTGTCAAGTGGAACGGAATATTTCGGTGCCGGCCTATTTCGGCGTACCGTTTTAGGATGTTTCGGAGTTCCTAAAAAAAAAAAAAAAAAAAAAAATATATATATATATATATATATATATATATATAACTAGATATTATTACTATTATATAAAGTAATGAATTTTATTTTATTTTAAAAAAATCTTAAATAAAGTGGTATTAAAAAAATATTTATTTATAATTTTTCTACAAATAATACAATAAATATAGTGTATAAACTTGCACCTTAAAAAAAAATCAGTGAAGTGGATTAAAAAATTATGTAAATATGTTTTAACTTTTTACTTGTGGCATTGATGTAAATAACTAAGTATCTATGAATAGTTTTTTAAGTGGGAAATTTCCAAGAAGTTTCCTCACCATTTCCATTAGCCCACACGTATTTTTCCATTTACAATTTCCTCTTGATCTGATCTACTCCTTTCTAGTTTCTTCTACTTCACAAGCTTCTACGCTTTTTTTTTTTTTTTAATGCATCCTTAAGTCTTAACTCTTCCTCACACAAAAAAAGGCTAGAGCTCAACACGCCCAAAGTATGGTGGCTCAAAGCAACAAGGATGAAGCTGAAGGAGAAACAGTGGCTTTGATTTTAGGAACATTCCAAAGCTTTTTTATTCAAAGCCTCATAAAAGTCTCACACTCCCTTTTTTTCTCTCTGGAAGTGGCAGAGACATAAGCTTGAAGAAGTGAGTTTTAATGGCAGCACTTGAGCTTTGTCCATGACTTGAATTTTTTTTTCCTTCTTCTTCAATCTGATGTGAATCTTATCTTTCTTCTTCTTCTATTTTTTTTTTTTTCCTTCTTTTTCTTGGATCTCTGTGAAATGTGAAGTGTGAACCAAACCCAAAACACATACCGGCCGAATCTTTAGTTTCGGCCGGTATTTGCCGAAACACACCGGAATGACCGAAATGCCCCGGAACTGGCCGGATTTTGACCCGAGGTGGAACAAAGGGTATTCCGGTTCCAGATTATACACCGGTACGAGAAATTCCGTCCGTTCCGGCCGGAACGGAACGGAATTCATAACAATGGCTATTGCTACCCACCAGTAGAAACTTACTGACATGACCACGTGCAAGCTCCGAGACCACAGACTCCTTCTTTCTTGGATTCTCCAGCAAGTACAAGCACTCCCGCTTGTGTATCTTTAAGCTCTTATGGCAGCAACTGAATAATCATCAAGTTCTTGAAGAAATCTCCTCTCGATAATCCTAAACTTATGTGAAGGAAAACTCCTCACAGATCTCACAAGAGATTCACACAAATAGCAATATGAGCAATCTCTAAAACGTGGCTAGGGTTTGCCTTATATACCTAGGGTAAAAACATAAAACCCTAAATGTTTTAGGAGTTAGGGCTGAGTTGAAATTATGCAGCAAAAATGCATTCTGCCCGAGATTCGATTGATCGAGCCTAAGCTTCGATCAATCGAGCCAGGCCAAAATGCATAGTGAATTCTACATCAGCTCGATTCCAACTTTACATAAAAGACACAACTTTGAGCAAGCCTAAACAAGACTAAACAACATGTTTTGATCATGGTTTGCCAAAATTACACATTAGAGTTCTAAATACATAAATTCTTAAATCTTTAGAACCTAACAATCTTAATGTTTTTATTTATCCATATTGAATTTTGTCACATATTAAATAAATGATTTGGCTATTTATTGTACTTCTTGCAGTGGCTTTTTTGTAAATGAGTCCAGAATAAATCGAGCCTTTGAAACTCGATTTGTGGCCACCCAAATGGAACTTGAGTTTCTTAGACTCGATTTCCTCTGGGAATTTTTTTCCCCTCTTCCCCCACCTGCAGTAGTAAACCAGAATTTTTTTTTTCCTTCCCCTGCAGCAGTAAACTAGATCCAAAACACATCACATGGGCAGTAGTAAACAACTAGATACAAGCATATGATACTAGTCAAAGGGAGAGTACATCAGATGGGCATTATAGTTGCCCTCTTAGCACACAAAAAACATTACTAGCTATCATCGCTTCAAACAAGGCCCCTGTGGTTGAACTTGCCAACGTAGTAGCTACTAATGCCAAAGTAATATCATTGCTGGCATTATAGGCAAAAGCTGCACAACGCAACTAATGTAACGAGTATAATGGATAGCAAATAGTTCAATTACAACAACATTCATCAATAAACAAAATAACAACTAAGTCGATACAACATAGTCTACATAGTCGTCTAGCACTTGTCCATACTGATAAAACATAGTCTACATAGTCACCTAGCACTTGTCTATACTGATACAACATAGTCTACATAGTCGCCTAGCACTTGTCCATACCGAAGATAACCACAAGTCCCACGTACAATGCCATTCTAAAATCGAGTCTCCGCTCGCCTAACAAACATTAAAATACAGTCGTTAGTTCCCAAATGCGAAGAACAAAAACCAAATGAAATTATGAGCATATTATATAAAAACAGTGACAGCACTTGCCTAGTTTGTAGCACTACCACTTGTCGAAGCCCCACGGGAATTGGGACATCTTTTGTATTTATGCCCCTCTTCATGACACACTCCGCATCGCTGCCTCAGTTGAATCTCCCTTAAGTCCGGATCTTCCCTCCGGCTTCCCCGTTCTCGCCGTACCCCATCCATGTCATTCCTTATTCTTGACTTCACAGGACGACCTTTGGCCCGTAACAACTGTGGGTCAAGCACCCACCGTGGTCGCGAACGTCCCTCCACAATGACTCTGACTATGGCACCACAAATTGATGTGCATATGTGTGAATGGCATTGTCCAAACTGTAACATGGGTCAATATAGCTGGTCGCATCAAGGTACAAACCTTAAAGAACTTTAATTGCATGTGAACAAGGGAACTTAATGTTTTGCCACTTTCCACAACCATATGTTTTAACAAATACGTTTACTTCATGACTATGGTTTCCCCCTCCACCTCTATGGTCGTTGTATGGGGTAACCACTTGATATACACCAGTTTCATGATTAAAATTCCTCAAAGTGTGTCCTGCAATTTTATCCGCATTTTGGGTATAGATCCCCATTGCATAATCACTCCACACCTTACCTTGAGAGAGATCAAAAGTAATTTCTTTATGTCGATCATGGAAATATGCAACAAGTTTGCACCAAGTGAACTCAACCATTGCAGCAATGAGCAAACTGCAGGCACCTTTAAGTACCCCGTTAAAGCACTCAGAGATATTGGTTGTCATTGCCCCGTAATGTCTTCCACCATCATGTGACTGGGTCCATTTGTCTAGATCCTCACTCATTAGATATGTGTATGGCATATAGCGTGCAATACGGGGATCATCAAGGTCTACACTCCTCAGTGCATTAATCTAGACATCCTTAATGGTTTGCATTATGGACTCAAATTTAGCTTCATGAGTCGCATATCTAGCTTTCAAGGCCAATGCCTCTAGAGTCGAGTCATCAAAGTGTGTGTTGAAGTTGCTAGCAACATGTCAAAGGCAATATCGGTGAAATACCTTAAGCTACCGTCATCACCTCTAGGCCACTCTACAATGGCACATTTGATACCTTTATGTCGGTCAGAAATAATGCAAATGCTCTCGTCAAGTATCACATGCTCTATCGAAATCCTGAGACACTCTAAAAACCACCCCCAACTAGGTCCTGACTCCTTATCCACAACAGCAAAGGCGAGAGGCAAAACCTTTTGGTTAGCACCGATTGCCATAGCAATCATCAACACCCCTCAATATTTACTATACAAATGAGTCCCATCAATACTGATCACTGGCCTGCAATATTTGAATGCAGCAATGCATGGAGCGAATGCCCAAAATACATAGCGCAGTAACGTAGTACCAGGTTCCCTAAGTACGGTGAAATAGTTGTACTGGGTACCTGAATCTTGATCCAAGTATGCCATTAACAACTTTCGTAACCTTTGGTAAGACTCCTCCCAATCCCCAAATATCTTAGCAATTGCCTTTTGTTTTGCATCCCATACCTTATAGTAAGAAAGCTCATGATTATACTTAGTACGTATGATCTCCCAAAGCTCATCAATACGAGCAGTGTGATTTTGTCACAATTTTCCCACAATTTTTGATGCAACAAAATTAGAATCCATCATTTTACCATCTCTTCGCAGGCCAAAGGGTATACAACTGTATGGACCCACATAAGACGTGACCATCCACAGACCATTAAGTTTAGCCTTCATAAATGCCCCAACGTACCACTTGAAATTGGTGTCAATGCATGCAGCACACAATTTAGTTTTGGTCGACCACCGGATAATAAAATTTCTATTATCCTTTGCTGCGTATATTATCAATGCACGCTTCACCGCCTCTTTATTTTCAAAAGTCAACCTTTTACTAAAATGCATCCCATCTTCCCAAGTAGAAACAAATGGTATCTGAAGATGTGAAGAATCAACCATATTTTCCTAAGTATTTGCATAGAATGACTCAGCAGGAGGTGTATAGGCAGTGGTCATATTTGTATCGTGCTGGACGCCAATATCATCCTCTACATCACCTTCACCATGGTACTCCATATTTTCTTCTTCAAAATTGGGAACGAGTTCATGGTCATCCACATCCCTGTCAAAGTCGCCTAGCTCAATCCTGTCTTCGTACTCATCCATATCATCAAGATTTTCACCATTATTTGCAGTAAGATCTTTGTCTTTGTTTTCCTCTCGTAATTGTGTCTCTTGAGGTTGGAGTGTTTCATCAGTATTGGCAGCATGATCTTGAAATGGAAGCATATAACTTCCCATTGTATAGCCTCCCATTGTAGTGCATCCATCATCTAGGGCTATAAATTGTAAAGATGTAGTTGTTTGTTACACCTCCTCAGTATCAGCTTCTGCAAGCGGCTCCGAACTTACGTGCAACTCAACAGCATTTACTTGGGGCATTTTATGGATCCTATTAAACATGATCTTTACATGTTTGTCTTTTTTGATCGTCATATACCCGTAATTTATCCGTTCATGAAGGACTTCTTGTGGGTAACAATAAATAATCTGTATGTCATAACAAGCAGGGTTCAAATTCAATTCTTACATTATTTTCTTCTTCAAATCATTTAACGTCTTCAACTTATGGCGTATCATCATGTAGTAGCATTCAATACCCGGCCCTCTAAATGGGAATCCGTCAATCTCTCCAGGATTGACAAGGGGTCCACCGTAATATACATTTATATTAATATTCTTTAGAGATTGTGAGCCTATTAGAGTCAAGTGTAATAATATGTTAGTGACATATTTTTATCTCTTTCATTCAACATCAATTGCAAAACCTTTTCTATCTACTCAAAGTTCAAAAATTACAACTTGTCACCCCACATTTGCATATACTCACCCCACATCACATACAAACACACAATCATTATCATTTCATACTCACACAAAAAAAATCTATTACAAAATTTCAAATTAGCTCTAACAAAAATATAAATAAAAATATCAAACCAAACAACAATACAATCATTAAAAACCTAACAATACAAATATACCAAGAATACATCTTAAATATATCAATCATTATTTCATACTCAAGCAAAAAAAATTAAAGACAAATATCAAACCAAACAACAAAAGAAATTCATGATACATACCCATGATAAAAACCTAACAATACTCAATGATTTCATACTCAAGCAAAAAAAAAAAAATAAAGAAAGAAAGAAAGAAAGAAAGAAAAATATCAACCAAACAACAAAAGAAATTCATGATACATACCATTGATAAATTTATAAACTACATTTTCTATTATTTTATTTTATTCTCAACTAAATAAATGAGTTTTCATCCATCTATTTTTTTTCATCTTTTTAATATTTTTCATCCTTTAACCAAATAGAGCCTTAGGGAGAAATTTTGATATTTTTAAAAAATCTTAATAATACTTAGTATTAGCTAGCCTAAACCTTAGGGTCGTTTGTGTGTTTTATCCTAGATTTATTGTTTGATTCAGGTTCGTGACTTGCAAGTTGCAACATTGTGGGTATTTGATTAAAGTTCATGGCTTGCAATATTGTGGAAGCATAAAACATCACCTTCGGCACCAATCGTTTCTTTTTCTTTCTTTCCGCAATTCTTTTTAATTATTATTTGAGAAGAAGGCATTGCTTTGACGAAAACCTCTAGTAGTATTTTTTTTTGGGTTAAATAGAAACCTCTAGTAGTAATTTATATGCATTGGTTGTCTCAAAAAAAAAAAAAAAAAAAATTTACAAACGACATTGGTTTTATAGTTTTTTTCATTTAACATTTTGTGACTAAATCCAGTATAAACAATTCGAAAATTAACAACAACAACGAAAGACTTAGTCCCAAAAAAAAAAAAAAAAAAAAAAAACCTCTACCAAGAAATTTATTTTATTAAAAACTTACTATTTGAACTCAACAGCCTTACCAATTAATAAGAGAGGAAAAAACTAAAAAGATTTTTTTTTTTTACAATGCGGATAGTTTGTTGTTCTTAACAATTATTTTTTAGAACCCAACGTTTAAGTAGTTATTTAATACTTTTTCGCACGGGGTAGCTCTTATTTTTTGGAGGGGCCAACTATCAATTTTAAGGTCTAGTGTATAAAAAATTTGCAAAATATATATACCTTATAAAGTTCTTTTAAAAATTTTGGCTAAATGTAGCTCCGCCCCCATAGAAAGGATATTAATGATAAGGTGAACAATTTTGAGGAAAATGTTTTATCAAGGCCAACAACAATTCAAGAAACAACATAATTTTTAACCTTAAGATATTCAACCAATTCCATGATGACAAGTTGACAACAACTCCATATTCAAGCCATATCAATGTCAAAATACATGTATAACTCAATTAAAAAGGATTCTAACTTGTTATTAAAAAAAGGGGTGGGGGAGAAAAGAAAAGGAGGAGAATAATTATTTTCAAATAAATTAACATCTAAGAAGTATGTTTTTGGTAACAACTGTCAGTTGTGAGTTGACTAATATATTCTACTACAGCAACATTTTTGATGGGAGATTACCAGTACATAATGGAGCTAAAAAGTTTTTATGGCAAAACCAAAATGAAGCAATTATATCACCAAATACAATCAACTAGAGAGTGAGACCCTTACCTGACATGAGGATGTGCAATGTGAGTGCAGGGATTGTATGAGAGTGAGAGGGGGAGTGAGAGAGGGAAGAACTGATTAAGTGTTGGGATTGTATGAGAGAGAGAGAGAGAGTGAGAGAGGGGAAGACGTTTGTTGAATGTGTGACCCGAGAGACCCAGACAAAAAAAAAAAAAAAAAAAAAAAAAAAAAAAAAAAAAACCAGATCTATAAGGACCCAGACATGATCAGCCACATGTCCTACATTTTGACCACAAATTAAAAATCAAGTTTCTGAGACTCAGTTTCACTTTTAGCAAACCGAGTCTCTAAGGCTTGATTTCCATGTGGCGTCTACGTGGAATCTTAGACCACAGAAATCGAGCTTCTAAAGGTCAGTATGAAAGTCGAGTCTTATAGACTTGATTTCCACATGCAAAAAGTGCCACGTCAAGATGCCTCAGAACATGAAAACCAAGCCTTTGAGGCTCGGTTTATAAGCCCAAAATCGAGCCTCCTAGGCTCGAGATGCTAGTAAGTAATATAGTTTGAAAAAGTGGCCTATTAATTATATTGTTTGGAAAACAAAATTGGTTTCCTATTGTCGCCCTTTTTTTGGGGTGAAGACAAAGGGCCTTTATCAATGGAGAAGAGGAGGAGCTTAAAGTTCCATTTGGTTGGAGGGGTGGAAAAGTGGGAGGATAGAAAATGGTGGGAGGATGGAAAAGTGGGAGGATAGAAAAAATTTTATTTTCTCTCATTTTTGTTTGGTTGGGAGTGGAAAAATGGAGGAATGAAAAAAAAAATGAGTTTGAATAAATTTACTCATATACTCTTGTTAAAGAATAATGCCAATTTTTTTTTTTTAAGTAACAAATAACCACACAAAAAAGAGCAATCACCCAAAATTTTTTATAAAAATAAAAAACATGTTCCAAAAAAAATCACATCAAGTAAAAATAAAAATAAATTATCCCGCCCAAGCCCTAAAAAATCAAAAGAAAAAAAAAATGCAACGTTACTGCCCAGGGAAGAGAGAAGAAAGGAAAAAAAATGCAACTTAAATTAAGGATATTTGTGTAAATTATATTGTAGGGTCTCGATTTTCTGGCTAAGCCCAAAAGTGAATGGGATCTAGGCCCAGTGGACCCAGTACAATGAATTTGTAGAGAGTGGGTCAAAGAGCTAGGCTTTAGTGCATAGATAGCAGTTAATATGGGTTTTTATGTTGATCAAATAGAAATGAGCTGAGTTCATCAAAGAGAGCTTATCCTTGGCCCAATCTGAGGAGCTCTCCTTTTATGTATATTGGGTGACAATGGTTGCAAGAGTTCTTGAGACCGCCATTATGCTCTCTCTCCATTTTTCCAGCCCCCCTCTCTATGGTGGGTTTCTCCAATTATATAGTCTTCTTTAAACGATCTTGACCTTCCACTTGTTGATCATCCAAGCCTATACTTGAGTGTCTGTCCCATCAGACGCCCTTTCTGGCGTTTTGTGAGTTGCAGTAACCGAGGTAGCACTGCTCAGCAGTCATTTCCTCATCAATGTGCCCAGAACGTTAGTTGTGGGCATTTAATGCAGAGGTGACAGTTCCTCCTTGAATTGCTCCTCCACCATGCTCCTATGGCTAGCCCATTGTACTTGTCTTTTTTCTTGGGATGACATGGGAGGCTGCCTTTGGTGGCATACCGCTTTTCCCTTCCATGATCTTGGTTGACTGAGGACAAGATTGTCCTCGGCTATGTTCCTCGGCAATTCGGGCCCTCTTCGTTCGTCCTCGGACATTCCTTCTTCCTCGGCGTGGGCCTTGGGCTCAGTATAAAATGGACCGGGGTTGCCAAATTCTTTGGCCCCACAATAGCCCCTCAAAATCTTGCTATCCGGATCCTCGGACGAAGAGGAGGATTTTGATGTCCTCAAATCTTTGCCACGGCTTGTCAAGTCTTGTTTTCCGTCAGTATCTGAGTCTCTTCACCTGCCCAAGGCACGTTCCTAGCGCTTTGGTATACGGAGCGCACCCTCATTAATGTCTTTGCAAAACGACACAAATCCAACGGTTGAGGATTTCTTCCGAAATTGGGCGGGAGTTATTTCACCTGCGACTCTCCTTTTGAGTTTCGTGCAAATTAATTTTTGCTAGATTTCGTCTTCTATATAAGGCGCTCTGGGGGAATCGTTCTCTCACATTTTACAAATCCTTGAGTTCAACAGGAACTTTAAGTTCTCAACCCTCTAGGCATTTCCAAGGACCTTGCCAAGATCATGATCAAGGCCTAGGGAAATGGGATGGCCCTGGATAAAGGCAAGGGCAAGGAAGCCAAGCCCCTTTCAGGAACCAAGAATGCCGCCCAGATCCTGGACGTCGTAGTTAACGCAAAGGAAGCAGAGGCCAAAGATGTTCCTACCTTTCAACCGAGCAAGAAAGAAGACCCTCCTTCTTCAACCGAGAGCCGAAGCGAACGTAGATCGCATCAGACTTTCGGTGCGACAAAGTTTGGGTCTCACCTTGATGGTAGGACATCTTGCAGTTAGGAGAAAGGTTCGTGAGAAATATAACATTTTTCTCCAGTATGCGTCTTTGCTTGCCCTTCAAGCTGGTAGTGATTCGCATCCAGTTTACTTACCGATGGAGGTTTATAAGATTGCGGAACGGTTGATGCCCAAGTGTTGCCGTCTCCAATGCTTAATTATCATGAAACTGGGAGAGAATTAAGGGAACATCTTGGGATGGGACCATCAGGCGCTTCCGCTTCTTCTCCTTTCTCATTGCTGATACCACCCATACTGGCTCGATTGTTGTTAGTAGCCTTAAAACAAGTCTGCCTCAGCCTCTCTTTTTATAGTTAGCTTTAAAACAAGCCTGCCTAAGCCATTATTTATATAGTTAGCTTTAGAACAAGCCTGCCTAAGCCATTCTTTATATAATTAACTTTAGAACAAGCCTGCCTAAGCCCTTTGGTGTATGATGTACCTTTCCTTTATTTAATAAAAAAGAAAGGCTGTACTTTTTACTTTGCGAATTTTTCTTTCTCTGCAGTGATTATTTAATGTGTGTGTTGCTATTTTTCCCTTCAATGGGACTTGGAACTAATACCGTTGATGGTAACAAAAAATTGTCGCCCTGACTTTAACAAAGCCGACTATAGCACCTGGCTACTAACTTTGAATAGGCTAACTATGTAGGAATAATTAGGAACATAACCATGTGCTCTACACCGCAAATTGTGCAACCACGAAAGGATGTTGGGTTTAAAGTAAGTCATCCGAGGAGACCGTTGTGCATTAGGGCTCTGCTCAGCATTTATAATGACGTCATGGCGTCGGTTTTCCCCAGTGTCTGGTCCGAGGATCCAGGAATGCCTCAGGTTCACGTCTTTGTTGAGTGGGGAAAGGGTCGGCGGTCCGAGGAGCCGGACTCCTTTTAGACTCTACGCATCACCCAGATAGATGTTTGAAGTAGTTGATCTCCTCAAGGGCTGGGGTCCAAGGGTCCGCACAACCCCCTGATTCCGTTTAACCCTTAGGTAGTTGCTGAAAGTTATTAGTTTCCCACAGGTTTGTGGTCCGAGGAGCCATGCAAGACCTTGGTTCATGTCTTTGTTGAGTGGGGAAAGGGTCGGCGGTCTGAGGAGCCGGACTCCTTTTAGACTCTGCGCATCACCCAGATAGATGTTTGAAGTAGTTGATCTCCTCAAGGGCTGGGGTCCAAGGGTCCGCACAACACCCTGATTCTGTTTAACCCTTAGGTAGTTGTTGAAAGTTATTAGCTTCCCACAGGTTTGTGGTCCGAGGATCGTGCAGGACCTTGGTTCACGTCTAACATTTAGGTGACTGTCAAAAGTTATTAGTTTCCCCATAGGTTTGTGGTCCGAAGAGCCATGCAAGACCTTGGTTCTGTCTAACACTTAGATAATAGTCAAAGGATGTTAGTTTCCCTACAGGTTTGAGTTCGAGGACCATGCAAGACCTTAGTTCTGTCTAACACTTAGATAATTACCAGAAGTTATTAGTTTCCCCATAGGTTTGTGGTCCGAGGAGCCATGCAAGATCTTAGTTCTGTCTAACACTTGGATAACTGCCAGTGTGTGTTAATTCCCCCAAAGCAGGAAGCCCGAGGACCCGTCATAGCTAAGGTTTCGTTTAACCACTCCAGTAGGTCAGAAGATATCAACATATACTTTCCAGAACTAGCCCCGCCGCAGAGCCTCCTTGAATCACTCTGTGTTACTGCCCCTTTCTATGATGGGGGTTCGGCGAACTCGACTGCCAGAGTTGCGAGGACTGGACCCGGACAGAGGTACGGGGCATGTACTTGGCGTTAGAAGCCCTTAGAACTATCCCCCATTTAGCAATCCTCCCCTTATAATCCGCACTTCGAAGTATATACCTGAGCAGAAGCTGAGCTAGGACAACGACTGCGTGTGCCTCATGTAGTGTCTTACTCGCGTAGTAAACTAGCCACATAATGGCTTTCCCAAGGGACTCTGGCCGATGAAGGCCTGATCCTATCTTAATTACCCGTTGCCCTCGCTATCACACAAGCTCTATCACACAAGCTTTCCCCATAGACGGCGCCAATTGTAGGGTCTCGATTTTCTGGCTAAGCCCAAAAGTGAATGGGATCTAGGCCCAGTGGATCCAGTACAATGAATTTATAGAGAGTGGGTCAAAGAGCTAGGCTTTAGTGCATGGATAGCAGTTAAGATGGGTTTTTATGTTGATCAAACATAAATGAGCTGAGTTCATCAAAGAGAGCTTGTCCTCGACCCAATCCGAGGAGCTCTCCTTTTGTGTATATTGGGTGACAATGGTTGCAAGAGTTCTTGAGACCGCCATTATGCTCTCTCTCCATTTTTCCAGCCCCCTTCTCTATGGTGGGTTTCTCCAATTATATAGTCTTTTTTAAATGATCTTGACCTTCCACTTGTTGATCATCCAAGCCTATACTTGAGTGCTTGTCCCATCAGACGCCTTCTCTGGCATTCTGTGAGTTGCGGTAACCGAGGTAGCACTGCTCAGGAGTCATTTCCTCATCAATGCGCTCAGAACATTAGTTGTGGGCATTTAATGCGGAGGTGACAGTTCCTCCTTGAATTGCTCCTCCACCATGCTCCCATGGCTGGCCCATTGTACTTGTCTTTTTTCTTGGGATGGCCTGAGAGGCTGCCTTTGGTGGCATATCGCTTTTCCCTTCCATGATCTTGGTTGACCGAGGACAGGATTGTCCTCGGCTATGTTCCTCGGCAATTCGGGCCCTCTTCGTTCATCATCGGACATTCCTTCTTCCTCAGCGTGGGCCTTGGGCTCAGTATAAAATGGGCAGGGGTTGCCAAATTCTTTGGCCCCACATATATCATTCAGCACTTTTTCCTCCCTATTTACCTCCCAAATTAGGAAGATAAAAAAATGTGGGCCCAGAGGGATTATTTTCCTCCCTATTTTCTGTCTCTCTTATTTTCTCTCTTGAACCAAACAGTGAAAAATGTCATTTTCTACCCTATTTTCCTCTCCCTATTTTTCATCCTCCCTATTTTCACCCCAACCAAACATACCCTAAAGTTTCCTAGCCAAACGAGGAGGAACGCGGTAGGTGTACCAAGATGGCAGGAAAGTAGCTTGAAGGGAAGAGTTATGAAGAGGTTATGACAGGAAGAATGGAGAGTAGTCTTAGAACTCCCTTTGGCATTCGTGCCACTATGTAATGGCAAAAACATAGAGAAAAAATGGCTATGGACCAAACCTTAATGAAGCTCTTGATCTCATCATCCATCTCTTTGGCTCCGTTTGTTTATCTCTCATCTGTCTATTCTAACATTTTTTTTTTATACAAGATAGAATTCTACTCTAGCCTAATCTAAGTGTATATGTGTGTGAACCTCCCTCCTAGAGACTCGAACCCCGGCCCTTACCCCCCACACTCCACAAGCACTTATATAGAGTTTGATGAAGGGTGTGCGGTGGTCTGTCTATTCTAACATTGATATATATAGAGCTTGATGAAGTGATATTTTAACACGAAAAATAAACATTTGAAACCTTATATTTTGGAATAGAATATCAATCATTTGTCAAGAGTCTTTTAATACTATTTGTAGAGTTTAGTACAAGGTAATGTTTTAGGATTTTTGAGAATGTTGAAAGATTCTCATGTTTGGCTGCAAATCACATAAGAGAATCAGATACCAGAGATATTTAGGGGCTGTTTGGTTTTTTTTTTTTTTTTTTCATCACTCGTCACTCATCACTCATCACTTATCACTTATCATTTAAAATACACCAATTTCCTAATCCCACCCGTTTGGCACACTTCACTCAACTTCTCATCACTCACACTTTTCTGATTTTTATGGGACCCATACCTGTAACTTGGTTAAACCGAAGCTGTTAGCCTACCCGCAGACCCATCTTTTTCTCTTTTCTCATTTCCCCTTCACCCCTTCACCCCTGTTACTCTCCCAAAACCCAAACCCGAACCCATAAAATTTCAGAAGCTCCCTCGCCTCATCAGGACCGTCACCAGTGAACAACACCCATCTCTCTGACATGTATCGACAGCGTTATCTCCTTCGTCGTGACCCAGCGGCGCCGACAAGCATAAAGAAATGTGTACCGGCAGCGCTATCTCCTCAGCGTTTTCAGTGGACTTTTGTTCTGGGCTTTTGGATCGGACGAAATCAAACCAACGGTGAGTTTTTCAGTGGTGTTCTGGATTTTTGTTTGGAGAGGATGGATTTTTTTTGCTGGATCGTTTATGGGTTGCCATCGTGGGTGTGCTTGATGTGGGCCTGCGTTTTGCTTGTCATGGGGTTTTTTTTTTTTTTTTCCCACAGTCATGATCTTTGACAAACCCCACGGTGGTGGGTGGGTTTTGATGTGGGTTAGGCAAAATGTGGGGTTTGGTGGTTGTTCATGGTGGTGGGGTTCGTTTTGATGTGGGATAGGCAACCAAACGCAGAAACCCAATGTGAAAAGGAAAAAAATAATAATAATAATAATAATAAATAAAAAAATAAAAACAACTGTATTGGAGAGAGCAAAAGGTCTGACCATGGGTCCCTCAATGTGTGTGTATTTACAAAAATGTCATCATAACTCTATTTCCATAACTTGAAAACACCTAAAATGTATTTTCAGTTTCCATAACTCATCACTTAAAAATCAGAGAATTGAGTGATGGAAACAAAACTGAAAACATCCCCAAAAAAACCATTCAACCATGAGACCCATATATTTTAAATTATGGGTGATGGAAACAGAGTTATAGGTGATGGAAACTAAAAATCCAAACAACCCCTTAAATTTCCACACAACCACCTTCTTATAAGAATGTGAATTTCCTTTGAAACAGATGGGTTTCCAGATTTCCAAACTTAAAAAAATTATATTTGTTATGAATTGACAATTTTACTATTTTTCTCTTAGTATTTAACCAATGGAAATAAAACATAAAACAAATCGTCAATATCTAATCCCTTATCTTTATCTCTTCCAACCACAACAACATAAAAATTAAAATAAAATAAAATAAAATATTTATATCTCCTAGCTATTTGGGATTTGTTAGATGCTAAAATAAAATAAAATATTTATTTTTATTAACAAAACATGATGTTGTCTTGTGATTTTCATAAAGAAAAATAATTTAAATAGTTATTTTTGTATTATACATATCATTTTGAAATGTTAGACTATAGTTATAATGAATTTGTCACAATTTATAGTTTATATTTTGTTTGTCATTATTTATTTGGAGGAAGATTAAAAAAAAATTGATATTGAGTTTACAAATCTAAGGATATTATGGGAAAAATAAATAATTCCTTTAAGATTCCTAGGAATAAATCAAACATATGAATAGTTATATTCCAAGACATCTAGATTGCTAGACATCACATTCCAGAATCTAAATGCCAAAGATAATGTGAATTCCCTCATACCAAATGCCAAGTGTTTCTAACGGGGACATCCATAATCCATATTCCCCTTTCTTATTATAACTATCAAATTATCAAAAAGAGAATGACGATCATTTTAGAGATTTATTTTATCAAAAATATAAATTATTAGCCATAGTTAAGGGTGCACAATAGTGTTAAGGCCGGTTTGAGCATATTAGACCGAACTCTTTTTTAAATCATCTATGAGGAAAATTGATTTGAGCCTATAATAAGATTTTGGCTAAATTATAAATTATACACTCTAATTTGGACTAAAATCCATTTTAGATTTCTAATTTTATTTTCATTCAATTAAGTCTTTTAATTTTCAAAATTATTCAAGTAAGGTCTCCCATTAGTCTCTTTATAAAAATAAAAAACCTCCATTAGGGACCCTTTAAACGACACCTTTTTGGGTTTAGGGTGATTTTATTTACATTTAATCATGACAATTTAAAGCATTTGCAAAGGTAAAATATTTGTAAAAAAATATTTTCATTTTACAATATTTGACAGTAAACATGAAAATGCTGTGTAAAATATTTTTTAGTATTTGACATAATCTAAAATGAAAAAAAAAAATGGTAAAAATTTAAAATATTTTTTTATTAACTTCCAAAAAATACATAGAGACAGACAAGGGATCATTAGAGCTAGTAAAATCAGTTTCATTTGGCGTACATGGTAACAATTAATGATGTATAAAAAGCATTGAGCAGCACATAAATTCTTTGGTCCACTCTCTCAAATCCAACTCTTGACTTCTCACTTTTCTTAATGTTAATCATGTAATAGTGCTAACATGGACAAATGAGAGAAAGAGGGAGAAATTTGAGAGAGACGCTTTTCGAAGTTATTGAAGTTGAATTGGTCAGGATTTGGACCTCTTCGCTTCGTCACCTTCTATTGCTTGATGACCAAAGACTGGTCTTTGTAGAAATTTTTGCCCAAATCTGAAAAACTTCAACTTTTTGACCTTCAAACATTCAATTCATATTAGATCTGCCACTTCAAATTCTAATAAGGAATCTTTGATCTCAAACATATATCATAAAATAGTATACAATAATTTCATCACAAAATATCATAATGCCACGCATATATATAAAACAAAACCTGAAAAACCCATATGAAAAATGATAAGAAATCAAATATGATTCATCAAAAATAAAACCTGAAACTTTGAGGTGTTTTTCTAGCAAGGAGTAAAAATTGAACCTAAGAAAAACCATAGAAAGATTAGAGATGAAAAAAAAAACGAAAAGAAAATGAGAAATCTAATCTAAAAAAACAGAAAAGTATCTGGGTTTCGTTGGTGATGGGCAAACCGACGACATCTGGAGCTGGCCGGTGCCTCAAACCTTGGAGCCAAGGATTGGTGGGAGAGGCGACCGAGGTAGCTGGGTTTTTTGGAGAGAAATATGAGAGGGAGAGTTTAAGCACGAAAGTGATTGTGGGAGTGATATTTATTGGGGTGTGAGGAAGTGAGCAAATGTAAAATGTTTTACTAAAATTTTAAGTGTAAAATATTTTACATAAATTTGCTTAGGTTGATTTCATTGACTATCTTTTACTTTTGACTAAATATTTTACTGCAAAATAAACACCGTATATTCAAATGGTGGAATGAGTGTATCCAAATTTATGTGATATATAATTATTATATATTTATAGATAAATGAAATCTATTTGTAAATTACTTTAACAGGAGTTAGAGTTGAATTTTGGACGTGGTAAATTTAAAATAATATAAACAAAATATGCATTTGATGACAGTAAAGAAAAGATAAAATTCTTCGGTTAAACACTATTTGGAATTGGACCCGTCTAATTATACGCTTGACATGACATCCACTCATTAATGTTTTTTGCCTTTTTATGTGCAGTAGTGTATGATCTTGATAAATATATGCACTCAACCTTGGACTGCCACGAGTACAACATTAATCTTAATTATTGGCTAGCTTTTAAATAAATCATCGAGGGACCAACTTAAAATGACATTATAAGAGCATCCGTACCGAGCATGCTAAATGACGTATGTAAGAAAATTTTACCACTTTCACACAAAAATCAAGCTTCATCCAAACTTCTAAAAATCAACTATTACAAAAAAATTTGTAATAGTGCTACAGTGCAATTCTACTGACATATATAAGAAAATTTTACCACTTTCACACAAAAACCAAGCTTCATCCAAACTTCTAAAAATCAACTATTGCAAAAAAATTTGCAATAGTGCTACAGTGCAATTCTACCTTTAGAATTGCACTGTAGCTCAATTCTAAAACAAAATAATACTACGTTTTTAATACTCTCGCTCCTCCTTTTTAACCCCGAAATTTCTCTCTCCTCTCTCATTATTTCTCTTCTTTTCTCTCTCTTCCTTCTCTCTTTCTCATCTGCTCTCTGCTCTCTTCAGACCCAAGACCCCGTGCTCTCTCTGATGACCCTCTCTCTCTCATCTGGTGGTTGTGGGTTTCTCTATCTCTCTCTCTGGTGGTGGTGGGGGGTTCGTGGTTGACGTGGGCATGGGTCGGCGTGGGTTTTGACGACGATGGGTCGTGGGTTTAGACAACAGTAGGTCGTGGGTTTTGACAATGGTGGAGATCGGCGTGGCTTTTGACGAGATCAGCGTGGGTGTTAACAACGGTGGAGATCGGTGGGTGGCGAGATTGGCGTGGCGGAGATTAGTGGGTGGCGAGATCGGTGGATCGGGTTTTGATTTTGCTGTGAATTTTGAGTTTTGATTTTGCTATTGATTTTGGCTAGATGGCGAGACTAGGCTTTGATTTGCTCAGAGAGAGTGACACCAGTGGTGGATTGGTATTTTGCTGGGATTATGGCAGGTTTGGGGTCACGGTGGTGGATGTCTGGAGGTGGTGTGGTTGAGAGGATGGTTGCTATGCGGTGAGAGTGACAGAGAGACAGAAATTAGAAAGGAGAGAGATATAATTTTTTTTTATTGTATAATTTGTATTATTTTAATGTGTGGTATTGTAAAATAAAAGTTGGGATGCTGGGTGTATTGTAAAATGGTATTGTATAATTGATAAAGTAGCTTTTTGGGATGGTAAAATAGGATAGGATGACATTTCCTGATGCAAATGCTCTAATGGTGGCTTTTCTTGGTATCTCCCCTGTCAGTCATGTTGTATGCCAGGATTGGTTAATGAGAAAGGTAAATCATAAATGCTACTCCCTCCATTCCAGTTTATTTTTCCTCTATTCCATTTTGGAATATTCAAAAATATTGCATTGTTTCTAAAAATAAAAATCATTAATTTACTTTTGTTCCTATTATACCCCTACTATATTTTCAAAACTATTTGAAAAGAAAACTAACAAATATTTAAAAAATCAATCTAACTGGGGCACCTTTTTAGTTGCCTCATTAAGAATAACTCTTCTTAAAAAAAAAAACTAATAAATTTATTTAAGGGTAGTTTTGTAACTTATACATTTTTATAAGGCATGACAAACAAATTGGGACGGAGGAAGTATTATTCACTCTTTTTCTCGCAAACTTAGCAAAATGCACTTGGTATTTCAATGTATTTCACGCGTGTGTAAGTTTGTGTGTAATAAACATTATTCTTAATGAGAATGACAAAAAAATAAGTATGTGGAATGAGTAGTACATGTTTATTACACACACCCTTATACTCACATTGTGAATTGAAACTATGAGTTCAAGACACAATTTTAAAATTAAAACAGTGTTTTCAAATTTCAATTTCAGTTTTGAAATTGTGTTTTCAGTAACAAGTTTTATCCAAATCCCAAAAGTCCCATAATCCTACAAAAGTATCTATATTGCTGGTTATAATTTAGACTTGTTCCTTGCCATAGACCAAATTTACATGCATATATTATTTTCACTCTCTATTGATGACACTATTGTTTGCAAATTGCAAAGCTAACTATTTTTAACATGTTTAAGTCTGTTAGAAGTATGTGGTTAAATGATTAAATTTACTATATTTCAAAGTTTAAGTTTTTGGGACAATTGGTGTTAGGTTCTAAAGATTTAGGAATTTGTGTATTTAGAACTCTAATGTGTAATGTTGGTAAACCATGATCAAAACATTATGTTTAGTCTTGTTTTAGGCTTACTCAAAGTTGTATCTTTCATGTAAAGTTGGAATCAAGAGGCTGCCCTGGCTCAGTCGATCGAAAGAAAGACTCGATCGATCGAATCTCGAGTAGAATGCTTTTCTATAGAATTTTCCAACTCAGCCCTAACTCATTAAACGTTTTGGGTTTTCTGTTTTTACCCTAGGTATATAAGGTAAAACCCTAGCCACATTTTTAGAGTTACTCCTGTTGTATTGTTGCTCTCATACTTTTCTATTTTGTGTAAATCTCTTGTGAGATCTAGAGGAGCTTTCCTTTACACAAAGCTTAGGGTTTTCAAGGTAGAGATAATATCAACATCTTGATGATCAACTCGGTTGCTGCCATTGGAGCTTAAAGAATAACAAGTGTAGGTGCTTGTAGTTGATTGGAGAATCCAAGAAAGAAGGAGTCTGCAGATTCGGAGCTTGCACGTGGTCGTGTCAGTAAGTTCTACTGGTGGGTAGCATTAGGAAGTCAAGCGGGGAGCTTGTAAGTCCTTTTGTATGAACGTCGATTCTTTCGCATAGTGGATTCAGTTTACCTTGAAGATAGCTAGGTCAAATCCTCCATAGGTTTTTACCGTGGGTTTCCTAGGTGATCATATCATTGTGTTATTTATATTTTCCCTGTTTTATGTTTTTTATATGATTGTATGTTTGTGATAACCTAGATTTGCATAAATTGACTAAGTTAATCACTTGGCTAATTAACTAGGTTAATCTGGTTGGTTTAAGGGGTCTAAAACCGTTCAAGTGGTATCAGAGCAGGTAGCTCTCTTGTTTGAGATCTTTTGATCTCTGAGCTGATCCTTGACCCCTGTTGTCATGGAACATGGACACTCTCTTGTTGTTTCTCCTCACTTTGATGAGAATAACTATGCTTATTGGAAAGTAATGTTGACACCCCATTTTGCAACCCGCATTTAACCTCACATGGAGGGTAAAATGGTACTTTCACTTTAAAAATATGCATCTTGATTCTAGCCATTAGATCATTGGACTCATTTCACCAAAATGATCTTGATGTTATAATGATCAAATCGATTGGTCATAAGCCCTAATCGGACCATTAGATTGAAAGTTATCATCAAATCAAGTTTTAATGGCTAAGATGTACTATCACAAATTGAGTCCGACTATATGTGATTATGAACAATTGATTTCAATTGGTTATAGGTGTAATCAATTTGAGATCAATGATGTGTCATAATTTAATTGGTTAGGACTACATTTTATGGTGAGGTTGCATACACCTAATTAATTAGATAGTTAAACATTAATTATTCAATGAGTAATTTGTGTAATTATATTTTAATTAGAGTAAATTGGGAACCAATTAATTCTGAAATGGGAGTGATTGGAGCCATTTAATGTTAATTGGGAGCTAATTTGGGACCTATTAATGTTAATTGTGCTGAAACCATTTTCTAACAAATGACCTCTGCTCACTATTTCATCAATATCTCTCAGAATATTTTGAATCTGTGAATGAGGTTAATTTTTCCAGAAACTAGACATCCGGGGCTTCAATTTGAGCACAAGAATGAGACAATTCCGATTAGAATTGAGTTAGATATGATTTTTCGAAGTTGGCTCTACAAGCTGTTACAGCAGCTACGGGAAAACCGAATTTTGGCTTGCTCCCCACTCCCACCAATCTCTCCATTTAATGCACCAGATTTTTCTCAAGGCTAAAATGAGGTCTAGGTTCATAATCCTTGTCAACCCTCATTAAATGGCCTTCCATTCATATTCCATCCACTACTACTATATAAACCCTCCTCCTTCTTCATTCCAAGACACACCAAAACCCCCCTCTCTTCCTCTCTCTTGAGTTCTAGTGAAGTTGAGTAGTCTTGTCATATCTTGGTCTTCCTGAGACTCAAGGTATTGAGTGAGACTCACTCTTCCTCTCCTAACTCTTCTTTTCCTCCACCCTAGGATCTCCCTCAAAAGTCTCCTCCTCTACCGTATGGATCTTGCATGAAGGTATAATCCATTTCCCTAACTTGTTTCTTGTGTTTCCATGATGAGAATTTAGGATTAAAACATGATAGTGATTATTTAAATTCTCTTGAATATGTTTGAATGTTCTTAATTTTTCTTATGTGTTCTTCACATGTTCTTGGTTGTTCATCACATGTTCATGCATAAACACTAGTTTTGATCTTAAATCCATATCAAAAATATGAAAAACATGTTTGTTTCATAATTCTTTCAAGTCCTTGAATCTAGGATGTCACCATACACACACATTCACTAGAATTTTATTTTTCAATCCAAATGAAGTGCTTAATAAATTGAATTAGGGTTTATCACATGCACACACTTCAAATTCTACATGCAAATTGATTGATTGACATATTTGATGATATGATATGAATTTTGGCCACCATAGTCTAGAAGACCGGTTTCACCGGGCAAGGTGGGTGCCTAACACCTTCCCACCTTGTAACATAGCCTCCGAACTTAGATCAATGGTTAGTAGATCAAATTCTTATCCTTGTAATTTTCAATTTCTAGATTGTAACTAGGAAATAAAGCCATGTACTTTATCTTAGATTGTATCTAGGACCAAACCTATGTTCAATGTAAATTCAAGTTCAAATTAATAAAATGATGAATTCTTCAATTATGGTTTTCTTATTTATTCCAACAATTAAATAAATGGCGACTCCATTGTAAAACCCTTAATCTAAAGGGGAAAATATAACTAGTCGAATCTCCATTTTGAGAGGCAATAACACGACTCCACCCAAATATGTGGGTTTGGCCCAACATCCCTATAAAAACGGGCCGGGGGCGCGGTCTCTCACAAGTAAGGATGAAAGCATTCCTAAAATCTATTGATGAAAGGGTTTGGAATTCTATTGAGTACGGATGGGAGAAGCCCACTACTTCTATGAGTGAGTGGCAAACTTCTCAAAAAGAAGCAGCTGGGTTCAATAGCAAAGCTATGAATGCCATCTTTAATGCTGTTTCTATAGAAGAATTTAAGAGAATCTCAAATGTTGAGGTTGTTCATACTGCTTGGAAGATCCTCCAAACTGTGCATGAAGGCACAAAGGTAGTTAAGATCAATAAATTGCAATAATTAACTTTTAGATTTGAAAGCATTAGAATGTCTGATGATGAATCTTTTGATGAATTCTATGCTAAATTGAATGATATTGTTAATTTTGCATTTAATTTGGGTGAAATCTATGATCAACCTAAAATTGTTAGGAAGATTCTTAGATCTTTAACTGAAGACTTTAGACCCAAAGTGACTACCATTACTGAGAGTAAGGATGTGGACTCCATCCCTATTGATGAGCTTGTAGGATCTCTTTAGTCCTATGAGTCTGACCTACCCAAAGCAAACAAATCCAAATCAATAGCTCTTAAGTCTGTTGATGATATTGATGTTGGTGGATTTGATGATAAGCTCTCTGCTATAGAGATTGCGTACCTTGCCAAGAACTTTAGAAACTTTCTTAGGAATAACAACAGAAAGGCAAGAGGTACAAACACTGCTGAACCTAGAAACTTTAGGAAGAATGATCCCACTAAGGTTAATAACTTTGAAAAACCTAGAGAAAAAGTTGGTCAATCTTCAAACAATTTTTTGGGTGCTCAGTGTTTTGGATGTCAAGGGTATGGTCATGTTAAATCTGAATGTCCTACATTCTTGAGGTCTAAGGGTAAAGCTATGGCTGTAACTCTTAGTGATAATGAGGTTTCTGATGATGAGTCTGGATGTGACGAGGATGGAAACTTCATTGCTTTCACTGCTACTGTTGTAGTCAATGAAAGTATATCTGTTGAAGAGAACCCTTCTGATGGGGAACTCTCTGAGGATGCAGATCTTCAAGAGGCCTATAATAAACTTTGCAAAGTTGCTGCAAAGGATGCTATGAATGTTGAACTTGGCCTGAAGAAAATTGAATCTCTTGAGCTGGATAAGAAAAATTTGCTTGTTAAATTGTTTGATGCTAATGATCTTTTGAACAATGTGAAATCTGAGAATATGTTCTTGCTTGATAAATTTAAAACTTTGGAACATGATTTATCTGTTGCTAGATCTGCTAGTTCTAAACTTGATCAAATGTTGAATGTTCAAAAGTATCCTTCTGACAAATTCGGTTTAGGTTATGTTGAAAGCATCTCTGTATCTACACCACATTCCACGAACTTTGTTCCTTCATCTTCTTCTGAACCTTCTGCGAGTGAGGTTGTGAGTGAAACTGTCAAACCCCCTGTGAGTGAGGTTGTCAAACTTGTAGAAGTTTCACCCCCTAGGAAGATTAGGGTTGATCTAGAAGAGTCTAAACCTAAGGATTCTACCCTTTCTAAGGACAAGATGCATGGTAAACCTGCTTGGGTTTGTCATTTTTGTGGAAAGTATGGACACATTCGTCCTAACTGTTACAAGCTTCAAGTTGCTAAGAGAGTAAACAAACCAAAAGTGTCTGTGCCTCAAGCACAAGATCCTATGGCACTCATTGGTGAATTGGTAAAGGCTTTGAACCTTTATTCCAATCCTGGAGTTGAAAATCACTTGAATGTGAATAAGAACTCCAATGCTCGTGGTGCATCTAAAAGGTTTTGGATGCAAAAGACTCGATCTAATTGAGTCTTTCTGACATGGTCCTTGTGCTTCATTACTCATTCCTCTGTGACCATTGTTCTTTGGTGTTTGTGTTTTTGTATTTTTTTCTAGGACTTGCATTGCATTACATTCATGCATTTCATTCTAGGATTTATTTGTTTTCTCTTTAATAAAAAATAAAAAATAAAAAAAATAAAAAAAAATAAAAATAAAAATGAGAAAGCAAAAATCTGTTTGACATTATTTTTCTTGGTTTTTGAAAACAAGGTTGGTCAATTTATTTACACATAACATGTCTTGTGTACCTTGTTTAGCTTTGATGAGCTTATTTATTGCACTTTATTAGTTAAAGCTTTGTAGTGCATGTTGTGTGGGAAAGATGTTTATGGTGTTTATCACTTTGTCTTAATCTTGAAGTCACATGTTATTTGACTGTCGGATTTGATCCTTTTGAGAAAGGCATAAATAACCATCTCACCACTATTCACTAGCCAATCATGAACACCTTAGTGCATATCATAAGATTTTGTGCTCGAGAAAGTGTAGCACATGCACAAAAAGAACATAAGGTGTAGCCTCCGTTAATTCACATAATTAAAATTGGTGTGTACTATTAGGCTTGATGCCAATTCACATAATTAAAACTGGTATGTACTATTAGGCTTGATGCCAATTCACATAATTATGAGGCAAAATTCAAGAAACTTACCTGATTGCAAGCTTATGTTCTAGGAGATGTGGGAGTTATATGATGTAACTCTTTAGGTGATAGTCTCTTTTAAATTCTGTGTAATGAATTTTGTAGACTTTGTGATTGATTTCTATTCACATATCACCTCACATGTATCTCAAGCTTTCGCTAGTTGCACACACTACACAAGTTACTATTTGCTAAACACTGTACATGTTATTGCGTGTGTTTTGGTTTGACAAACCAAGTTTGAAAATACCTTGAGTATCATGCAACACATTTTTTTTGCTTGAGAATTTAAAGGGAGAATGGCTAAAATTTTCTTTGGAGAAACTGGGATTAAAATTTGGGTTTTTGAAAAAGCATTCCATTTCATCTCATACTCATGCATTTTGTTTCATCAATTTTAATGCTTTGAGGAGTTATTTTCAAAAATTGGTTTGGGTTTTTCAAAACTGTAATTTTTCTCAAAATGTTGTGAGCCGTTGCCTGTTTCGATCGATCCAATCTGTTTTTCCATCGATCGAAAATACTTAAAATTCTTTTAGAAATCTCGGATTAATTCGATCGATCAAATGTAATTTTCGATCAATCGAATATCTTGAATCTAGTTTTTTAAAACTCAGATCTACCTTTTTCAAAGTCACTTTTCAAAAGTTTTTCAAAACTTTCTCTTCTCTCTCCGACTAGGCAAGGCTCTACAGTGATTTTTTTGTCGTTTTCCCCCGAATGTTTTGTAAGGTTTCTCTTTCCTCAAGCTGGTAAGACTATTTTGCCCTTCCTTTTAAGTTTATTTTCAAGTTTTCATGCATTTTTCATGTATTCTACATCCAAATTTTCGGACTATTCATTTTTGGGATTTTTGTTGATTCAAGCCTTATTTTGTGAAATTGATCAATGGGTTTTTGTTGGGACATGATATAAACATGATATTGATGGTTTAATTTGATCAATTTTGGGTTTTGTGAAAAATTGAATTTTCTAGGGTTTGTATTGAATTCGAATTGGGGATTTTGTTCAATTAGGTTGAAATTGATAAAATTGGCTTGTTGTTTTGATGTAATTAGGCATTATAATCTGTGTGTTGTGTTATGTAATGCTCAATTCATCAATTTGTTTCAAAATTTTCAAGTGGTTTTTCAAATTTTTGGGGTTTTTGTTAGAAACTTTATGCTCAAGCCAATTTTGTGCAATTGAACTTAAAATTGAACTTTGTTTACTGCATTAGTACATGCATTATGACATTGTAATTGTTTATACATCATATAGATTTTTGTTCTATATTTTTTTTGTACTAATTTGCAATCTGCCCTTGGTTTTGTTTTTTTTTGTTCTTTTGGTTTTCTCTTTATGTCTTTGTCCTTTCCTTAGCACTATGCCTAGGAAGACTAGGGCTCGTAGATCTGTCCCCACACCTACTCCTTCCCCTCCTCCCTTTGACCGAGAGAAGTTTTCTAGTGAGAAAAACCAAGAGATTTATGACAAGATGAACCTTAGGAGGAAGATATGGTCTGAGCGTTCTGTCATATTAGATGAGCTTGATCCTGCCATTAGGGTAAATTTTGAGCATAGGGGCTGGTTACCCTTGGTGGATATTTCTAATCCTCCTCCACCTGCTACCTTGATTAGAGAGTTCTTCTCGAACATCTCTATCCGCGTCTATGATTCCAACACTTTAGTAAAGAGTTGGATACGAGGCGTAGAGTACACCATTACTCCTATGGTAGTGGCTGATGCTCTAGAGGCACCCTTGGTCCAGTACCCAGTCTACCCTTATGATGAGTCTCCTTTGTTGAGTGATGTCATGTCTTACATCACTGGGTCTTCTATCCAATGGGGTTCTGATCCTAAGATCACCTCCGCTAAGCTATCTGAGTTACACTATATCTTCTTTAAGATAGTGTGTCATTCTATTTGGCCCATTTCTCATCTTCACACCATTCCTCTCGAGTGGTGTGTATTTTTGTATGCTCTTGTCACTGATGCTCCTATCAGTTTTCCATATTTGTTTCTTCGTTCTTTGAACGAAGTTTATAGGAGTTCATCTTCATCTCATGCTCTTGTACATCCTATCTTTATTCATAGGATTTTGCTTTATCTAGGTCTAGATGGTTTCCCTTCTTCTGAGCCCATTCATGTTATTGCTCCTATAGATGCGTCTTTTCATAGACAGAGGGCTGCTCACCTTCGAGTTGGCTCTAAACACCGTAGGTTTGAGCCTTCTGGTACCGCACCTCCTCCCTCTTCTTCTACAGGTCCTGCTGGTGAAGATGTTCCTGATCCTGTTGATGCTGCTGTTGCTGCTGATGTTCCTCCACCTCCATCGGATGACTTTGATATACGTCGTACCTTGGAGACTATCATGACCGTTCAGGCGGCTCATGGTCAGCTTTTGATGGACTTATTTGACGAGATCCGTGCGTTGCGAGCTGATCTAGCGCATCTTCGTTCACCCTCACCACCTCTTTTTGATGATAGCTTGTGATTGCCTTTTAGCATTCCGTCACAAAAAAGGAGAGTAGAGTTTTAGTTTTGTAGAGGAGTTTTGTAGTTAGAGGGAGATTTTTTGTTTTAAGGAGCTAGTGGAGATGTTAGATTGTATCTAGGCGCTTCACTTTGTATATCATTTTTGGGGCTATTCATGTTAGGGGGAGTAACATTGTTTTTGATATACATGATTTATACATGATTCTTGTTTCTTGTGATTCACTGCTTATTGATTTATATTTATGAGATTATTCATTGATATTTGTCTTTATTATGTGTTGTGTGAATCATACAAGAATGTTATACCTGTTTATTTACTGTTTTCTGTTACACATGCATTTATGCGTTTGTTGAGTGTTTCAGGAATATACATGTTGATTCAATTGAGCTGCTGTCTACACTTACAACTGATGGATAGTAGTTAGGATTGAATTTTAGTTTTTATGAGCATTATTTATGTAAAGGGCTTTTACTTGTAAGCTTTGAGTTTTGTGTTTGTGTTTTGTCACGAATTGCCAAAGGGAGATTTTGTTGGTATTATTTAGAACTCTAATGTGTAATGTTAGCAAACCATAATCAAAACATTATGTTTAGTCTTGTTTTAGGCTTGCTCAAAGTTGTGTCTTTCATGTAAAGTTGGAATCGAGAGGCTGCAGATACAGTGGTGCATTTCGGCCTGGCTCGATCAATCGAAAGAAAGACTCGATCGATTGAATCTTGGGCAGAATGCTTTTCTGCAGAATTTTCCAACTCAGCCCTAACTCATTAAATGTTTTGGGTTTTCTGTTTTTACCCTAGGTATATAAGGTAAAACCCTAGCCATGTTTTTAGAGTTGCTCCTGTTGTATTGTTGCTCATACTTTTCTGTTTTGTGTAAATCTTTTGTGAGATCTAGAGGAGCTTTCCTTTACACAAAGTTTAGAGTTTTCAAGGTAGAGATAATATCAACATCTTGATGATCAACTAGGTTGCTGCTATTAGAGCTTAAAGAATAACAAGCGTGGGTGCTTGTAGCTGATTGGAGAATCCAAGAAAGAAGGAGTCCGTGGATTCGGGATTTGCACGTGGTCGTGTCAGTAAGTTCTACTGGTGGGTAGCATTAGGAAGTCAAGCGGGGAGCTTGTAAGTCCTTTTATATGAATTTCGATTCTTTCACATAGTGGATTCAGTTTACCTTGAGGATAGCTAGGTCAAATTCTCTCCAGGTTTTTACCGTGTGGTTTCCTGGGTGATCATATCATTGTGTTATTTATATTTCCGCTGCTTTATGTTTTTTATATGATTGTATGTTTGTGATAACCTAGATTTGCATAAATTAACTAAGTTAATCACTTGGCTAATTAACTAGGTTAATCTGGTTGGTTTAAGGGGTCTAAAACCATTCAATTAGTAATTTAACATAGTATTAAAGCAAAAATTCATAAGTTTGATCCATGTCTCCTCCTCTCTATCTCTCATTTAATCACTATGGAGCTATGTCACGGTAGTTAACACACAAAATATGTATGAATTACTAAGTCTTTACCCTGCAGCCTTGATTATAGAGATAGAGTTGTGTTGCAAAAGAAAAAAGTTTCTTTGTCATTGTTGGCTGACCTAAAAGAAAGTGAACGAGATTTATGCTATTTTTGAGTTCTATAATCAAACTTGGTGTTTCATTGTCAATTTAAAACTTTTATCTGGAATGCAAACATATACCCAATCCATTTAAAGTGTGTGTAGTTCAACTCGGAGTATTGGACTGACTTAAAGTTAGCCCAACGTTCCCTCCAAAAATGGGCTACGTTTTGGTGAACGAGTTGAGGCAAGTTTTGGTTGGGCTTCAGTTTGCAGTCCATCTCTCTCTCTCACACGTGCACGGACATATATGTCACATGTTGTCACACACACGTGTGTACATATATATTATTAAAAAATGTAAATTTTTTTAAATTAAATTGATTTGTGTTTGTTTGGCACAAAATCTTAGCTTTTTGCCTTTTGTCTTAATTATTTTTGTAAATAAAATTCTTTAAAAACAGATAAACTAGTTTTAAGTTTTTTTATTACATATTTAATATAAAAAGCTTCCAAAAATATATATTTTGCTACATACCATGCAAATAAGTTATCGAGGGATTCTCAAACAAACACAAGTCAAGACCATACAAAGAATCCAAATATTGAATGGTTTTCTATTTTCTGACCGGTAGTCCAATCATCATGAATAAATTAATGTTATACATAAAAATATTTAAATTCTATTTTTATATTGTTGTTAATATTCTATTTTATTTTGGAATTGAATCAACTTCACCATTTTATTGTAAAAAATATTGTTTTATTGGTGTATAAATCTAAAGAAAATTTGTACTATACTTAATGAGCTAAAAAGAATATTAAAAAAAAAAAAAAACATTTAAGCATTTAGTGGACAGTGGACAGATCCTCAAACCAGTTAATTTCGTTTTTGTAAAAGAAAAAATAAAAAAGTAAATTTTAATACTTTTAATTATTTAAACTAAAATGTAGAAAAACTCAAAAAGTTAAAGGCGAAATGTTGTACACTCGAGAGCTTAATGTGCGAATTTAATACCATGCACAATGTTTGATTGAGAGCTTTGGGAATGACTATCTCAAACATCCTTCCCATTAATGTCATCCAATCCTACTTTATATTATTTTCTTTTTAGCTATACATCTGGGTTTGTCACTCGCAAGTAAGTCTAGTCATTTTTCTTTTCCTTCTTTTGGTTCAACATGCACAAGCAATCCCAATCACCCTATAATTTTTGAGTTCCAAGAAGCATAATAATTAGTAAACATCGGGCAAGTAGTTGAGAATATGATCTAGATAGGAAAATAAAATACATTCTCAAGCGTTATCCGTTATATTTCTCTATGGATTTTGCTAATTTAGATCGTTCAATCCTAATTTGGCATCCTATTTGTAACTATCAGAGTATTATGCTATTTTGCATATTCATTTTGTGCTGGCAAATGCAATACAATTTTTCCTGATTTGAAATATGAAAACTGGAGACTGTATAGTATTTCCTTCCCTACCATGTATATTCTTTATAATTATTGGTGTCATGCCTTCTTAAACAGGTAAGAAGCAACTCCAATTACACTCATAAGTAATGAGTGTCTAGTAGTAGTTTTTTTTTTTTTCTTTTAGTTGCGGTAGCTTCCGCGCCAGCACGATACGGACGGCGAGGCCGAAAGCACCTCTGTATGGCATTGATAAGTGTGTGGACTCTGCTCCCAGAGCATCATTGAATGGAGCGCAGTGTTGGCCAGACTTCTGGAGCTGCTAGTACAGTAAACTTGAATTATTATTATAGCACTATACTAACTCAAGTTTCCACATATATGCAGATGGTGATGATGATAATGATGATTGAAATGACGGCAGAAGACGACCCTCATTTTTTTTTTCATAGGATGAATTTCAATTGAGGTTTTGGCAATTAGATGTCCACATGCATTTCAATCAGCCTAACCATGTTTTAATGAAGTTGTATTTGGTTCAGTTACAATGATTTGGAAACTTGTTCAATTGGCATATCCGTGCATCTTATTTTAAAATGGAAATAGAGTTGAAGATCTACTTATACAGGGGGTCTAGGTCTAGACAGATAATGAGTTATATGGTTTTACTAATAATATTTCTCATTGGATGAATTTCAAGTGAGTTTGGTGCTATTGGATTGCATACAAGCCAGGTAACTTTGTCACATTCCTCTCTTCTATATGGATCTTAGTTAATGTCTACGAGACAGAGATTTGTGAATTTCGAGGCAGCAACTTTAAGGTTATAAGTTTTTATCAATCTAGCTATAGTATGAAATAAGCATTAATTTTAGTATTCAGTCTTGAATATTTTCCTTGTAGTTCAGATTTAGCAAGTTTCAAACAAGTTCACCTGTAAAGTAATATTCTTTTTAGATTATAAAGGAGCCCTATATATTCAAGAGGAAATGTCCTGTTAGTAGTTATGCTTGCCATTAAACTGTGTGTTATTTTCTACTATGCATCAAGGGTTGTTAGAGGGCGTGTTTGGCAACATTTAGGAGCCTAGTTTGCAGTCTAGTATGTATCTTTTTGGCATTCGTTGTACACTTGATAGGGAAAGGCCTATGGATCAGATTCTTGACAGGATCTATTGAACAAGCATTTCTGCTTGCTCTTTGAACAAAGTTAACTAATAGGCAAAAACAGATTGATAGGCAATCTTTGAAGTTGTTCATTTCTTTAAAGTTGCTTCCCTAACCCGTCATTTACCACTTATTGTGCAAATTACGTTCAACTTACTTAACGGACACTCAAAATACAAGTGTGCTCTACATTCCATACTTTCTTGTAGAATACATAATTTAGATCACCTGTGCAAGCCCAATGCAGCATTCTGTCCAGAGTGCCTAATCTATTCCTCATTACTAGCCAACAATGGAATGCACATGTTGTAATAACTTGAGAGAATCAGGTGATTTTCCACAGCTGATTTTTATTTTTTATTTTTTATTTTCTTGTTTCTAGTTTTGCAGCTTCTACTTTCTTAAGTTCATTGTTAATGAAACTTCTTATTCATAAAAGAATCTTTTTTAAAAAAAGAAGAGAGAGAGTGGAAGGGACTCTCACCAAAGTTACTCCACCTTTAGGTTCTTTACAATTAGACCAACCACTTCTTGATTATGGCTTGCCACTTATTGGACTGGATTGTTCGGACCAACCATTCGTGCTGTCAAATTGGTGGCTTCAGCTTTCTTTACATTCCAATCGCTTCTGCATTTGTGCCAATGCCCTGCTTTTATCAGCCTAGATTAGAAGGCACACCTTTAAATTTACCAATCACTAATGAAACATATGTATCCATAGTAAAGCTGAAAAATTGCTCAGCTAAATCCAGTATTGGGCTATCGAAACTTTGGCCATGTTGAAACTAGACGACCTTTGTCCTTACCTAAACCTGAGCTAGTCTGCTTAGTCTATGGTTTATGTTGGTTTTGAGCTCATGCTTGTTCACAAGCCTAAGTGAACTTTATTTACTTGCCTAAAATCAACAACATAAAATCTGTTAATTTACTAATACAGATTAGCAATCCGAAAGAAAATTTCTGTTGCTGATGTTTGTTTAATCCATTGTTATTGTTGTTATATCATCATCACATCATAATTATAATTTCACCATGGATGTCTTCTGGTTTGAGAATCTGATATGTCAGACTAAGAGATATAATTCGGGCATCATGATAAGTGAATTTTTGTGGCTGCTAAGCAGTGTGTGGAATGGCTGGTGCATTAAGGGCTTTATACGGACAAGCCAATGGGGCAGAGTTATTCCTTCTGCATATGGGAGTTCTTTCACTTTTCTGTTCCTTCTGCTGTATTGGTTTTGTAATTTTTTTTTTCTTTCTGTCAAGAAAATGGTAGTCTTCATGTTTTGGCCACATGTATTAAGTCTCTTCACATTTTGATTTTGTTGCATGCCAATCATTATAGTAAGCTTCTAATTTCTCACTGTATGCAGCTTGGCAATTACTTATTTGTGCTACTAGCCTACTACTACATACCATATGCATTTGGAGCCACCACAAAGTTTGCTCTTAAACGTGTTTCCTTACTCCTGAACTTGTTTATAAATGGTATACAATTGTTTTGAAAAAGAATGCATCAAACACTTTGTAGCCCTCAGGCTTCAAATGAGTTGGGAGGTGGGAATCCATAAGCAGCTAAAATGACTGCCAAGATCGTAATGGTTCTTGTAGTTGCAGAGATGGTTATCGTAGGTATGATTCTCTTCATTTGCCACTATGTTTTGGGCTATGTCTTCAGCAGTGAGAAGGAAGTTGGGATCATGTTGCAAATACAGCCCCTCTTATTTGTCTCTCAATAATCATGGATGGCTTACTAGCAGTACTTTCAGGTAACTTTCTCACATTTCTCTCATGTAAATGGGCAATTATTTGGAGCAGAACTTTTGAATTCGTAACTTATTTAATTCATGGTATACCATCAACTAAACATTCATTCATTATTCAATTTAGAATATTTTCTTTAGAATTTAGAAGTTAACTAATGGTAAAATAATAATAAATAATAAAGGTATCAAACAAGTTTACTCTTGAATAATCTTCTGTTTTTGGGTTATAATAGTTGTGGCCTAATCAGTTGGTATCTTTCTTCAAAACAGACCAGCAGATCAAAACAATGTAGAAGTTGTGAATCTTTCTTGATGCAATGCGATTAACCCTCCAAAGTTATTTTCTGCTTTGCATCAGGGGTTGCTAGAGGAAGTGGCTGGAGCATATAGGAGCCTATGACAATTTTGGGGCATGTTATCTGGTTGGGGTACCATTAGTTGTTGTTTTGGCCTTTGTTGTACACTGAAGAGGGAAAGGCCTGTAGGTTGGACTATTGACATGGTCTACTGTACAAGCATTTCTACTGCTCTTAAAACAAGTTTCACAAATTAGCAAAAAAACAAGTTATTATTGCCCCACACACACAAAAACACTTCATTCCTCTATAATTGGTTTTTCTCACACCAAAAACTACAATTCGTTTTCAACTTGATCATACAATATGAAAATTTGGAATCTAATAATTATTATCTTACTGGAATAACTCGTCTATTCTATAGGTTTTTAATTTGGTGGTAAGTGAAACATTTTAGGCTTATCAGACTAAACCAATTTTGAATTCTTATTTGGATTTATATTGGTGGTTCAAGCATCAGAAGCAAGAGAGATAATATTTGATGGTGATATTTAGTCTAGACTCCAGAGTGGATTAAGTTTGATGGTGCTAGCCAATCATGTAGAAATGCACATTTTTTACATTACAAAGGAATTCATCAAAAAAAAATAAACATAATAATATCATTATTCTGCCATCTAGCACAATTTGAATGCCAAAAACCTTTCTTCTTCTTCTTTTTTGACTTCCCAAGTTCTTTTTGTGCACTACCGCACACCATTAGCGTGATAGTCACTCCATAAGTACTAGTTCTTGTGTGGTGTGAGGGGGCATGGCCTAGTGTTCAAGTCTCTAGAAATGAACTTCACGCACATATACATTTTAGATTAAGCTAGAATAAAATTCTACCTCAAAGCAAAAAAACAAAAGCAAAACAAAAAGTTCTTTTTGTGGAAAATTTTGGGCTTTTGAGGAACTAGGACTAGAACTTTTTAGTAAGATAATAATACAATTTTTCAGTGAATTTTAATTAACTTAATTGATAAAGTCTTTTATCAATAAATAAGAGATATATAAGGTTTGATTCTTACTTACACCAAATATATATATATATATATATATATGAGATGAGTTCAAGTTACACATTTTCTAAACCATTGGATTTAAGTAGATCCAACGGTCAAAAAAGACATTCATTAATACTAATATTTTGATTTGTATCTTATTAATTATTCCTTATTTATTACATTCCATATCTATCTCTAAACCTAAAAAAACACAAAAAAGTATATGTCTCTCTCTAAATTTTTTTTCCCACCGTTTGTGAAAAAAAAAAAAAAAAAAAATTCCTCCATTGCACGCCTCTCTACCTCTCTGTCTCTTACTCCTTCACTGCTCTTCCACCTCTACCGCCAAGTCACCGGCAAAAAAAAAAAGAAAAAGAAAAAAAAAGAGACCAAACAATCCAGTTGAGTTATTGAAATAAAGAGGGATGGTTAGAGATTATGCTTGACTGCCGATTGGTAAGAGATGATGGACGTGGCCTTGGGCAAGAAGTGATGGATAATCGTCCTATGAATGTAGTCTTCCACATCCTTGTGGAATCCAACATTTCCACCACTCTAAGCTCGGTTTCCAATCCTTTTCCCTTGAGCCCCTCTCTTCTTTCTCATCTGTTGGTGCTCATTTGAAAAAAAAAAAAAAAAAAAAAAATTTGAGAGTGCTCTTTCACATGACTCACATCTGGGTAGTTGTCTAGTTGACACTAAGGTCAGTAGGTATTATCAAAAAGAGAAAAAACTGTTCTATAAGGTCATGAGTCTCATATGTTGATAGCTGATAGAGTTACACAGAGGCATGGCAATTGATCGACCTGATAGAGTTACGCAGTTTCAGTAGTCGTACTTTCAAATTATTTTACCAACTGTACAACTTGTACATTGTCCATCAATCTGATTTCCTGATTGCTGGAGAAAAAAAATACTTCAACAATCTAGGAAAATCACAGGTCAATCAAATTTAAAATTTAATTGTGAAGTATCACACATCTCTACAGTAAAAGTAATAAAATTGCATTATGGAAAATCCATCCTGCTAAAAACACGATAGAAAGTTGTTATGTTGCTACTCTAAGGTTTATAAGACTTATCTTTTCTGGATTATAAGAAAATTCAATAAAATTGGAGCTGTCATTGAAATTCGATGGAAATTTCCAGTTTGGTTGCCCATGAATGAAAGTGTTCGGCTTGGTGTTTTTTTTTCTTCTGCTGGCAACCTGTTGAGGTAGAACAATGATGGAGGAGCAATGGTGGAGGAGACAGAGACAAAGAGAGTCAGACGTAAGTTTTTGGGTTTAGAGATAAATATAGAATGTAATAAATAAGGGATAATTAATGATATACAAATCAAAATATTAGTATTAATGATTGTTTTTTTTTAACCTTTAGAGTTACACCAAGTGTAACTTAAACCTATCTATATATATATATATATATATAGATATAGATATGATTAGGTGCCTATTAAGAAACAACTTTATGTCAAATCACTTTGCTCTATGTCAAATTTTTCACCATTAGACCCGACAATAAATCATCATTAACTGGCACGTGCCTGTTAACATTTCCTTATGGTTAAATTTGATAAAATTATATTCATCAAGCACACTTGCTTATGGTTAATTTTCAGTTTATTCTAGGATATATGAGGGAGACTCTCGTAGCAGATAACATAAATTACATAATACAGCGAGAAATTTACGTTTATTTATTTTTATTTTTTTAAAATGATCCTATAATTCCTTGGTCTATCTTTATATTAAGATAATGACAAAATATAATGATATTATTATGGTGCAATGTAAATGATTATTAAAAGATATTGTGAGCATTGGTCCCCTTCCCTGTGACTTGTAATAAAGCATGTATTATAGGATGAGCAGTCAGGATTGCGGCGATTGTTTGATATGTACACTAGTAACTATAGATGTCTAAAATTATTGTGAACTGCGCAAGTTCAAGTACATTACAAAATCTCCCTCCAAAAATGGGCTACGTTTTGGTGAACGAGTTCAAGTACATTAGTAAGGATTACTCTATCTATAATTCTTCTCATCTGTATCTAAACTGTAACTACTGCGTCTATATAAATGAAAGTAAAGACCACACGTTTATTGGTGTGGAGCACAACATTATTCAATTTATACTTGTTCTTTTAAAATTTAATTCAAGCCAGAACTATCTCAACAATAATTTAAAATTTTAAAAATAAACAACAGATTGAATTACCATTTAATTTTTTTTTTAAATATATATATATATATATATATATATAGTACTCCATCTCTGCGTGTATGTGGTTCCAACAAAAAACATAATATATGATTAAAAATGAAAAAGAAAATATCAACGCAATGTTCAGTCCCATACTTATTTGATCCCAATGATTTCAAATTAGTAACCAAAGAACTAAAATTCAGATTAATGTTTTAGTGATTTTTGTAATCTATAAAAAATAACAAAAGCAAATATCAAAAATTGAGGAAACAAACATTTTGATAGAAAAACCCAAAAACCCAAAACAAAAACAAATCTAAACCAAAATTAAATCTAAACCTATCCAACCAAAAAAAAAAAGAGTCACATTTCATACCCAAATCTAAAGAATGGGAAAAATGTATCGGTATCGGTTCTGATGATCTAATAGTAGTCATACATTCTATGTTTTAATTTAGGCTATGTTTGGTTAGGTGTAAAATATTTTCAGGTGAAAATATTTTTGAGAAAAGAAAATATTTTCAAGTGTTTAGTTGCATTATGGAAATTGTTTTGAAAAATGTTTTCAGGTATATGGTTGCATTCTAAAAATGCTATTTTCCTACTAGTTCCTCACATTTTTTCAGCAATTTTCTCAGCATCGAAACAAATTTTATTACAGAAAATTTCAAAATATACACTTAACACAACCAAAAATCAAAATAAAAACATTGAGAGAGAGGAAGAAAGAGTGAGGTAGGAGGGAGAAAGAGTGACAGATTGAGGGAAAGAAAGATAGACCGGGAAAGAGAGCGATCAGAGTGGATGGAGAATGGCGGCCGCCAGATCGGGTAGGTTTGGGGATGGAATGGAGTGGGCTGGTGGTCGGTAGCGGCTAGATCAGCAATGTTGAGCAAGAGGGAGAACAAGATTGGTGTGTCGAGAACAAGCTCGGTCTTCGGTGGGTCAAGGACGAGATTGGTTTTGGGTGGATCGGTCTTGGGTGGTGACGATCTAGATGGCAACGTTGATGAGCTTCCAGCAGCAACTATGGGTGCGATCTAGCCAGTGCTGGGGTGCGATCTCAGTGGTGCTTCAGGCGGCGCGATCTTGCCAGTGCTGGGGCGCGATCTTGAAGGAAAAACAAACGTAGCCTTAGTTAAACAGTAATTTGGAACAACTTAAATCAAACGGTTGGTTAACTTAACATCCCTAAAACACTATATTTTTTCGCCTTTTAACATTATAACTTATAACTCTTCATTGCGTGTCTAATGGGAGTGGATATATTATGGAATTGTCTTCTGCAATTATGTAATAGAAATGTCAATTTTTTGAAATGAAGTAGATTTGTGTTTGCTTGGAAAAATATCTTTAGCTTTTTGCTTGTCTTAATTTTTTTTAAATGAGAAAAAAAAATAGTTTTTATTTTTACTTTTTATCACATATTTAACGTAAAAGCTATCATAAATATATATTTTGCTAAATACTATATAAATAAGCTACCGAAAACTGCGAGATACAAAACAAACACAAGTTAAAACCATAGTTTTAATAACCAAACAAAGAATTAAAAAAAAAAAAGAAAAAAAAGAAAAAAAAAAAAGAGAGAGAGTGGTTTTCTATTCTCTGGCCAATATCCAATCATCATAAATAAATAAATTTTATAAAAAAAAATAGTTTTATTTTTTATATGGATCCAGTTAATGTATATTAGGAACAGACCCAGGATTTCAAGCTGAGGGGGCCAGAGATAAGCGGAAAAAAAATTCAAATACGCATCCATATAGTATTAATAAACTATCAACCAAGACAAATACCCAAAAATCATTGTTTCTTAATATATTAAGATACAATCACCTACCAACAAAAACAAAAGACACGAAACACTATTGTTTCTTAATACAATCATCTATGAAAAGGAAACTCGACGCTCTTTCAAATCTTCAAAATCATTTACGATTCAAATCTTCAAAATCATCTATGAACTCACAAATAGTTGTTGTTGCTAACTAAAGACAAATACTAGAATCTAGGTAATATGCATGATGCATTTAATTCTAAATTCAGTATTTCTCACTTCTTTTCGATTTATAAATTTATCTAATTTAGCATTATGAGTTAACAATAGGTGCAAGTGAATCACTGTTATTTTCTTAAATTTGTGTGACAATTTTCTATATTATATGATTTGTTTTTTTCTTCTGTCTTTGGTCTTTGCCTTTATTTATCTTTGTCTTTGTCTTGTCTCCATATTTCAAACACTAACCCAATCCCACTACCAACCCTATAAATTTATTCTGCACTACTAACAAAAACTTTTCTGAACTTTACTTTCTTTTTTTCTTCTTTTTTCTGTCACTTGTCTTTATTGTTGCCCAACTACCAGTCAACAAAGAACAAACAAACAAACAAACACTACACTAATCTATTCTCTAATCTTTACAAACTTTACTCTATCTCTCTCTCTCTCTCTCTCTCTCTCTCTCTCTCTCATCTATATAATACAACATATACAAGAGAGAGATTAACAAACACAGAGTCACAGAAAGTCACAAAGCCAAAAAGCCAAAAAAAAAAAAAAAACACCACAGGCAGTTAGGGCCATCAAGCACAAATTCAATTCACAATCACGGAATCACCAACATCAGTTCATCACTCATCAGTAAAAACACAAACACCACAAGTCCACAAGTATTGATTTTTAGATTCTGAGATTCACAAACATTATATTAGGTTTTGAAGGAAATGATAGATTAAATACCTGTGAACTGTGAAGGCTGGAGCAGTGGAGTAACGAAGCTAGGCTGGGCAGTGCAGATCGAGCAACCGGCGGTGGCGACAAGATGGGTCTCCGGTTTGGGTATGCGACAGCTGATGGCAGGATGGGTACTGGGTAGCAAGATGGGTCTCTCTTGCGTAGGCGTGATGGGTCTTTCACTTTCTCTGTCTCACTCTCGCCTCTCCCTTTCTTTTCTTTTCTTTATTCTTTTTTTTCCTTCGTTTTTGGCTTTTATGTTTGGTTTTGAAGTCTTACTGACTACTTGGTTTTCTTTTTCTTTTTTTACTTTTTTACATTTTTTTTTTAAGGTTTTCATGGGCTCTTGAAAACTCCTGGACTGGCCGGCTAGGATAGAAATGGTTGAGGTGAGGGGGGTCTAAGCTAAAAACCAAGGAGGGCCCAAGCCTCTTTTTTTTTGAAAATTTTATATACTAATTTTTTTTTTTTTGGTGGGCCCAAAAGGGCTCGGGCCCCTTAGGCCCCACCTAGGTCCATCCTTAATGTATATCCTTAAGACTAAAGACATACATTAACCATCTATTTTTAAAAAGTTTTTATGAAAAATTGAAAAACTGTTAAAATAATTAATTAATTTTTCAATTTTTCATAAAGTAGTGGTTTATTAATAGTAAAACCCTTTTTTTTTTTTTTTTCATATTGCCGTTAATTTTCTATTTTATTTTGGAATTGAGTCATCTTCCCTATTTTATTGTAAATTTTTTTTTTATTGGTGTATAAATCTAAAAGCAAATCTTTAGATTCTGTACCATACATAATGAGCTGAAAAGAATACTTATAAATAAGTAAAAACATTTAAGCATCTAGCGTATAGGTTAGGTTGTGGACAGTGGATACCATCTTCAAACCAGATTTTTTATTTAATAGAAATATATTCAAACCAGTTAATTTGGGGCTCGTTTGGTAGGGGGTTTGAGTAATATTGTTTGTATTTTTTTAAAATACGTGTGAATAAAAAAGTGTGTAAAAATACATATAATATTATTTAAAAATTAAAAATATATTACTAAAATTCTCTACCAAACAGGCCCTTAAGCGTTTGGTGGACAGTGTACGCTATCTTCAAACCAGTCAATTTCATTCTTGAATAAGAAAATATGAAAAGTTAAATTTTTAATACTATAAACTTAATTATTTAAATTAAAATATAGAAAAACTCAAAAAGTTAAATAGACCAGGCTAAGATTCTTGTTCATTCATTTTTTGCGATTTCGAGAATCATCGTTTCATTCAAAACCATAAACCATTAAACAGATGTAAACAGCTCAATACATCAAAAATATTTGTGAACTTTTTTATTTTCTCAGTCATCTTCTGTAGCAGAGGACAACAGTCAATCACGGTTTGCGTTCGTCCAGTCCAATTTAAATCAACGCAGTCGCCATGTTGACCAAACTTATCAAGAGCTTCATCAAGGTATAGATCATAGTCATCACAACTCAGTCATTGCTAGAAAGAGGCAAAAGGAGAAATGGATGCCGAAATCAAGAACTTCATAAAGCTATGGATCACAGCCATCACATCTCTTTGTTACTGTTACTACATAGTTGCAAGGATCCCAAGAGGAATGATGAGGCTCCTCTTCCTCCTCCATCTTTTACCTCTTTACCATGCTCCCTTGTAACCTCAACTCTTTCCATCTTGGTGCCCCCACTGCCTTCTTCCTTGGTTGGCTTGGCAACTTCAAGCTCCTTCTCTTTGCCTTCGACCAAGGCCCTTTATCACCACCCCTACCAAAACTTCTTCATTTCATATCCATTGCTTGCCTTCCCATTAAACTCAAACAAGACCCACCTCCAAACACCAAAAACAATAAAAACCCATCTCACAAAAGCACCCCAAAATCCCATAATCCTACAAAAATGACTAGATCTATGTTGCTGGTTATAAAGGCCTTGTTTCTTGCCACGATAATGCGTTCGTCAAATTTACATCCATATGTTATTTTAGCTCTTTATTGTTGTCACACCTATCTTGCTATGGAGATTGTCCTAGCCTTGGCTGCTGCCCCTGTTCAAGCCATTTTTGGGTTTGAGATCGAGCCACAATTCAATGAGCCCTACTTTGCCACCTCACTACAAGACTTTTGGGGCCGTAGGTGGAACCTTATGGTTACAAGTATTCTATGACCTACTGTTTACATTCCTATTCGTTGTATTTCTACTAATGTAATTGGGTCACGTTGGGCTGCTCTACCGGCCATTATTTCGACCTTCATAGTGTCAGGCCTAGCTCATGAAGTAATATATTTTTACTTCACACGTGTGCATCCCACATGGGAGGTAACATGGTTCTTTGTCCTACATGGCGTGTGCACGGCTATTGAGGTTGTGGTGAAGAAGGCAATAACCAACAGATGGTAGTTACATCGAGCAATTTCGAGGCCATTGACAATTGTGTTTGTGGCGGTGACCAATGGTTGGTTGTTTTTTCCACAATTAGTAAGAAATGGTGTGGATATAAAGGCCATAGAGGAGTACTCCATTTTAGTTGATTTTGTCAAAGTCAACCTACCATTGCATTTGCCCTTGGGCAAAAGTTAGTGTCCCATTTTACAAAGATACATACCACACTTTTATGTTGTAACTTCATTTGTCCCTACCCTAGTCCCTAACAGTCACATTTATTTGTTGGTTAGTCAATAGCTTAAGATGAAAAATATTTTTCACAATGGATGAAACTTTGTATAATTTTTTTTTTTTTTTTTTTTGAGGAAAAGACTTTGTATAACGAAACAAAATAGAGATGACACTTTAAAAAAAAAGCTCTTAAATGGTTTACACCTGTGTTTATAACTTCATTACTTGATCTTATGTATTTTATTATGTTCTTTTTCTTTATTATTATTATTTATGCTTGGTTAAATCACATATTATAACATAAGTATTGCACTTGATGCAAGTAACTTTTAATTTTAATCATTAAATAACAAAAGTAAAAAAATATATATAAAGGTTAAAATGTGAAAATATTTTGTGAGATGGAAGAGACTAAAGAGATATTGCATTAGATACTTCACATATTCTCAATCTTAACATATACCATTTTTTTTTCCTTCAAAAAAAACTGTACTCCCTCCGTCTCACTTTTTTTGTCCTCTATTCTATTTTAAAATGTCCCAAAATATTGTCCTGTTTCTAAAAATAAAAGTCATTAATTTACTAATGTTCTTATTATACCCCTATTAGTTTACTAATTCAATTGTTTGATAAATTTTTTTAAGGGTAGTTTTGAAAATTTATACATTTTTAAAAGATAAACAAAATAATAAATGGTGTTCTTTTAAAAAGTTTGACTTTTCAAACAGGACAAAAAAAAGTAAAACGAATGGAGCATCATTTTCAATCATTTATAGCAATTAGGAGGGAGTTTGTAATGGGCTTTTAATTACACATGGCAAAACAAGTCAGAATTTTCTGACTCGACCCGAAAAATACTCTACTCGAACCCGATTTTTTTGACCCAAAGAAAAAACAGGTTGACCCGTGACCCGACCCATGTTTTTTGAGGGTCAACCTGACCTGACTCGAACCCGAACCATTTTTTTAAAACTTTTTTTTTAAGGTAAAAAAAAATAGTAAAATTAAGACAATATTAGTTTAATTGTTTATTGTGAGTTTTAAGGAAACAATTGATACATTTACATAACTGCATGCAAATTAATTGAAAGATAAAGGCATGTGGTTGAGCATTCTGTAATGAATAAAGATTTTTAGATATCAAATAGCAAAGTACATGCCATGATTATCTGTAGAGTTAAAAACATAGATTTAAAATTGTAGACATGTATAAAAAACATTCACAAATGTGAAAATAGTGAAGCCAAAATATCAAATTAGCATAAATTATGAATGCTTAGACTTATTTTTTAATAATTTATGTCCAAAATAAGAGATTTTTCAAAATAAATTATGATATTTTCTAGAATATGTGTTGCTTAACAATGATATAATATTCATAAAAAAGACCATGTATAAATAAGCAAGTAATCAAACTTTAGTGTATATCTCAAATTAAAATAGAGTGTCAACTACAATTGATAATAGATGATAAAATTAATTTTCAAGATTATAAATTTCTTATATGTTTTTATTCTTTATCAAATGAGTTATCCAATAAGTCATTTGTAATTTTATTTTATGTTTTAGGATGTTAATATTGTGTAGAAATTAGGGGTGGCAATTTTTAAATGGGTTGGGTTGGTAATGGATAATTAATTTATATATAAATGGGTCATAAATGGATAAATGGGTAATTACACATCCAACCCATTTATGACCCAACCCGCCCATTTGCCACCCCTAGTAGAAATAAAACTTGTGTATTTGTGTTACTTATCTTTGTATTATTTTGTTTTAGGTAGCAATATTAGGATTTGTATAATATTAAAATTATTGAATAAGTATTAATAAGTTTAACTGAATTCATTCTTGATATAAGTGGTAAATTCAAAATAATGCATTTTACATCAAGTAATTTGCTACATAACTTTCTAAATAGCAAATATATGTTGTTTTCTTTATAAAAATAAAAATAAAAAAATTCATGTGAAAAATACGGGTCAACCTGACCCAACTCGACTCGCAATCCAACTAACCCGAACCCATTTTTAACCCGCTTAAAATGATCTATTTTTTACCAATGGCTCGTTTGACTCGTAATTCGATTAACTCAACTCAAACCTGACTCGACCTGTCTATTTTGTCATGTCTATTTTTAATGCACTTGACTTGACAATACTGTAGTGAGTGGTCAGATGTCAGGGCAATTAAAAAAACAAAAAACAAAAAAGTGGTCACAAGACTCACAGCGTATTAGACAATAAAACAGGGAAATTCTTAGGTGATCCAGGATTACAAGGTCAGCAAGCTGACCTTGTAGTCCCAGCCAATAGAAAAGAAGCACCTCGTTAAAAACAGCTGATATCAGCTTTCCTGCCACGTCACTTAAAAAAATTAACTTCCGTTAATCCAGAAACGTTAACCCTCTGTTGAAATTCAAATTTTGATTTGGAAATTGGGCGGGTTCGGTGCAGGTAAAAACTGAAAAAACGAAAAGCTTTTCATTTTCAATCTTCATTTTTGGAGCTCTCTCTCTCTGTGTTCATCATCACCACCACCGTTTGGCTGCCACTTCCTTCCATCTCAACGTTGGCAACATTTCTGCACCTGTAAGGTACCAATTTTGTTCCTTTTTTTTTTGTGGTACAGAAACTGCTTGCTGAAATGCTTCATAGAGATTCATTTTTCCAAACTTCTTGCTGTTGTGGCCTTGTGTTCTTATTATTAGGGGCTGTGGGTTCATGTTAGTGTGGTGCTGAAATCTGATTTTTCTTTTGGATTTAATTGGTTAGGATTTGATATGGACAACAGTTATAATGATACGAGATACTTGCACCTAACGAACAAAGAACAGGGGGCTAGTACTTTGCAACAATACCAGAATCTAGTGTTAGAAAAAAAAGAAGCAAATACTTGTTCATTAGTTGGGTGTATCTCATTTTCACCCTTTTAAGTCTTTTTTTTATAGGAAGTTTGAAGTGGGTCATTGCCATAGAATCATATTTCATATTTTTGTCTTGCATTTTAGTTCATTTTTATATTTTAAAAATGAACAAAGTTGTACTTAATATTGATTTTGATAGAAGCTAAAAAGAGAATTTTGAAGTTGATCTTTGTCCATATAAAGAAGTTATTTAGCATTGACCTCTAATTCAATAGGCAATTGTCCCCTTGTTATTCACATTATTACTAAATGTCCCACAATTTTTTCAGTGGCATAGAAAATTGCTTGTTGAAAAGCTTCATAGAGTTTTGGTTTGTCTAAACTTGTGGCTTTGTATTCGTGTTAACATGGAACTAAAATAAGTTAATTAAGTTTCTTGTCCTATATCAAGTCAAATAATTTTACATTATTTCACTTTTCTTTTGTCATTTCGGTTTGATTTGTGATTTTGATAGCACTCTATGTTTAATTTGATGTATGAGGCTTCAGCATGTATGCAGCGTGGATGTGCGAGGCTTCAGCAAGCTAAGAATGATGATGAGGATTAACATCATCAATTTAGCATGGATGGCGTGAATATCTTGCAACAGAAATAGAAGATGCAAATGACTAGCAACATTGATAAAAGTATGAGTAATGGGTGGAGTGGTTCCTTTATCCAAGGGAGCTGTTAGTAGTTGATTAGAGTTAGAATTCAGCCAATAAATTCCTAGTTTTTAGGTAGAGCTATCAGATTGAGATATGTTCAATTGTCTTATATTAATTCTAGAAATTCTCCTCTTGTAAGCGTTGGGGGTAGCTAAAATTTGTTTGGGGTTTGATGTAGACATTATATTGTGTTTGGTCTATGTATATAATGTTGGTTCTTTTGTATTTGATATTATTTTGGCTAAATGGCACTTAAATAAATCACATTTGTGAATTATGTCATTTATTTGGATTATTTTACAATCTATTTGAAGAAAAACTATTTGTTTTTGCCTTTATTATGCAAATTTATTTTACAAGTCATTGGAAATCTGTTTTGAGTGTACAATAAATCTTTTAACACTAAAGTATCATAAATTTTCTCAAGAGCAGTCTAGTATGAAAGTGATAATTGGCCTCAATTCTACTTGTGAAAATAAACAAACTATGCCAACAACAAAACACTCTTTTGTGTGAATTTGGATATGCCTATCAAGTGTCTTGTTGAAACAATGGCAAAACTAAATAGCAATTTTGTTTACAAATTTAAAAATAATTTTTTAAAAAGTTCCACCAAATGTACCATTGCTTGATGAATTGCCCCTAATGTAGCTATGGTGCTTAACTGCATATACATATTATATGACATTGTGACTCCACATGCAATTGGCCATCTTCATCTTGTGTAAAGGAATAAAGGCCTGTAGCACACTAACATCAAGTCCTGTCCATATACTTAATTGAGAATAGTTGTTAAGTTAAGCTCTTGGTGAATCAGAATTTTAGAAGTAGAAAAGAAGAAATAGTTACTTCAAGGGTAACCAACATCCTGAATTGAGAGAGAAAGAGATAAGAACAATTTAGTTAATTTTCTGGATGCTTCTCATTATGTTGCTTATTAGTTTATATACAAGAGTTCCTTAATCATTTTCCCGCAAAAACTAACTGAACGCCTCAACTAACATACCAGTAACTAACATACCAACACATACCAGCAATTCAGTAATACTAACATACAATGCAATCCACCAATCTTTCAGTACACCATTAAACTAGACTCCTAACATTACCCCCTCCACTAAAACATTTTGCCCACAAGATGTGGAAATTTCTGCTGAAAAGCAAACAAGTCCTCCCAAGTAGCATCATCAGAGGAGCCCCCTTGCCACTAAATCAAAAGCTGAGTAATTGTTCTATTGCGTAGCTGGCATGATCTAGTCTGCAGAACCACAGGTTCAGAGGCAGGGATGCCTTGAGAATTGACAGAAGGCAAAAGTGAAAGAGGCACTGTCTTGTAGTAACGCTCCACTCCTTCAAACAAGAGACATGGAACACGGTGAATAAAGAAGGTTAAAGGCCTGCTACAAACGGACAATTGAAAGAATTCAACAAATTTTGTTGTTCAGCAACAACATATTCTCTGTTTTTTTCTAAATATTGATTCGACTGATACTAAACCTGAAAAAAAAAGTGCATGAAGTTTTTTTTTTTTTTTTTTTTGGTAAGTGCATGAAGTTAAGATACTTTAACAGCAGCCCCACAAGCAAACAATAAACAACACAACTAAATAAAAAATCCAACTTACCACTCCTACATAATGAACAATGGTTCACACAAAAGCATTATAGATAACATATTTTGTAATTTAATTCCATAAGAGGACATAAATAACTAGCCCACCGTTCTTTTTCTGTATAAGAACTAATTTCTTTGCAAGAACAGAAACACAGTAAAAATTTAAACTTTTAGCCTTCCAATAAGCAGGTTTCATAGTGACACATGATATACCAAAATATGCTAAAAGGTAGCCTAGAGCAAATTAATTTTAGAACCTATTATCATTAAAATGAACCCAAAAATTGCTTGAAAAATATGAAACTTTAGTGCAGTGTAATGAAAATGGTGTACACCACAAAGAAGGAAAAAAAACAGAAGAAAAGAAATAGAAACAGAGAAATAGCAACTCTGTTCCCAGGCCGTGATGTCCTTATCCCATGCTAGAAATTAATTTCCTTCTTTATAAAAGGCCTTCCACGGTTCCACCTAAATACAGAGCTACCCACAAGCACAACAAGAAATGTAAATAAAGTCAGCTTATCAACTGTTGAGCCAACTACAACATCCATCTGAGGGCTGAGGCCACTTGTTACATTGGGTGCAAGCACCTCATATCATTATAACTGTTGTCCATATCAAATCCTAAACAATTAAATCCAAAAAATAAAAATAAAAATCAGATTTCAGCACCACACTAACATGAACCCACAGCCCCTAATAATAAGAACACAAGGCCACAACAGCAAGAAGTTTGGAAAAATGAATCTCTATGAAGCATTTCAGCAAGCAGTTTCGGTACCACAAAAAAAGGAACAAAATTGGTACCTTACAAGTGCAGAAATGTTGCCAATGTTGAGATAGAAGGAAGTGGCAGCCAAACGGTGGTGGTGATGATGAACAGAGAGAGCTCCAAAAATGAAGATTGAAAATAAAAAGCTTTTTGTTTTTTCAGTTTTTACCTGCACCGAACCCGCCCAATTTCCAAATCAAAATTTGAATTTCAACAGAGGGTTAACGTTTCTGGATTAACGGAAGTTAAAGTGTGTATTTTTTTAAGTGACGTGGCAGGAAAGCTGATATCAACTGTTTTTTTAATGAGGTGCTTCTTTTCTATTGGCTGGGACTACAAGGTCAGCAAGCTGACCTTGTAATCCTGGATCACCTAAGAATTTCCCAATAAAACATATATCATTTTCAATCATTTACAGCAAGTAGGAGGAAGTTTGTAATGGGCTTTTAATGCACTTGACTTTTTTTTTTTTTTTTTTTGAATCAACAATGCACTTGACTTGACGATGCTGTGGTGAGTGGTCAGATGTCAGAGCAATTAAAAACAAAACGGAAAACAAAAAAGTGGTCACAAGACTCACAGCGTATCTTTATATATAAAAAAAGCGTATGCAGCTACAGTATTTTAATATCATGCACTCAGTGTGTTTGTAGTACTATAATGGCAACAGTACTTTGGTGATTTTTTTTTTAATTTTTATCTCGGTTTGTTTTGTGCTTTTTGTTTTTTTATCTTCTCTTTTTTCTTTATATAGAGTGCTTTTGGTTTAAAACATTTTCAGCAGATTCATCAAATTTTTATACTGTTTAAAGAATAAATAATAATTTTTACCTTTTATCTACTCACTTTTTCAAATACGCTTTCAACAGATTCTCTATCTCATTTAAATATTATTTTTTCATTCATTATTTATTATTTTTTTAATAACTACATATTTTCTAACATTTTTTTATTCAACATCTAATTATTATAATAGAAAAAAATGCATTTGAAGAGTGAACAGTAGCTCATCAGACATGATGGGCTACTGTTCGTGAGCCAAAAAAAAAAAAAAACCAAGTTTACCGAATTGCTGGAGCAGGAACATTACACATATTCTTCAAATTTTAGCCAAAAAACAAGTATACCGCATCTGTTGGAGATGCTCTTAGGTAACCGGTATTGTAGCTACAGTCCCTAAATTTTTTAAATATATATATATATATATATATATATATTTATGGAAGCTGGTGTATATATATTGTTATACTGTCGCAACAAATTTCACAATATTTTCACAATTATTGATCGGAACTGTAGCTACAGTGCCTAAAGTTTTTTTTTCCTCAGTAATCGGTTTGTGTTTTTTTTTTTTTTTTTCAATATTTATGTAAGCTGGTATATATATTGTTATACTGACATAACAAAGCGCATGCACTGTAACATTGTAGCTACAACAATGCTTTTGGTTTAGTTACCGACACTGTAGCTACAGTGCCTAAAGTTTAGTTTAGTTTAGTTTTTTTTTAGTTTTTTTCCAGTAATCAGTTTGTGTTTTTTTTTTCTTTTAAATATTTATGTAAACTGGTATATATATTGTTATACTAACGCAACAAATTTTACAATATTTTCACAATTACTAACAGGCACTATAGCTACAGTGCCTAAAGTTTTTTTTTTTTTTTTTTTAGAAATTGGTTTGTGTTTTTTCTTTTCTTTTAAATATTTATGTAAGCTGGTATATATATTGTTATACTGACACAACAAATTTCACAATTATTGATGTGTTAATTTCTTACAAGTCAAAATAAAATAATAAAATATGAGATTGTGACTAACCACAAATAAAAATAAATGTTTTGAGAAAATGTTACAACACTTATTGTGTAGTACTTTTGCTTTATCGCGAATGTGTGTATGCACGGTAGCTACAGTGCTTTTGGTTTAGTTAACTGGCACTGTAGCTACCATATATAAAAGCGCAAATGCGCTAAATTACTATAGCTACACTGATTTGGTTTCATGAGCCACTTCTTTTTTTTTTTTTTCCAAGTTTTGAACAGTAACTACAGTGCCACTTCTACAATAGCTACAGTTTTTTTTTTTTTTTTTAGTAATCGGTTTGTGTTTTTTTTCCATTTAAATATTTATGTAAGCTGGTATATATATTATTATACTGACACAACAAATTTCACAAAATTTTCACAATTATTGATGTGTCAATTTCTTACAAGTCGAAATAAAATAATAAAATATGAGACTGTGACCAACCACAACTAAAAATAAATGTTTTGAGAAAATGTTACAACACTTATTGTTATCATAATATTTTCACAATTGTTGAGATCTTAGTTTCTTATAGATCAAATAAAAAAATGCTAAGTCCACAACATTTTAACATTAATTTCTACCGTGCCTAAAGTTTTTTTTTTTTTTTTCCTGTTATTGGTTTGGTTTTTTTTTTTTCTTTTAAATATTTATGTAAGCTGACATATTTATTAACTATATAAAAAGAGCCAAAGGCTTATGAATAGTATTTTTTTGGTTTATTCAATTAGTGAGGTGCATTTTTTCCCTTTTTTCTTTTTTTCCTTTCAAGTATGCCAGTTGGTTTGAGCTTTTTTTTTTTTTTTTTTTTTTTTAAGATCTTTATATGTTTACTTTGTACTTGCAATGCAAGTTTACATTGTAAATACACAAAAGTGGTTAATATTATACACATTTGCACAAAAAATGGTAAATATTGTACAAATTTTGTAAATGTGTACAAAATTTGCTAATTTTTTTGTGTTTACAATACAAATTTACATTGTAATTAAGTACAATGTATACATAGAGATATTATGAAAATGTTGTGACGCATGTGTCAATTCCTTATGGGTCAAAATAAAATAATAAAATATTATACCGAGATCTAGCACAACTAAAAATGTTGTGACATTTTGTTATTATTACAATATATTCACAACTATTGAAGTGTAAGCTATAAGTCAAAATAAAATAATAAAATATTAGACTGGGATCTGTCACGGTCTTATACGAATGAGATTAACTTTTTATGACATAATTTTCAAAATTCTTAAAATTAATATCTATTTTGATTAATGTAAATCTCTATGTATTTAAAAAATCAAATGATTTATATCTTTATTTTGTGATACAAATAAAATCTAAAATTGATCCTAATTACTACTTTTTTTCCCATGGTTAGCACGTGCCCTACACGTGCTGCCCTGACTAGTTAGACAATAAAGTGGCTATCTTTTTGGCTTCCCCAACCTTCTATTTAATTGTGTGATAGGTAATTGTGAGGTGCTTCCGACGTTACGATATTCCATTCTCTAGTATTTGTAGCGAAACACACAATAAATTTAATTAGTAAAATTCACCATAAATAAAAATAAGAATAAGAAACATTATATTATCGTGCTCCGAAAACATTAAACAATTCTCACTCGTGTAGCTTCATTACTTGATTTTATAATTTTTTTCTTTATTATATTTTGTAATTTGGGATGTTAGAAATACTGAATAAATATATTGTATTTCTCAAATAATAAAATATATATGAGTGCCTTTATATAGGAGGCAGAGTGTGTAATACAAAAATATGTGCTATACAAGTAAACAAGGTGGGCTTGATATTTGTTTGTTCCTTTGGGGAAATCCGATAAAATTGGAACGATACAGAGAAGGTGGGCCTAAAGCCCACAACCTATTACATGTTAACAACCCCCCCTCAAACTCAACGTGAGTATGAAACCAACTTGAGGTTGTCAACCAAAGCACGAAGACGTCCATTAGGATGTCACTTGGTGAAGATATCTGCAAGTTGATATTTAGAGGAGACTGAAAACAGCTTAAGAGCTCCATAGACAAGATGATAACGGATAAAATGACAATTGATCTCAATGCAATAGTTCGTTCATGGAAGGCATCATTGTGAGTAATATGAATGGCACTCTAGTTGTCACAATAAAGAGGATGTGAGTTGGTGACGATACCTGCAAGTTGATCTTTAGAGGAGATTAAGAACAGTTTAAGAGCACCATGGACAAGATGATAACGAAGAAAATGACAATTGATCTCAATGTGTTTAGTTCGTTCATGGAAGAAATCATTGTGAGCAATATGAATGGCACTCTGGTTGTCACAATAAAGAGGAGTAACAGAGGATGTGGACACACCTAAGTCCTTAAGAAGTCATCATAGCCAAAGGAGCTCAAATGTGGTATTAGTAAGGGCACGATATTCTGCTTCAGTACTGGAGCGAGCTACAAGGGTTTGTTTCTTACTTCGCTAAGAAATCAAAGAAGAACCAAGAAGAAAGCAATAGCCAGTGGTGGACCTGCAATCAATGGGATCTCTTGTCCAATCAGCATCAGAGAATGGATGGAGAACAAGAGGAGACTAAGCAGAGTAGAAAAGGTCATAGAAGAGAGTGCCCTTTAGGTATCGAAAAATGCACAAAACAACAGCATAGTGAGTCGATTGTGGAGCAGACAGATACTAGCTCACCTAGTGAACAGCATAGGAAATGTCTAGACAAGTGACAGTGAGATAAACTAGGTTGCCAACTAAGCGTCTATAAAGAGAGGGATTAGACAATGGTTTCCCCCCTGAGGGAGTCAGATGCGCATTAAGTTCAACTAGAGTGTCAACAGTCTTGCTATCAATGAATCTAGCTCGAGACAAAAGTTCAAATGTATACTTGGCTTGAGTAATATAAAGTCCATCTATAGAATGAGTAATTTCAAGACCTAAGGAGTAGCTAAAATGTCCAAGATCTTTCATCTCAAACTGCTGACGAAGAAAATCCTTGAGTTCTTGAATACCACTAAGGTTATCAGCAGTTATGATCATATCATCCACCTATAAGAAAAGTAAAATTGTGCCTTTGTTAGTACGATGAAGCAATAAGGCAAAATCATAATGACTGGCAATGCAACCCAAGCGAGAGATGATAGAGCTAAACTTAGCAAACCAAGCTTATGGAGCTTGTTTAAGGCCATAACGTGCACATCAAAGGTGACAAACATTGTTCGGTTCAATAGACAGACTAGAAGGAGGTTGCATATAAACCTCTTCACTTAAATTTCCATTAAGAAATGCATTTTTGACATTTAAAAAATGCCTCATTTACTGGCAGCGACAACAACTAAGAGGCCACGAACAGATAAAATTCAAGCAACTAAAGCAAAGGTCTCTTCATAATCAATCTCATACTCCTGTGTAAAACTTTTTGCAACAAGACGAGTTTTATATCGCTCAATGGACCCATCAGAGCGAGTTTTGATCTTGTTTATCCACTTACAACCAACCACAGATTTCTTAGGGGGAAGAGTCACCAAATCTCAAGTATGGTTTTTAGATAATGTATCAAGTTTCTCTTTCATTACAATCTACCATAAAGGGTCAGTGAAGGCCTTACAATAGGTGCGAGGCTCGTGCAATGTAGTAAAGGCAGTGTAACAATGATAGTCAAGTAAATGTGCAGGAATGGATCTTACTCAAGTTGAGTGACGAGGTGAAATGTCTTGTGCAAGATCTTTAGGCAGAGCAGGAGCAGGGGACCCAAGCTCAGGGTTAGGTGGCTGGTCTTCGACCTGTTCATATTCCACCTGTTCATTGGAAGGTGATCTAAAAGAGGCATAAAAAATATCTACTAGTTGGACAGAGAAGTCTATAAGAGGACTAGGAGCAACTATAAAAGGAATATGTGGCTCACTTGGAAAAAGATCTACGATAGAGGAGGTAGATAGGGAGGCACGGAAGTGAGAGAGCTCAACAAATGAGCGATGTTCCCAAAAAACAACATTGCGAGAGATACAAAGACGATGAGAGACAGGATCATAACACCGATACCCCTTTTGAGTTTCACCATAGCCAATAAAACAACAAAGTCTAGACCGAGGCTCAAGTTTGTTATGCTCATGTGGCTGAAGAAGAATGAAACATGCAGAACCGCAGGAGCGAAGGTGGTGATAGTATGGAGGTGATCCAAAAAGGTGCTCATATGGAGTTTGATTTTGAATGATAGGATTGAGATCGCAATTAATAGCATGAACAACATGAAGATCAAATTCGCCCCAAAAAGGAGTAAGAACTTTGGCAGAAAAAAGGAGAGCACGAACAATGTCAAGAATATGATGAAGTTTTCGTTCAACTCTACCATTTTGCTGAGAGGTACCTGGATAAGTTAGTTGATGAATAGTGCCATAGGAATGCAAAATAGCTTGGAAAGCATGTTGAGTGTATTCAAGAGCATTATTAGATTGAAAAATTTTGATTCATTTGGAAAATTAAGTTTCAACTATTTTTGCAAAATCAGAATATGCTTGCAATAACTCAGAACGATGTTTCATATGAAAAATCCAGCTATAGCGGGAATAATCATCAACAAAGACAACAAAATATTGAGATCCACTAATATTTGAGACAGAGGAAGGCCCCCAGACATCAAAATGAATTAGGTCAAAAATATCAGTGGAAATTGATTCACTAGTATTGAAAGATAAAGTTGGTTATTTCCCTAATTGAAACGAAACACAATCAAAATTTTCTATGGACACTGAACCTAACAAACCTCTAGAAGCCAAGTGTTGTATTCGAGAGGAAGATGCGTGACCAACTCGGGCATGCCAAAGTGCAAGGGAATGAATAGAAAAAACTATAGTAGTTGTAGTAGCAACAGAAACTTGAGCAACAAGTGGAAGATGAAGGTTGTCCACGAGAAACATACGCCCAACTCTGGGATCGATCCCAAGCTCCTGTCCCATCCTCAGATCCTGCACAATACACCCGGAATAATCAAAAGTAATGCAATAACCCAACTCAGCTAATTGTCCCATAGAAAATAAATTGTAAGAAAGGTTAGGAACATTAAAGACCCCAAGAACTGAGAGGTTGGAGGTTGAGATAGAACCTATATTATGACCAAACATTGTGGAACCATTAGGTGTGCAAATATTAAGAAGGTGTAGTGCAGGTTCAAGTTGAGAAAATAAGGATGAGTGAGGTTTCATGTGGTTGCAACAAGCAGAATCCATAAGCCAAGAGGAAGGAGACATACCAGATGAAATTGAGAGATAAGAGAAATAAAATGCATTACCAATCATACAAATGGTATTAGCGAGATGTTTTGTAGGTCAACTGTGGAAATGGTGATAGTTGATCCAGAATACTTGGACTTTGCAGAGACGGGAGCCATTGGTTGGATACTCTTAGTGTTAGCAACAGTAGCAGCAGAAATGGAAATAGTCAATTTGTTGCGTTGATAGCAAGTCTCATTATTATAACCAAGACGTTTGCAAAAATTGCAAAAACATTTGTTGGATTGTCAACAACGATTTTTTGCAATAAAAAGAAGTCTTGTCCTTATTCTTCATTTAGAAGCAAAATATATACGAAAAATTGAGTAAAGAGCACCTGGATTGCAAAAAGTCAACTCTGGGTCAAAGTTGACTGTCCACGCTGAGTCAAAGTTAACTGGTGCTGACGTAAAGTGCTGACATAAGCAAAGATGATGTCAGCAAGTGACATGGCAGTTGATGTCAGCAACGGCAGTGGAGGCGCATGAGGCGTGTGGAGCGCGTAGATGAAGATGCAGAAACTTTAGGCGGCGCATGGGGCTTCCATTGAAACCGATTCTTTGCCAATGAGAAGAAAGACGATTCCGATGGTGGTGATGGTGTCAAGATTGGAACAACACTTAAGCTGCGTGGAAGATCTTCAGCGAAACTTTGACCGGCACGTGAACGGTCAAATGGGGATGATTTCGGCAGCGTTGAGTAGATCGGTTTAAGATCTATAGAATGATATATCTGGTGTCATAATTGGAGATCACAATGGACAGACCTGAGAAGGCAATGGTCTTTGGCAGCGAAGAGAGTGCTTTTGATGGTGGAGTTTCAACCTTGAGGACCTCTAACAACAGCGAAGCAGTCTGGAGAGGACGCAGAAAGCTTACTAACTGGAGAAGTTGAGACAGCAAAGAATATCAATAAAGACAAGACTGCAAGACACAAGAAAAGGTTAGAGCAGTGGCTCTGATACCATGTTAGAAATATTGAATAAATGTATTGTATTTCTCAAACAATAAAATATACATGAGTACCTTTAATAGGAGGCAGAGTATATAGTACAAGTATATGTGTTATACAAGTAAATACGGTGGGCCTAAAGCCCACAGCCAATTACACATTAAAATGGGAAAAAACTGAAATTCTTAATTTCTTCTCTCCTCAAATTCATCTCCCTCGCCCTCACTCTCACTCTCACTCTCACTTAGGTCAAGATCAAGTTGCAGACAACAACTCTAGCGGTAGCAGGTTTGTTCTCTCTATCTCGTGATTTCTGGGATTAACTTTGAGAGGAAAATACATAGCAATTTAGGGTCAACATTGGAAAGACAACAGTCTTGGAAGAAGAACCGCATGTGCCACAAAATACAACATCCTTTTACTCTTGCAACATGCTGGAGAAATTATTTCAATAATCAAATTCTTGATTTTATCCAAGACTTATGGAAAGATTACCATTTCATAGGAAATACAGATAGAATCCATGTGTTTCGTATCAAACCTTATGTCTCTGCTGTCCGTCATTTAGAAAGAGCTGGTTATGTTGATCCAAGAAGATTCATTACTCCAGGGAAAAATCCTATTTTTTAGCCACTCTTATATTGTGGATTTTGTAACAAATATGCTATTTACCATGAGCATGAATATGTTGATGATTCTCCACGTGATCCATTTGATGGATACCCATCCGATGGTATCAAGATGTTTTTCTTTCCAGAGTAATGCAACGGAAAGACTGTTTCAAGCCTTATTGGAAAGAAAAGTTTATTGACGATCTGCCTCCTATCTTTGCTCATAAGGCAAAACAAGAATTAATTGGTAAAAATGATTCCATTGATTATGATAATTTAACTTATGGTGATATTTTAAGCACTATTAAAAAACTTGGAATTAATATGTGCAATGATGAAAAACTTTAAAACACCAATTAAAAAATAAAAGAAAAGCTAAATATGAAATGGGTAATTTTTGTGAACAATATGGTTTGCCCCCAATTGCTCCTTCTCGGCAAAAGGGTAAAAAACATGATAAAAGCCATAAAAGACATAAAAAATACAAAACTAATTTCAATGATTTTTATGCTAAAAAGAAAAATGTTTCTAAAAAATATGTTAACCAAAGATCAAGTAAAGGTAAATGTTTCAACTGTGGAAAACCTGGTCATTTCAGTAAAGATTGTAAACAAAAACCTGGTAAACTAAAAAATAAGTTTAACATGTTAAACATTGGTGATAATGATCAAGAAGAATTATTCAGAATCCTTGAATCAAACAATTCGTCTGATTCTTTGGAAGATGATTTTTCTTCTTCAACTGATTCTTGCTATCATTCTGCTGATGATTCTTCTGATTCTCCTAATATTAAAATTGGTTATAGAGATTCCTGTTGCAATATTGTTAAATCTGTTAATGTTCTCACTGAAGGTGAAGAAAATGAAAGTTCGTTGATTAAATTGATAGGTCAAATTGAAAACCTTGATTTGCAAAAAGAATATTTGGATAAGTTTAAGAAAAACTTGTTAAAAGAAGAAACTAGTAAAAAACTTAAATCAACCATAAGTTTTGAAGAAACTTTGGAAAGATTTAACTGTTAATGATTTTCAACATGAAATTAATATTGTTAAACAAGAGATAAGTGAATTAAAAAATGAATTTAAAAATATGAAAAGTGATAACCATAATCTTAAACAAGAATTGTTAATGTTAAAAATTGATAAAAATGTTGATCAAAATAAGTTTGATATGAACAAGATGAGCATATAGATGGAGAAGAATCCAGTCAACAAGCTCTTCTTTCTGATAAAGGTAATGTTGATGATCTTCAACTTGCTCTTGTTAACAACATACTTCCTCCAAAATGGTTCACAAAAGTTAAAATTGTTGTTTCCCATGATTATTGTTTCACTGTTATTGCTATGATTGATTCTGGTGCGGATAAGAATTGTATCCAGGAAGGATTGATTCCTCCAAAATATTTTGAAAAATCAACTGAAAGATTGGTTTCTGCTAATGGTTCTCAAATGAATATTAAATATGAACTGAATAATGCTCATATTTGTCATGATAATGTCTGTTTCAAAATTCCTTCTGTTCTTGTCAAAAATATGACCGATAAAGTGATTCTTGGTCTGCCATTTATAAATGCTTTGTATCCCTTTCTTATTGAACATGATGGAATTACTACTGATCCTTTTGGATAGAAAGTAAAATGTTGATGAACCACAGATGGATTTGTGCCAATATTTCACAAACAATTTTGAAGGTAATACTAGTAGTGCCAAATTGTCAACTATTACCAATTACCTTAATATTCTCAATGATTCTTTGCAAGTATCAGACAATGATGCGTGGATAAATACCACTAATAAGTGGGATAATAATAATATTTATATTTATACCACTAGTAAGTGGATTATTATGACTTCCTCGACAGAGAGGACACTAGTAAGTGGATTATTATGACTTCCTCGACAGAGAGGAAAAACAAGGGAAAAGCTCCTGCACAGGACTATTCTCAAAACAAAAGGCTCCCAGTGGGACCACCTTTGGAAATGCATGAAGGCTCATCTTCTAGGGTAAAACCCAGTAGATCAACATCTCTTCAGGAATTTATCCCGGCAACGATGACATATTCCAATGGTGATATGATAATTGCTTTGCAGGAAGTTTTATCTAAAATACTACAATTTCACAATGGAACCTATTCAGAACTTCCAGATTCTATTAAATTTATTCTTGATAACCTTCAAGCTTCTTTTTCCAGAAACCACCATAACCTATTTCAACAAACCCTTCAAGCACTCAAAATTCACTTTGTTAACCTTACTGCCAAAATGAGGCTTATAGGAGCCATTATGTTGACCTTGTTTCAGAAAATGACCCTATTCCAGAAAATAACCTTGCTCCACAAAATATGCTTTTAGAAGCCATCTTGTTAACTATCCGGATATTACAATTGATCCCTACATTAGTCAACTCTTTGGCAAAGAAGATATCCATTCAATGGATAAAATGACTATAATGGGCACTGACTATGCTAGATTGAGTCTTAAGACCCAATCTCAGTTAAGAAGTGCTGTTGTCAACTTGCCAACAGATATACAATCTCGTATTCTGAAAAGCAAGGTAATGTTTAGGTCTTTTGACCTATGGTTTGAATATTTCAAAACACTTGTTACAACTGCTATTTCTAATCCCGCTAATTCAGATGATGTTGGTGTTATCCTTCAACAAGCTGATTGGAGAGAACACTTTGGGACCAGTCCCAAAGTATATGAAAAGAAGAAACATCCATTTCCTGGCCTTCTGGTCAATTATGGTGATTATTCAGTTTCAGATGGTTCAGATGTTGCTAACAATTATGATGATGATTCAGAGGATGCCGGTAAAAGCACCAGCTGGCTTTCCCAAATGTTTGAGTATGGCTTTATCAGACTCATAAAATTAACAAGTCTTGACCAAGCCAGCCAGCTTCCACAAATCATTCAAACTGCTATTAAAATTTTTGAAAGTCCCTTTGTTTCCGTCAGATGTTGGAGCACCCGGCCAAAATGGGAAAGAGGTAACTGGGTGGATGTCAAACCATCAAAACATCTTGTTCTCATTAATGGGTACACCCACCAAGGACAATGGTATAAAGGAGATTCTCACTTATCCTTCCAAAACCCCTACGCCCTTACTGAGTGTTGGAGAAACTATTTCAATAATCAAATTCTTGAAGTCATTCAAATCCTATGGAAACATTATCATTTCATGGGAATTACATATAGAATTTTTGTTTTTGGCCCAAGACCTTATGCTCCTGCCATCACTCATATGCACATAGCAGATCATTGTGATCCAAGGAGTTTTATCACTCCAGAGAAAACTCCAGAGTTTGAGCCACTTCTATATTGCGGATCTTGCAATCAGTATGCTATTTACCATAAGCATAAATGTAATGATGATCCTCCATGGGACCCATTTGATGGCTATCCATTCGATGCTTCTTCTACTGATTAATGTTATGGCCCCCTTAGGTTACTGTTATAGCACTACTATTTTAAAATTCTTGTTCTCACTGATAAAGTTGCTTTCCCATGTTACTCCCACGGTCATTCAAGATACTCCTGATCTCTTGCAGTTGACTGATGATTGATTTCCCTATTTGTCTAGCCTGCGCAATGGCTAAAAATGTTGCAATATTCAAATAATGTAGTACCTACGCCTGACAAGCCCATGCACCTGCTGTGATATTCTTGTGCAAAGCCATGGGTCTGACAAAATTAGGGTTCTTTTATGACATGTTTCTGAAGACTCCCACTTATGGTGCACAAAAGGACAACATGATGGCTTATAGAATCTACATACAAATATTCTAGTAGCCATAATGCTCCTACATGTTCCATTATATGTTCCTTTTGCTTTTTGTCCTCTCCAAGTCAAAAATTCTTCTTTTGACCGTGCCAAAATTGCTAGAGATTTCAAGACAAAAAGTGGAAAAAATTACTGTTCACAGATTACAGTTCACGGATTACTGTTTTACTGTTCACAGATTACTGTTCACCGACACTGTTCACTTTTTACTGTTCATGACACTGTTCACTCCGAATTTTGCCTATTTAAGGGGGGTTGTCCCTTAAGTTTGAATCAGAATTTTCTTGTTAGAATTTTCTCCAGAATTTTATTCTCAGAACTTTCTTTAAAACTTCTTTAGAAGCCTTCTCTAAGAGAGTTCCTTGTGTCTACTACTACTACCTTGTTCCAACTACTACTTTCTCTACAAACTTTGTAACTAGGACTAGTTCAAGTTTTGTAACTATTAACCTCTACTGTTGAGATCTTATATTCACTACTGCTGTAAGTGTTTAATCTACTTTCAATAAGAAGTATTTTTAGTTTTATGTTCATTATACTACTTGTTGCTACCGCCACCTTGGACGAATTACCGCCATACCAGAAGGTTCTAAATTGCTTTCATTTACTTTGAATTATTTTGATATATACTGCTTGGTTGATTCTACCGCTTTATTATTGCTTTAAATTACTTGCAATTTACTTTAATTGCTTTCATTTACTTTGAATTATTTTGATATATACTGCTTGGCTAGTTCTACCACCTTATTATTGCTTTAAATTACTTGCAATTTACTTTCAACATATATTATACTGTGCTTCCGTCTCTCTTCCCTTCAGCTGTGCGTCCCCTTCCTCCTTTATGGTATCAGAGCCACTCTTTTCTGGCCGGTGATAGTGTTGTTGTATCTTTGTATCTTGTCCGTGCTGGTACTCCTTATAATGTTCATTATATGTTTCAAATGGATCACGTGGAGAATCATCAACATATGGTACTGTTTGACTCAATAAGAAGTATTTTCAGTTTATGTTCATTATATTACTTGTTGTTACCGCCACCTTGGACGGATTACCGCCATACCGGATGGTTCTAAATTGCTTTCATTTACTTTGAATTATTTTGATATATACTGTTTGGCTAGTTCTACTGTCTTATTATTGTTCTAACTTATGCTTATATTACTTTGCTTACATTACTTTCAACATATATTATACTGTGCTTCCGTCTCTTCCCTTCAGCTGTGCGTCCCATTCCCCCTTTATATACTGTGCTTTCATTTACTTTGAATTATTTTGATATATACTGCTTAGCTGGTTCTACCGCCTTATTATTACTTTATAATACTTGCTTACATTACTTTCAACATATATTACATTGTGCTTCTGTGCTAAAGTTCAAGTTCCAAAAATGATTCAATGGCAAGATGTCAAGTTTCCCACTGAATGGTTGTTGGAACAAGAATCCCCTGTTGCCAAACCTGTTTTTGATGAGCTAGATCTCACGGTTTTGAATACCAATTTTTTGTAAGAATCATGGGTTTGGAAGAACTTCCAACAAATCTTTTAATTTCTAGGAAATCATTATCAAAAACCTTTTTTGCAGAAACAGAAGAAACAGTATCAGAATCTGTATTTTCATCAGAAACAATTTCTTTTTCATTTCTTGAAATAATGCAAGCAGCATGAGTACTTGTAGAAGTACCCTCAGTTTTAATTTTTAAATCATCAAGCATTTTTTCAACAGTTTCAAGAATTTTAGATTGAGAAGTTTTAAACTTAAATTTGTTATCATGACTGGGTAAATTAATCAAAGGTTCCTTAGTCTTGATAGAAACAAGTTTTTGAACAGAAGCAGATTTTTCAACAGAAACAGTTTTTTCAACAATTTTTTCTTCAATACGGTCAAGCTGTTGACCAATAACATGCAAAGACTCATTAGTAAAATTTTTTTGTTCAATAAGACTAACAATAGGGGTTTGATCATCAGCAATTTTGAAAGGAGAAGCTTTAACATCAATGTTGCCAGTAGTTATCAAAATAGTCTCAAGAGGTGGGTGACTAGACCTAACAATGGTTTTGTCACTTTTAACAAAATTTGATTTCTTTATCACATTCAAATAATTTTGTTAAGAAAGTATGGGATAGTATAGGGTCAATTAAGAAAGACCAATGGGCTTGGAAGAGGACCCTCATGCCCCTTTTTTGAATTTTTTTAGTAACTGAGAGAGACCAATAATTTGTCATTTGGTAGCTATGGAGATGATACTACTAACAAGAGAGAGAGAGGGAAACTTTTAGGATTTTTTTTTTTTTGAAAACGAGGCATTCATTCATTCACTAACATGTAAAGAATCTTGGTACAAAGCCTCCACCGCAGGTGGTGGTGAGTCCTCTATCCAATAGACTACATCACTAATATTTTTTGCATACTTTGCTAAAGAATGCGCAACCATATTCCCCCCTCTCTTAATACAACTTATTGAAACCCGCTGCATCCCATTTAGGTAGACACAAATATCCTCATATACATGCCCAAGCAAGGAATTATGGCAAGATAAACCCGAGATGGCTTTCATTACTGTGCTGTTATCACCCTCAATTACAAGCTCTGAAAATCCAGCTTCCAAGGCAAAAACAACTGCTTGTCGACACGCCAAAGCTTCTGCCTCTTCACTATTTCTCACATAGGGCCCCTTAGCTGACATTCCAGCCATTACTTCCCCTTGTGCATTTCGGATTATTGCTCCAATTCCAGAACTCTGCTGTTCCGTGAACACAGCTGCATCAAAATTCAACTTATACATAGTCTGAGGTGGAGGCTTCCAATGGTGTCCGTTTGAGGTTGTGTTAGAAACAACCAGCTGCTCCTGTGCATTTTTGTACTCGTCCAGGTAGTCTGTTGCACGTTTGTTCAGCCAGCAAGGATTCTTTATTTGTCCGCCATGCACCATCGTATTCCTCTGATTCCACACGGTCCAAGCTTGCACCACAAAAAGCTCCAATCCAGCTGCATCAAGTCTGTTCATCAAAGCCTCAAAAAGCTGCATAAAATCATGAAAGTTAGTAGCACATTTCTGCATCATGGTGGAACTGCCAGCCCACACATCTTGGGCTGCTGGACATTCCCAAAGAGCATGAATGACGGTCTCTGGAGCTCGCTGACAGCGCAGGCATAAATTCTCTCTGATAATATTTCTTTTGGCCAAATTTACTCGGGTTGGCAGTATCTCATGACAAGCCCTCCACGCAAATACCTTCATTTTGTTAGGCACCCTTACTCTCCACAGTTTCTTCCAAATTTGCTGCCCAAAACTTGTTGAACTTTCAGCCCATTCCCTAAGCACTTTTCTAGCCACATGATACCCGGATCTAACTGTGTAAACACCTTCTTTATTATGCAGCCACACCATGACATCAGTCACACGCCTATGGCTTAAGGGAATTTTACATATAGCCTCTGCATCCTCTCTATTAAATATTGTCATGATTTTAGAACCATTTTATGAGATGAATATGATTGTGTCTATATTTTATTTTTATTTTTTAAAATCTTATGTGGCAGTATAATTGGTAACTGATATCGTATGGAAAACAATTTTTTACTATTCCATTTGATACATCAATTTTTTCCATTCAAAAAATAATGACAATGACCAAATTGACATGATATTAAAAAGGTTAGAGACCAAATTGATACAATTGAAAGGTTAAAAACCAAATTGACATTTAGTGTAAAGAATAGAAACCAAATTTGTAATTTATCCTTTTTATATTGTTGTTAATTTTCTATTTCATTTTGAAATTGAGTCATCTACCCCATTTTATTGTAAAAAAATATTTGTTTTATTAATGTATAAATCTAAAAGCAAATCTGTACCGTACCATACTTAATGAGCTAAAAAGAATATTTAAAAAAATAAAAAATAAAAACATTTAAGCATCTAGCGTAATGGTATAGGACCATAGGTTATGGACATTTCTACAACATTATTAAGTACTTTCGGAGTATCATAAATGTGTATTTTTTTCCCTCACATAATTATGAGTTCTACTAACTAAATTTATGGTAGGACCTATAATTCATAGGAGAGAAAAGAGTACGCATTTATAGTACTCCCAAAATATTTAATAATTTTATCATTTAAACATCGTTATTAAAACAACGTTACCAAACAAATAAGCATGTCCGTTTGATACAACTGAAAACTGAAAAACACTGTAGTAAAATAATTTTTAAATATGTGAATAGTACCGTGAGACCAATTTTTAATAAAAAAGTTCTTAAAAAGTGAAATTTATGGGTCTATAAACAGTATATACTATGCACTGTTCATAAAAAAAGTCAACTATTTCAGCTAAAAATAAAAAACAACAACAACAACAACTACTACTAAAACGCAAACGTACACTTAGTGGACAGTGGGTGGACACGATCTTCAAACCAATTAATTTCATTTTTGTAAAAGAAAATATAAAAAATGTAATTTTTAAAAATATTAATTTAAATTTGTGCTTCTCAAACGCACACTTAGTAGACAGTGGATATTTGGGTGGACACGATCTTCAAACTAGTTAATTTCATTTTTGTAAAAGAAAATATAAAAAAGGCAATTTTTAAAACTATTAATTTAATTATTTAAATTAAAATATAGAAAAACTCAAAAAAGTTAAATACCAGAACTATCGATTATTGCGCTTAATTATTTATTGAGCTCATTATTGCGCTTAATTACCGGTACTATCGATTCATTCAAAAGTCAAAACCATAAACCATACAACCAGTGCAAACAGCTCAATACATCAAAAATAGTTTTGTATTTTCTCATTTCTCCTGTATCAGAGGACTGGACAATGGTCAGTCACGGTTTTCGTCCAGTCCAATTCAAATCAATGCAATCACCATGTTGACTAAACTTACCATAAAATAAAGGACAAGAATTGGATGTTGAAATCAAGAGCTTCATCAAGGTATAGATCATAGTCATCATCACAGCTAAAGTCACTGCTAGAGAGAGAGGCAAAAGGAGAAATGGATGCAGAAATCAAGAACTTCATAAAGGAATGGATCACAGCCATCACATCTCCTTGTTATTGTTACTATATAGTTGCATGGATCCCAAGAGGAATGATGAGGCTCCTCTTCCTCCTCCCCATCTTTTACCTCTTCACCATGCTCCCTTGTAACCTCAACTCTGTCCATCTTGGTGGCTCCACTGCCTTCTTCCTTGGTTGGCTTGGAAACTTCAAACTCCTCCTCTTTGCTTTTGACCAAGGCCCTTTATCACCACCCCTGCCAAAACTTCTTCTATTCATATCCATTGCTTGCCTTCCCATTAAACTCAAACAAGACCCACCTCCAAACACCAAAAACAATAAAAAACTATCTCACAAAAACACCCCAAAATCCCATAATCCTACAAAAGTGTCTAGATCTATGTTGTTGGTTATAAAAGCTTTGTTTCTTGACATGATAATACGTGCTTATGACCATAGACCAAATCTACATCCAAATGTTATTTTAGCTCTTTATTGTTGCCACACTTACCTTGTTGGAGAAATTATCCTAACCTTGGCTGCTACCTTGGTTCGAGCCATTTTTGGGTTTGAGATCGAGCCATAGTTCAATGAGCCCTATCTTGCTACCTCACTGCAAGACTTTTGGGGCCATAGGTGGAACCTTATGGTTACAAGTATTCTACGACCTACCGTTCACATTCCCATCTGTCGTATTTCTGTTAATGTAATTGGGTCACGTTAGGCTGCTCTACCAGCCATAATTTATACCTTCATAGTGTCTGGCCTAGCTCATGAAGTAATATACTTTTACTTCACACATGTGTATCCCACGTGGGAGGTAACATGGTTCTTTGTCTTACATGGCGTGTGTACAGCTATTGAGGTAGTGGTGAAGAAGGCAGCGACCAACAAGTGGCAATTACATTGGGCACTTTGGGGGCCGTTGACAGTTGGGTTTGTGGCGGTGACCGGTTTTTGGTTGTTTTTTCCACAATTAATAAGAAATTGTGTGGTTGAGAAGGCAATAAAAGAGTACTCAATTTTAGCTAATTTTGTCAAAGTCAACTTACCATTGCAATTGCCCTTACAAAAAAGTTAGTGTCTTAGAGCCTGTTTGTTAAAAGATTTCTAGTAATGTTATTTATATTTTTTGGAAATACGTATGAGTGAAAAAGTATGTGAAAATACATGTAATGTTATTTAAATACTGAAAACCGTTGTTTAAACAACAGTAACAAACGAGCCCTTATTTTTCAAAAATGCATACCACACTTTTATGTTGTAACTTCATTTGTCCCTACCTTAGTCCTTGCAAAAGTCATATTTATTTGTTGGTTTAGTCAGTAGCTTAGATGAAAAATATTTTTCACAATGGATGAAGCTTTGGTATAATGAAACAAAATAAAGATGACAATCTTTTAAAAATGCTTTTAAATGGTTTACACTTGTGTTTATAACTTCATTACTTGATGTTATGTATTTTATGAACAAAGTTTTTCTCTAATTTAGAGAGAAATTCTTCAAACTTCTTATATATTTTTATATTAAGTGTGAATTTTGAAAATCTAACTATTAGATTACATGTTTAGATTATATCCTTCATACTTGCAAAATTTCAAGAAAATCAAAAATCTATTTTTATGTCATCAAACAAATGTTAAAATTCCAAGTTTTTGTAATCTAAAATTATGTATAAAAAATAAGTTTATTGATCAAATAATAAATAACATCTGATTTGAACGAAAACAATTAAGAATATAAGAAACATGAAATTCAACAGTTAGATTTTCAAAATTCACATTCAAAAAGTAAATATATGAAAAGTTTGAAGAATTTTTCGCCAAACTAACTTTAAGAAAAAATTTGTTCGTATTTTATGATGTTCTTTTTCTTTATTATTATTATTTTTGCTTGGTTAAATCATGTAGTATGACATATATAAGTATTGAACCGATGCAATACCTCTCAATGACCGAAATTGAGAGTTAAAAAATAACTTTTTATCTTAACTATTAAATAGAAAATAAGTTAAAGAAAAGTAAAAACGTGAAAATGTCAAAATATTTTGGGAGATAAAAGAGAGGCATTGCGTCAGATATTGCAAGTATTCTCAATTCTAACATGTATCATTTTTTTTTTACTTAAAAAAAAAAGAAAAAAAAAAAGCGTATACCATTTTTCATTATTTTGTATCTGTATGGATTCTGTAGAAATTGTGTGCGTCTACGTTTTCTTTTTTATTTTTAGAAATGCGTTTATGTGGCAGCAATGTTTTTTCAATAAATCTCGTACACTGTTTATAAAACCCATTAATCTCATTTTTTAAGAAAATTTTTATTAAAAATGTATCACACGAGATTATTTATATATTTAAAAATTATTTTATTATTTTATTCACAGCCTTAGAGCAAGTAAAGAGGACGTTTTGTAATGTTCTTTTAATGCACTTGATGATGCTGTGGTGAGTTGTTAGATGTCAGAGCAATTTTAAAAAAAAAGTGGCCACAAGACTCACAACGTGTTAGACAATAAAGTGGCAATCCTTTTGGCTTCCCCAGCGTCCTATTTAATTGGATAAATAAGGCCTGTTTGGTTTTTTTTTTTTTTTTTTTTTCAATCATTCATAACTCTTCACTCAATTTTCGTTATTTGTCACTCATCATTCATCACCTATCACTCGCCACTTAAAATGCCCAAATTTTCCCAACCCCACTGTTTGGCATATATTTTTAGCTTCTTATCACTCAAAATTTTCTACTGTTTGTGGGACTCACTGCCTGAGCACATGTCAGTGAGTATAGTTAGCCTACCCGCCTCCCTCAACTATTTTCATTTCATTTTCTTCTCCTTTAGTCACCATTGCCCTATTACTCTCCCAACACAAACCCGATCCCAACTAAGATAGAAGACGATCGGTGTAGCAGCGACGCCGATCGGTGTTGATCCTCCAACTTGTAGCGGCGATGCCGATCGGTGTTGATCTCCCACCTTCTCAACCCAGCACCGATCTCCTTTTCTTTTCTTTTTTTTCCCTTCGTCTTTCTCTAGAACAGCTGCGGCGAGGGAGGTTGAGCTCGTGAAATCGTGAAGCAGTGGCGGCGAGGGAGAGGGTGGTAGCCACGAAGGATGTTTGCGGGTTTGTGAAATCTTGAAGCAGCGGCAGCTATGGAGTCAGACCCATGGTGAACATGTTTGTGGGTTTTTGTTTCTATGTTAGTGTGTATGATCTAACTCATGTGTTTATGGGTTTGATTTTCTGGGTTTGAGAAATCGGTACCCATGTGTGTGTGTTTTTTTTTTTTTTAAATAAAGTATATTTGGTGTTTTTGTGAAGAAGAAAAGAAAGAAAAAGAATGAAGAAGAAGAAAAAAATGCCGTTGGAGTGAGTCTGTGAAGAAGAAAGAAAGAAAGAAAAAGAAAGAAGAAGAAAATACTACCCGTTGGAGCATCTGTTGCTGCAGTGATAGAACAACACTCTGCTACGTGGGACCCAATTGTGCTGTAAATTACGAAAAATGCCACTGAGTTAACATAACTCAAAACTCAAAAAAATTGAAAACAATCAGGAGGAGTTTCCAAGTTTGATAACACATATCCCAAAAATCTCAATTTTGTTAACTGAGTTAACATCCGAAAAAAAACCAAACAAACATTATACATGTGGGGCCCACGAGTTTTGAGATATGAGTTAACAAAACTCAATTTTGTTAACTGAGTTTGGCAAAATCCAAACAACACCTAAGTAATTGTCAGTGCTTCCCAGCAAGATGCTATGATATTTCAACCTCTCCTATTAATATTGACTCACAACATAAGTTTAATTAGTAAGTAATTTATTATGAATATTGTAGGGATAAGAGCCCAAAATTATGTATTAGGCCTTAAGCCTTGAGCCTTATCCGAGGACGTTGGCATGTCTGAGAAGGAATAAAGAGATTCCAGTTTAGAGTCTTCTAAATATGAAAAGAGTGGAGGTGTTCTGAGGAGGAACTCCTCCTCAGCTATGATAAATACGGCTCAAATATGTATTCCAATGATCAAGGTGACCTTCCAAGAGGCTCCCATGATAATGACGAACATCGTGAATATACGAGAAGGAAGGAAACCCAAAAATATCTAAAGGAAAGCTGTTACCACCGCATTAAATGCATTGCAGCTACTTTTCTGGCCACATTTATATGGAGAAAACCCCTGAACAATGTTGTCTTGGCTACCACAACTCACAGAGAGTCAAAAGGGGTGTCTGATGGGACAGGTACTCGAGTAAGAGCGCAAATGATCAACAAGTGTAGGGTCGAGATGATCCAAAGGGAAATATATAATGCAAGACCCTCCATGAGAAGAGGATCAGAAAAATAGGGAAAGACTACTGTAATGATCAAAGTTATACCTGTAATCAGTTTAATTGATTTATATAAAGATCTACCTCCTCGGATAGGGAAATTCAGTCCATTCTACGTTCCTTGTTCTTGCTTGATTATTTATTGAATCCATACTAGTCGTTATCAAATTCATTAGAGCCTAATTTTTTGACCCACTCTCTACAAATTTATTGTACTATGCTCTTTGGGCCAACGTCTCCTACCTTTTGGGCTGCAAAACGTGTCCCTACAAATATAAAAATAAGAAACACCATGTTATTGTGCTCTGAAAACGTTAATGACCTGTTTAGTAACGTAACTTAAACAACAGTTTTTAATGTATTGTAGTATATATTTTCACAATACTTAAATAATGTTACTAAAAATCTCTTACCAAACGGACCTAAACAATTATTAGTTGTCTATCTTCATTACTTGACTTTATGATTATTTTTCTTTATTATATTATTTTTCTTAATTAAATCACGTATTATTTACCCTTTTTCTTGAATAATCTCCTACATATTTAAAAAAAAAAAAAACTATGTACAGATACTAATAAAAACATACAGAATCACAATAAATTTCTGCTTTATTAACAAATAAATTATTGATAAATATATTTACGCGATGAAATGAAAAGTCAAACCATATTTGTTCCTGGAAAAAGCAGCATAATATTATGTTCAACGTTCCTGACTTCGAAAAAGCAGCATATTATGTTTAACGTGGCACCCATGTGCAATATATCATGCATCAATGCCAACTGTCATTTTGCCTATAATAATGAAATGATCAACCTATGCTCTCTTCTGCGAGAAAATACAAAATGTATTTGGTGTACATTTTCTTCCTTTTACATAAAAGCAAACCTTTTATATGTCGAGTTTACCTCCATTTAAAATGAAGAATACATGTACCAAATGTATGGTATACATCTTCTTCTTCTGCACATTGTATACCATGTATAACTTCACATCTTTGTAGTGTAATGTTATCAAAGAATATTGTCTATAATAAAAATAAATATTAATAGTGAAAAATGCTATTGTCCGAATTGAATATTTTAAAATGAATAGTGTGGTTTGATTTACAAATATTTTTGTTTAGCACTAGTTTCTTATAACATGTCATTGTACCCCAAAAATGGCAACAAAGCAAATCAAATAGCGAAAAGACTTCTCCTAAAAATAAATAAAAAATAGCAAAAAGACTAAGAGTAATGTTAAAATCACAAATTGTTTTACAATTTTCTGATAATTACAAATTACTATCCTATTTTTTGGTTTTTTTTAAAGGGTAGTTGCTAAATCCTGAATTTAAGTTTTTTTTTTTTTTTAACTTCTGTAATGAATGTGTAGTAAGTGGCTAATTTTTAAGATTAAAAACTAAATTTTAAGATTAGTAATAAGTTATTAACTCCCATAAATAAATCAAAAGGATTAAAGAGATTTAGAAGTGTATAATTTTAAGGGATATGGATAATGTGAGAGAAAGAAAGAGTGGAGGTTATATTATACTTGACTAACTTGAGAGTGAGAGAGAGAGAGAGATCCTCTCAAAACCACTGCCGAGATCTAGGATCTCCTTTTAATTTCTCAAATCTAGAAATTTCTAGTAGGAGTTCTAGTTCTAAGATCTTGAGAAAATGGCATCGTTCAAGTAGAGAGTTGCACACAATCTCAATGTAAGAAATTCTGTAGAAGTGGATTTAAAGGGGAAAAAAAACACAAAAGTCAAGTACAATTGGTTTTTTTTTTTTTTTTTTTTTTTTTTTTTCTAAGTACTTCTTCGGCAGCTTGACAAATGAAAATGGAGGTCTTCTCTGGAGAAATACAAATGGATTATTAATTTTACCCAACTGGGTTTGTAAATTTGGGTTTGTATTATAGTTTATACAATTTTCTAAAACCCATATGGGTCTCTGGAGAAATACATCTAGGTTTGTAAAATCCACATGGGTCATCGGAGAAACACAAATAGCCTTTTCAATTGAGAAATGCTTTTATCAAAAAAAAAAAAAATTTTGAGAAATGCTTGTATTCCTATAATTTTTTTTTTTTTTTTTTAAAATGCTATGTTTACAATATTTTTATAATAAATCTTAAATGGTAGGTTGTTACGGGTTGTTATTCATGAACAAAAATGTAATTTCAATGATAAGTTCAGATTAAAACCAATAACAACTAATCACCTATGATTTGTTGTGAAAACGTTTTGGATGTAACATTTTTCTTTTTAATTTTAGGGTTTTAATTTTTTTTTTTAAATTTATAATCAAGTTTGTTAAATCTGAGGTATGGTTCTCGTTTGGCTGTGTTCAAGCGTACTCTGACAGTGAAGGTGGAGAGAAAGATGAAATGTTTTAGATTGAGTTGGGTTTTCTTTTTCTTAGTTTGGGTCTTTTAAGTTTTTTTTTTTCATTATTATTATTATTATTATTATTATTATAAACAAGTTTTTAATAAAATCTGATGCATGAATTCAGTTTTTTAATAACTAATGTGGACCATGTCAGTTTGTCAAAAATTTGTAAAATAGTTTGTATCTCCAACGTTCTTGAAAGACTAAACTGATTGCTTATTAGAAACAAGCTATAAAATATGTTCCCAATCTACACTGTTCCGACTTACACAACATGATTGAATCAAGTCAGATTAGACCTCTTTTTTAATTTGGTTTTTTTTTTTTCAAGTACTCTCAAGCCAATCAAATTAATTAGATGTTATGTATCTTTATTATTATTAAAAAAAATAAAAAAAATAAAAACTTCAATTATATATCTCTCAACTTTAGCAAGGGCATCTTAGGCTAAAATTTGACGAATTTCGTGAATGAAAATGGGGAAAATTAATGAGGAAAGCTCACAAGCAAGGAGATACAAACTAACCTGGAAACTCTGCAACTATAATTGATCTTAATTACAGCCAACACAGCAAACAAACCCAGCATCTTTCTTAGGCTGCTTCAAGCTATTATGGGAACTAGATCACGTCTAGTCTGAATTAAGAATTTAAGATCTCAACAACCTCAAAGAAATGTGATGTAATTTGCCTAAAATAATGAGCCCTACCACGGGTCCACGCCTCTTCGCTACAAGCCCCTTAGTTTTAGGGCCATGGGTGGAACCTCGTTTCCACCACAGTGTTCTCTGCTTTACCATGTACTATGTCATATATCTTTTTACATATGTAATTGGGCAATAATGCCAGATTGGGCCAAGACCATTAGGGAGTACTTTATTTTGGTAGAAACCTTCAAAGTCTTCCTATAATTTTTTATTGAATGTGAATTTTGAAATTTTAATGATTAGATTACATGTTCTTTATATTCTTGACATGCATATAAAATTTATTGAAATTGGATGTCATGGAGTATTAGTTAATCATAAATTTTTTTTTTTGGTATAATTTTAGACTACAAAAACTTGAAATTTAAACATTTGATTAATAATAATATTCAATCTAACAGTTATATCTTCAAAATTCACATTTAATAAAAAGATAAAGGGATTTGAAAGGTTTTTTTCCAAACTAGTTTGGAGAAAAAAAAAATTTCCCTTATTATTTCTAAAAATTAAGGAAAAAGTTTGACTCAAATTTGATTTTGGAGGAATTTTCCTACAACCCACTACGTGGCATTTGAGAGGACTATCAGTGTGTAATTTTAGTAACATGTTATTTTTAATAAATCACATGACTTATTTAAATAATAAACAAATATAATATTATAAATCACCACATAGCAGATTGGGAAAAATTCCGTCAAATTGATTTGGAAACAAAAACTACACTATGTCTCTCTATGCCTTATGGACTCCATCTTTGCGTGTATATGTGGTTCCAACAAAAAACATAAAATAATATTAAAAAGGAAAAAAAAAATATCAACGCAACGTTCAATTCCATACTTATTTGATCCCAATGATTTCAAATTAGAAACGAAAGAACCAAAATTCAAATTAATATTTTAGTGATTTTTGTAATCTCTATTAAAAAATAACAAAAGCAAATATCAAAAATTGAGAAAACAAACATTTTGATAGAGAAACCCAAAAACCCAAAACAAAAACGAATCTAAATCAAAATTAAATGTAAACCTATCCAACAAAAAAGCTCAAAAAAAAAAAAAAAAAAAGAAGAAGAAGAAGAAGAAGTCACATTTCATACCCAAATTTTAAAAAATGGGGAAAATGTATTGGTACCCGTTCTGATGATCTGATGGTACTCATTTATTTTGTGTTTTAATTTAGTTAAATAGTAATTTGAAACAACTTAAATCAAACAGTTGGTTAACTTAACATCCCTAAAACATTATATTTTTTTGCCATTTATCGTTATAACTCTTTGTGGGGCCCGTGTATTGTGGGGCCCGTAGGCCTGGGAGCCCCGGCCCACCTTTTGGCTAGCTCAAGGCCCATGCCGAGGAGGGACAGCTGTCCCAGGCCGTTGTTCATGGGTTTCAGCCCTTTCTGGGCCCATGCCGAGGACACCTCCTTCCTCGGCACGCCTAGTCAAGTTCTAGGTAGGGGACAAATCTAGAGTAGGTGGTCACCTCCACGCCTAATGTATTTATCTAACTCCCCTGACAACGTTAATGCTGATGGGACTTCTGAGCAACACAACCTTGGGTGCTGCGACCCGCAGTAAGGTTGGGAACACGGCAGATGGGACAGGTTCTAAAGTAAGCAGCCTGGATGATCGACAGCTGTAAGGCCAGGATCAACCAAGGAGGATATATAATGTGAGGAGCCCCTCAGAATCGGGGGTCTCCTCGGACGGGAGCCGAGGAGCAACCCCAAGTCAAGAAGAACGGGGCTAAGTCCCCTCAAAGGAGAAAGTCTCCGGAGGACTCGCGGGAAGCCTGTTAGCGCCAAACCCTTCGCCCCACTCTCTAAAGAAATGTATTGTTGGGGGGCCCCACGCGAAACCACCCCCTACACTCTTCATTGCTTGTCTAACGGGAGTGGATATATTATGGAATTGTCTTCTACAATTATGTAATAAAAATGTCAATATTTTTGAAATGAAGTAGATTTGTGTTTGTTTGGAAAAAAATCTTTAGCTTTTTACTCGTCTTAATTTTTTTTTAAATGAGAAAAAAAATCTAGTTTTTAGTTTTTAATTTTTATCACATATTTAACAAAAAAAGCTATCATAAATATATATATTTTTAAATACTATAAAAATAAGCTATCGAAAATTGCGGAATACCAAACAAACACAAGTCAAAACCACAGTTTTAAAAACTAAACAAAGAATTAAAAAAAAAAAAAAAAAAAGTGGTTTTCTATTCTCTAGCTGATGTCCAATCATCATAAATAAATAAATTTTATAAAAAAAATTTATAATTATATTTTTTTATATGGGTCCAGTTAATATATTCCCGTAGGGCATACATTAATTATCAATTTTTTTAAAAAAAATTTATGGGGAATTGAAAGAACTGTCAAAATAATTAATAACTTTTTCAGTTTTTCATAAAATGATTTATTAATATATACCCTTAGAGCATACGATAGTAAAACCTTTTTTTTATATTGCTGTTATATTTCTATTTCATATTGGAATTGAGTCATCTTCCCTATTTTATTGTAATTTTTTTTTTTTTTTATTGGTGTATAAATCTAGAAGCAAATCTGTAGGTTCTGTACCATACTACTTAATGAGCTAAAAAGAATATTTAAAAATAAATAAAAACATTTAAGCATCTAGCGTATAGGTTGTGGACACTGGTCACGATCTTCAAACCAGATTTTTTTTTTTTTTTTTTTTTAATTTATTAGAAAGATCTTCAAACCAGTCAATTTCATTTTTATAAAAGAAAATATGAAAATGTAATTTTTAATACTATAAACTTAATTATTTAAATTAAAATATAGAAAAACTCAAAAAGTTAAATAGATCAGGCTAAGACTCTTGTTCTTTCATTTTTGCGCTTACCAGCACCATCGATTCATTTAAAACCATAAACCATAAAACAGATGCAAACAGCTCAATACATCAAAAATAGTTGTGAACTTTTTTATTTTCTCAGTCATCTTCTGTAGCTGAGGACAACAGTCAGTCACGGTTTGCGTTCGTCCTGTCCAATTTAAATCAATGCAGTCGCCATTTTGACCAAACTTATCAAGAGCTTCATCAAGGTATAGATCATAGTCATCACAACTCAGTCATTGCTAGAAAGAGAGGCAAAAAGAGAAATGGATGCTGAAATCAAGAACTTCATAAAGGTATGGATCACAGCCATCACATCTCTTTGTAAGGATCCCAAGAGGAATGATTAGGCTCTTCTTCCTCCTCCCCCATCTTTTACCTCTTCACCATGCTCCCTTGTAACCTCAACTCTTTCCATCTTGGTGCCCCCACTACCTTCTTCCTTGGTTGGCTTGGCAACTTCAAGCTCCTCCTCTTTGTCTTTGACCAAGGCCCTTTATCACCACCCCTACCAAAACTTCTTCATTTCATATCCATTGCTTGCCTTCCCATTAAACTCAAACAAAACCCACCTCCAAACACCAAAAACAATAAAAACCCATCTCACAAAAGCACCCCAAAATCCCATAATCCTACAAAAGTTACTAAATATATGTTGTTGGATATAAAAGCCTTGTTTCTTGCCATGATAATACATGCATATAACCATAAGTCAAATTTACATGCATATGTTATTTTAGCTCTCTATTGTTGCCACACCTACCTTAATGTGGAAATTGTCCTAGCCTTGGCTGCTGCCCCGGTTCAAGCCATTTTTGGGTTTGAGATCGAGCCACAATTCAATGAGCCCTACTTTTCCACCTCACGACAAGGCTTTTGGGGCCATAGGTGAAACCTTATGGTAACAAGTATTTTACGACCTACTGTTTACATTCCTATCTGTTGTATTTCTGCTAATGTAATTGGGTCACGTTGGGCAGCTCTACTAACCATTATTTCGACCTTCGTAGTGTCTGGCCTAGCTCATGAAGTAATATATTTTACTTCACAAGTGTGCATCCCAGGTGAGAGGTAACAAGTTCTTTGTCTTACATGACGTGTGCACGGCTGTTGAAGTTGTGGTGAAGAAGGCAATGACCAACAGATGGCGATTACACTGAGCAATTTCGGGGCCATTGATGGTTGTGTTTGTGGCAGTGACTGGTGGTTGGTTATTTTTTCAACAATTAATAAGAAATGGTGTGGATATAAAGGTCATAGAGGAGTACTCAATTTTAGTTGATTTTGTCCAAGTCAACCTATCATTGCACTCGTGCTTGGGCAAAAGTTAGTGTACCATTTTACAAAGATGTATACCACACATTTATGTTGTAACTTCAGTTGTCCCTAATCCCTACAAAAGTCCCATTTATGTTTGGTTTAGTCAATAGCTTAAGATGAAAAAAAAAAATTCACAATGGATGAAACTTTGTATAATGAAACAAAATAAAGATGACAATCTTTAAAATAAAAAAAATAAAATAAAAAATGCTTTTAAATGGTTTACACCTGTGTTTATAATTTCATTACTTGAACTTATGTATTTTATTATGCTTTTTTTTTTAATATTATTATTGTTGGGGGGGGGGGGTAAAAGCCCAACTATACGTATTGGGCCTAGGGTCCTGTTTGAAGATTACTATGTGTCCGAAGAGAAGGAACCTGTTGAGATGGAGTCCATCTGGAAGAAAGATACCTGAAAATGAAGGAGGAGTGCAATCCGAAGAGGTCACTAGTGGTCCGAAGAGGTCTTACTCTTCGGATACGAATAGTCTTGATCAATTAAACGTGTAGAAGGTCCGAATGATCTTCCTAGCAACCACAATGATAAAGATAAGCTCTGGGTATGTCTGAAGATGATAAGAACGAAAAAATATCTAAAGGAAAAGCTGCTACTACCGTATTTAATGCACTGTAGCAACTTTTCTGGCTGCATTTATGTGGAGAAGACCCCTGAACAGTGTAACCTCAGCTACCGCCACTCACAAAGAGCTAAAGAAGATGCTTGATGGGACGTCTACTCAAGCAGGTACACGGATGAAAAACAAGTGGACGATAGGGATGATGGGGGAGAGTGCTATATAAACAAGGGCGGCTCTACAGCCAGCCCAGGGGGTTCAAATGAACCCCCTGGTTTGGCCCCCAAAATATATATATATATATATATATATATATATATATATTATAGAATTTTTGTTTTTGTTTTTTTGTTTTGACCCTTAAAATATAATTTTGAACACCCTGAACCAAAATTTTGTTTAAACCCAATTGAAATAAACTTGAAATATAATTATATTAGTGCTATTTTTACAATATTTTTACAATAAAGGTTAAGTGACAAGTTGTAATTGACTTTTTATTTAAACCCATAACTAACAACATTTTTTTACATACTTTTAACAACTTGCCATCTTGATTTTATTGCATAAATGTTTTGTCAGTAGCACTACTCTTAAAATTGTTCATTTGTTAAAAAATAAATAAACATTCTCTCTGAACTTTAGCTTACTTTACTGTTGATGGTAGAATGAAACTATTTTTTCCTGCACTTTACTTCTTCATCAACAAAAAAATACACCACTTGTACAACCAACTGATCTGTATTTACATCTATGATTTTTTTTTCATTCTCTCTTTCTCCCTTTTATATTTTCTTTCTATCTAATTAAGTAGTTTGATAAGTGTTCTACAGTTTTCGAGTCCAAAAAGTCTTTTAATGCTTGCTCAAATTCCAAAAGAATGATCACATGTGTGGTTAAAAAATCCATACACTTCAAAAGTAAAATCTTATTTAAATTACTATTTATTTTCCTTAGTTTAACGTTTACTCTCAGACCTACTCTTAAGTATGTTACTATTTCTTTTTTATCATATATTTTTATTTAATTGATATTACATATGATTATAATATATTATTATTAATTTGACAAATATTACGATTAGTTATTTATTTATATGCATTCTATCGTTGTTTTCTTACCGATCTTTATACTATTAATCATTTTTTTAGACTATTTTACAATATAGTTGTATTGTATACTATTTAGAATACTGTGTTAGATTATTGTAAGTAATATGACAATTGTATATACAAAAAAAATACAAAAAAAATAATCATTTTATTTTTTACTCCCCCACAACAAAATCCTAGCTCAAGACACTATTGACCCCCCTAAAAGCAAATCCTGGAGCCGCCACTGTATATAAAGGAAAGAAGTTTCTGATAATGGGGGATCGGAAAAAAGGGAAGAAGAAGTAGAGAAAAGCTTTACTGTAGCTCTAAAAATTGTGATCACTGTTCAATTAATCATAATCCTCTTCGGACTTCAATGCATTTGGTCTTTACGTGTATCTTTATGCTAGTTTATGCTTGGAGGTTGTAGTTAACCGTTGTTAATTCCATAATCAACCTAACTCTTTTACCCACTCTCTACAAATTTATTGTTTTGGGCTTGGGTTACAAATCCTAACCCTACAATTATCATTACTTTTTTTAGGTAAAATCACATATTATAATATAAATATTGCACTTGATATAAATAACTTTCAATCTTAACTATTAAATAAAAAAAATTAAAAGAGAAGTTAAAAAAAATATAAATGTGAAAATATTTTGTGAGATGGAAAAGACTAAAGAAGTATTGCATCAGATATTTCACATATTCTCAATCTTAACATATGCCATTTTTTTCCTTCAAAAAAACATATATCACTTTCCATCATTTATAGCAAGTAATGGGCTTTTAATGCACTTGAGGATGCTGTGGTGAGTGGTCCGATGTCAGAGCAATTTAAAAAAAAAATACATGTGGTCACAAGACTCACAACGTATTAGACAATAAAGTGGCTATCTTTTTGGCTTTCTCAACCTTCTACTCTCTCCGTCTTACTTTATTTGTCTTCTATTTCATTTTAGGATGTCCCAAAATATTGTCCTGTTTCTAAAAATAAAAGTCATTAATTTATTAATGTTCCTATTATACCCCTATTAATTTACTAATTCAATTTTTTGATAAATTTGTTTAAGGGTAGTTTTGGAAACTTATACATTTTTAAAAGGTAGACAAGACAATAAATGATGTTCCCTTAAAAAGTTTGACTTTTCAAACAGGACAAACAAAGTGGGATGGAGGGAGTATTTAATTGTGTGTAGATAATTGTGAGGTGCTTCCAATGTTATGATATTCCATGCTCTTATATTTGTAACGAAACACAAAATAAATTTAATTAGGGAAACTAACCGGATATCAGAATAAGAACGTTATATTATTGTGCTCCGAAAACATTAAATAATTCTCATTTGTATAACTTCATTACTTAACTTCATTACTTGATTTTATAATTTTTTTTTCTTTATTATATTTTGTAATTTAGGAAAAAACTGAAATCCCTAACTTCTTCTCTCGTCAAATTCATCTATCTCACCTCACTCTCACTCTCACTCTCACTTGGGTCAAGATCAAGTTGCAGACAGCAACTCTTGCAGCCTCAGGTTTGTTCTCTCTATCTCGTGATTTCTGGGATTAACTTTAAGAGGAAAATATTGGCAATCTAGAGTCAACATTGGAAAGACAACAGTCTCGGGAGAAGAACCACATGTGCCACAAAAATACCCTTGTTGCTCCTGGAGTTAATGGAACCAAAGTCACTGATCCAACTAATTAAACCTTTGTTCATGGCCAAGAAGAAATGATGGGACAGCACAGGGTCAATTAAGAAAGATCAATGGCTTGGAGGAGGACCCTCATGCCCCTCTTTTGAATATTTTTAAGGAAAATGTTAACGGGTGCCCTAAAGGCATTGGTTAATAATTCATTTAAAAAAAAATTTATAAGAAATGAAAAAAAGTAATTAATATTTTGACAGCTTTTTTCATTTCTCATAAAAGTGATATTAAAACTTTCCTAAAATAGATTATTAATGAGTGCTCTAAGGACACTTGTTAGTATGACCCTATTTTTAATAACTAAGAGAGACAAATAATTTGTCATTTGGTAGCTATGGAGATGATCCTACAAAAAGAGAGAGAGAGAGGGAAACTTTTAGGTATTTTAGAACCATTCATGAGATGAATCTGATTGTGTGTAGATTTTATTTTTATTTTTTAAAATTTGATGTGACAGTACAATTGGCAATTGATGTCGCATGGAAAATAATTTTTTACTAATCCATTTGACACATCAGTTTTTTTCAGCTAAAAAATAACGATAAGGACTAAATTGATACGACACTAAAAAGATTAGGAACCAAATTGATACAATTGAAATATTAAGAACTAAATTGACATTTACTGTAAAAGATAGGGATTAAATTTGTAATTTATAATTTTTATATTGTTGTTAATTTTCTATTTTATTTTGGAATTGAGTCATCTACCCCGTTTTATTGTAAAAAAATATTTGATTTATTGGTGTATAAATCTAAAAGCAAATCTGTACTGTACCATACTTAATGAGCTAAAAAGAATATTTAAAAAAAATAATATATATATATATATATATATATAAACATTTAAGCATCTTGCGTAATGGTATAGGTTGTGGACAATGGACACGATCTTCAATACAGTCGCCATGTTGACCAAACTTATCATAAAATAAAGGAGAGAAGGAAAGAATTGGATGTTGAAATCAAGAGCTTCATCAAGGTATGTATCATAGTCGTCATCACAGCTAAGTCATTGCTAGAGAGAGTGGCAAAAAGAGAAATGGATGCTGAAATCAAGAACTTCATAAAGGTATGGATCACAGCCATCACATCTCTTTGTTATTGTTACTACATAGTTGCAAGGATCCCAAGAGGAATGATGAGGCTCCTCTTCCTCCTCCCCATCTTTTACCTCTTCACCATGCTCCCTTGTAACCTCAACTCTGCCCATCTTGGTGGCGCCACTGCCTTCTTCCTTGGTTGGCTTGGTAACTTCAAGCTCTCCTCTTTGCTTTTGACCAAGGCCCTTTATCACCACCCCTACCGAAACTTCTTCATTTCATATCCATTGCTTGCCTTCCCATTAAACTCAAACAAGACCCACCTCCAAACACCAAAAACAATAAAAACCCATCTCACCAAAACACCCCAAAATCCCATAATCTTACAAAAGTGACTAGATCTATGTTGTTGGTTATAAAAGCCTTGTTTCTTGCCATGATAATACATGCATATGACTATAGGGCAAATTTACATCTATATGTTATTTTATCTCTCTATTGTTGCCACACCTACCTTGCTGTAGAAATTGTCCTAGCCTTAGCTGCTGCTCCAGTTCAAGCCATTTTTGGGTTTGAGATCGAGTTACAATTCAATGAGCCCTATCTTGCTACCTCGCTACAAGACTTTTGGGGCCATAGGTGGAACCTTATGGTTTCAAGTATTCTACGACCTACTGTTTATATTCCCATCCGTCGTATTTCTGCTAATGTAATTGGGTCACGTTGGGCTGCTCTACCAGCCATAATTTCGACCTTCATAGTGTCTGGCCTAGCTCATGAAGTAATATACTTTTACTTCACATGTGTGCATCCCACGTGGGAGGTAACATGGTTCTTTGTCCTACATGGCGTGTGTACAGCTATTGAGATTGTGGTGAAGAAGGCAACGACCAACAAGTGGCAGTTACATCGGGCGGTTTCAGGACCATTGACGGTTGGGTTTGTGGCGGTGACCAGTTTTTGGTTGTTCTTTCCACAATTAATAAGAAATGGTGTGGTTGAGAAGGCAATAAAAGAGTACTCAATTTTAGCTGATTTTGTCAAAGTCAACCTACCATTGCAATTGCCCGTACACAAAAGTTAGGGACCGTTTGGTAATATTGTTTTAGTAACATTGTTTGTATTTTTTGGAAATACATGTGGGTGAAAAAACATGTAGAAATATGTATAATGTTGTTTAAACATTGGAAATATGTGTAATGTCTTATTTTTCAAATATGCATACCACACTTTTATGTTGTAACTTCATTTGTCACTACCTTAGTCCCTGCAGAAGTCACATTTATTTGTTGGTTTAGTCAATAGCTTAAGATGAAAAATATTTTTCACAATGGATGAAGCTTGGTATAATGAAACAAAATAAAAATGACAATCTTTTAAAAATGCTCTTAAATGGTTCACACTTGTGTTTATAACTTCATTGCTTGATGTTAAATATTTTATGAAAAAAGTTTATCTCTAGTTTGGAGAGAAATCCTTCAAAATTCTCATATATTTTTATATTGAGTGTGAATTTTGAAAATCTAACTGTTAGATTACATATTCTTATTATATCCTTCGTGTTTGCTAAATTTCAAGATAATCAAAAATCAATTGTTATGTCATCAAACAAATATTGAAATTTCAAGTTTTTGTGACCTAAAATTATATATAAAAAATAATTTTATTGATCAAATAATAAATAACATTTAATTTGAACGAAAACATATTAAAAATATAAGAAACATGAAATTCAACCGTTAGATTTTCAAAATTTATATTCAAAAAATAAATATATGAAAAGTTTGAAAAAATTTCTCCAAACTAGCCAGAAGAAATTTTTTGTTCGTATTTTATGATGTTCTTTTTCTTTATTGCATCAGATATTGCACATATTTTCAATTCTAACCTATATCATTTTTTTTTCCTTGAAAAAAAAAAAAAGCATATACCATTTTTCATAATTTATAGCAAGTAAAAAGAGCATATTCTCAATGTGCTTTTAATGCACTTGATGATGCTGTGGTGACTCACCACTGGTGAGTAATTAGATGTCAGAGCAATTTAAAAATAAAAAAGAAAAAGAAAAAGAAAAAAAGAGTGGCCACAAGACTCACAACGTGTTAGACAATAGCTTCCCCCAACGTTCTATTTAATTGGGATCATTTGCATTACTTGATGCAAAAATTTTATAAATTTGCCCATTTAAAATTCATTTTTTCTATTTTATACCCATGTTTTTACAAAATACCCACATCAGTTATCTATTCTATATATTTATTAAATAAAATATTATTTTTTCTCACCATCATCTCTCTCACAGACCTAAGACAACCTACACAGCCACCATCATCCAACCACACAAGCACCATCATCAAGTCACACAACAACCCAGCCACCATCCCATTCAACCAAGCCCATCAATGAAATTCACATACCCATTTAACCGAGCCACCATCATCAACCTACCCAAATCCAAAGATCCAAAAACTCATTTATCAGAAAGAGTGAGGGACGGTGGTAAAGGTAAGAGAGAGTGAGGGACGGTGATGACCTGAGCAACAATGAGCGACGACCTGAGCAACAACGAGATCGACGCCTCCGACCTGAGTAACAAGATCAAACCCACTGATCAAACAACGAGATCGACTCCCTGAGCAACAAGATCGAGTAACGCTGGCCTGAGCACTGAGCACTGATCGACGCCTCCGACCTGAAGCTTGAGTTAGAGATCGACGCCTCCAGTGATTTATGAGATGAGAGAAAGAGAGTGAGGTAAGAGTCAGGTACAGAGAGGAGAGAGAAACAGAGAGTTGATCTGAGAGAGAAACAGAGAGGGGAGAGAAAAAATTATTAAAATATTAAATGCACATGCTACACTAACCGTGCATATATACACAGTTATTGTAGCAATTGTGCATTTATGCACAATTTTACACCCACTAATGTGAGTGTTTTTTTGCATAAAATGTGTAAAATCAGTTACTTTTTCCATTTTGTACAACTTTGCACGTACTGATAGGGATGCTCTAAATAAGTAATTGTCAGTGCTTCCAAGCAAGATGCTATGATATTTCATCCTCTCATGTTAATATTGAATCACACAATGAATTTAATTAGGGAGAAATTTATCATGAATATGAAAATAAGAAACATCATGTTATCATGCTCTGAAAACATTAAGGTCTTGTTTAGTAACGTAATTTAAACAACAATTTTCAATGTATCATAGACGTATTTTTACAACACTTAAATAATATTACTAGAAATCTCTTATCAGAGACGTAGCTAGCTTTGGACTACGGAGCAATGGCCTCCCCTAATTTTTTTTAAAAAAATATTATTATTATTATTATTATTATTATTATTATTATATGTGTGTGTGTGTATTAATTTTAGCAATTTGTTCTATAAAATTACATTTTTTTCCCTTAAACGATATCAATGATTCTTTTAAGAGTAATGCTATATTCACAAACTTTTTTACAACATTTTTGTAGTGCTATCTAAAATCTAAAACAAAATATACAAGCCCAAAAAAAATAGCTCAAAAATAAAAATTACCAATAGTAAAACTACAAAAAAAAAAAATTAAGCTCAATTAGCTAAGTAATAACAAAGTCAAAGGTTGAAACTGTTATACACAACCAATAGTAAAGCCGCCACCCTTAATTCAAAACTCTGGCTCCGTCCATGTCTCTTACCAAACGGACACTAAACAATTATTGGTTGTCTATCTTCATTTCTTGACTTTATGATTATTTTTCTTTATTATATTATTTTTCTTGAATAAATCACGTATTATTTACCCTTTTTCTTGAATAATCTCCTACATATTGAAAAAATAAAACCTATGTATAGATACTAATAAAAACATACAGAATCACAATAAATTTCTGCTTTATTAACAAATAAATTATTGATAAATATATTTACGCAATGAAATTAAAAGTCAAACCATATTTGTTACTGGAAAAAGAAGCATTATATTATGTTCAACGTGTTGACCAAACTTATCATAAAATAAAGGAGAGAAGGAAAGAATAGGATGTTGAAATCAAGAGCTTCATCAAGGTATAGATCATAGTCATCATCACAGCTAAGTCATTGCTAGAAAGAGAAGCAAAAAAGAGAAATGGATGCTGAAATCAAGAACTTCGTAAAGGTATGGATCACAGCCATCACATCTCTTTGTTATTGTTACTACATAGTTGCAAGGATCCCAAGAGGAATGATTAGGCTCTTCTTCCTCCTCCCCATCTTTTACCTCTTCACCATGCTCCCTTGTAACCTCAACTCTTTCCATCTTGGTGGCTCCACTGCCTTCTTCCTTGGTTGGCTTGGTAACTTCAAGCTCCTCCTCTTTGCTTTTGACCAAGGCCCTTTATCACCACCCCTACCGAAACTTCTTCATTTCATATCCATTGCTTGCCTACCCATTAAACTCAAACAAGACCCACCTCCAAACACCAAAAACAATAAAAATCCATCTCACAAAAACACAACAAAAACCCATAATCCTACAAAAGTGCCTAGATCTATGTTGTTGGTTATAAAAGCCTTGTTTCTTGCCATGATAATATGTGCCTATGATTATAGACCAAATCTACATTCATATGTTATTTTAGTTCTTTATTGTTGCAACACTTACCTTGTTGGAGAAATTATCCTAGCCTTGGCTGCTGCCCCAGTTCAAGCCATTTTTGGGTTTGAGATCGAGCCACAGTTCAATGAGCCCTACCTTGCTACCTCACTACAAGACTTTTGGGGCCATAGGTGGAACCTTATGGTTACAAGTATTCTACGACCTACCATTTACATTCCCATCTGTCGTATTTCTGCTAATGTAATTGGGTCACGTTGGGCTGCTTTACCAGCCATAATTTCGACCTTCATAGTGTCAGGCCTAGCTCATGAAGTAATATATTTTTACTTCATACGTGTGCATCCCACGTGGGAGGTAACATGGTTCTTTATCCTACATGGCATATGCACGGCTGTTGAGGTTGTGGTAAAGAAGGCGGTGGCCAACAAGTGGCAGTTACATCGGGCGATTTCGGGGCCATTGACGGTTGGGTTTGTGGGGGTGACCAGTTTTTGGTTGTTCTTTCCACAATTAATAAGAAATGGTATGGATCAGAAGGCAATAAAAGAGTACTCAATTTTAGCTGATTTTGTCAAAGTCAACCTACCATTGCAGTTGCCCTTAGACAAAAGTTAGTGTCCCATTTTTCAAAGATGCATACCACACTTTTATGTTGTAACTTCATTTGTCCCTACCGTAGTTTCTATTACTGTTGGTTTTCTATTTTTGCTGTTTGTTCTGTTGACATTAAGGCCTCGTGCCTATTGTTTTGTTCTGGTTTTAATGGGTATTTTCTTATTATAATGTGACTTTCTGATTTAGTGGGTATTTATGTTTCAATTCAGTTGAAGAAACAAATAAGTTATTGGAATTTTTTTTTTTTTTAAAAGTCACATTTATTCGTTGGTTTAGTCAATAGCTTAAGATGAAAAATATTTTTCACAATGTATGAAGCTTGGTATAATGAAACAAAATAAAGATGTCAATCTTTTAAAAATGCTCTTAATGGTTCACACTTGTGTTTATAACTTCATTACTCGATCTTATGTATTTTGTGAACGAAGTTTCTTTCTAGTTTTGAGAGAAACCTTTCGAACTTCTCATATATCTTTATATTGAGTGTGGATTTTGAAAATTTAACTGTTGAATTACATGTTTTTATTATTTCCTTCATGCTTGCAAAATTTCAAAAAAATCAAAAATCAATTGCTATGTCACCAAACAAATGTTAAAATTTTAAGTTTTTATGATCTAAAATTGTATGTAAAAAATAAGTTTATTGATCAAATAATAAATAACATTTTATTTAAATGAGAACATAATAAGAATATAAAAAACATGAAATTCAACTGTTAGATTATCAAAATTCGTATTCAAAAAATAAATATATGAAAAGTTCGAAAATTTTCTCTACAAATTAGCTTAAAGAAAAATTTTGTTCGTATTTTATGATGTTCTTTTTCTTTATTATTATTATTTTTTCTTGGTTAAATAATTTATTATGACATATATAAGTATTGAACTTGATGCGATAATTCTCAATGACCGAGATTGAAAGTAAAAAAAAAGTAACTTTCTATCTTAGCCGTAAAATAAATAAATAAATAAAAGTTAAAGAAGGGTAAAAATGTGAAATGCGAATATTTTGTGAGATAAAAGAGAGATATTGCATCAGAAATTGCACATATTCTCTATTCTTTTTTCCTTTAAAAAAAACATATACCATTTTTCATCATTTATAGCAAGTTGAGGAAGTTTTGTGATGTGCTTTTAATGCAATTGATGATGCTGCAGTGAGTAGTTAGATGTCAGAGCAATTTATTAAAATAAAAAAAAAAAACCAAAAAAAAGAGTGGCCATAAGACTCACAACGTGTTAGACAAGAAAGTGGCAATCTTTTTGGCTTCCCTAATGTTCTATTTAGTTGGGTAAATAAGAAATGGTCAGGTGTGCAAGGTTGAAATTTATCAACCATCTTGTTGGCTTTATTTCGTGTCAAACAGGGCAAAAATACTCAGGCTGGCCAGGCCGTTATCTCGCAACTTGGACCAGTCGCGAGGCCAAGCCACCAACCAGCCCTATTTGGGAAAAACTGACTCTTCGTATTCCAAACACACAGCACTATATATAGACCCTTATACCCACGAAATATAGAGAGCTTCCAGAGAGAATTTTGTGAGAGAAACCCTAGAGTAAAACAAGATTGCCTCATCCCCAATCTTCACTAAAAGACTCTTCAAATTCCTCTACTCTCTTCCTCTTCATTGATACATCCTTGAGAGGTCATTGACCAAATCATTTTCTCATCACACCCACGTCTGTGAGAAGGCATTTTGGTGCTAAAGGAAGCAGTTTGGAAGGGACCAATGGTTATTGGTTGATGCTATGGATTATAGCGGAATCCAGTAAGCTAGAAAAGAAAAAGGTTCAGCGCAACCTCGTTGGAGTAAGAAGCTTAGAGGGCTTAGATACCTGGGTAGATTAGGCTTGGAGGATCTATTACTGTTCATGTATCCCAACTACATTTTCTAGTGGATTATTGACCGCTTGGAGAGTGGCAAAGAGGTTTTACGCCGAGAGCTTCGGTTTCCTCTTCGATAACACATCGAGTGTTGTCCTTGTGTTTGCATCTCTCTTCCTTTATCTTTGCCATTTATTTTCTGTTGTGGATGTGATTATAATTGGCTTAGATTATTTATTAATTTTGTGTTTGGCTTATGTTCATGTTCCGCACATTAATTGTTTGATAATAAGCTTGAATTGATATTTTGTAATTTGGGGTCTAAACGTTCAAAGGTGTTTTACACACATATTGAACATTCAAGGTGCTTCCAAGCAAGATGCTATGATATTTCAACCTCTCTTATTAATATTGAATCACCCAATGATTTTTTTTTAAGAGAGTTTTATTTTATGGTGTTCATTCCTGATAATAATTATTTATCATCAGATTAAAACACCAATCAATTTTTGGTGTAGACGATGATTGAACCCCAGATCTCTAATTTAACCATCCGAAATTTTACTAGTTGAACTAACTAGAACCTACCACACAATGAATTTAATTAGTAAGAAATTCACCATCAATATGAAAATATGAAACACCATGTTATCGTGCTCTGAAAACATTAAACTATTCTCCACAATTCTTAGATATCTATCTTCATTACTTGACTTTATGATTTTTCTTTCTTTATTATATTTTTTTCTTGATTAATTAAATCACATATTATTTACCCTTTTTCTTGAATAATCCCTTACATATTAAAAAAAAAACTACGTATAGATATTAATAAAAACATTGGTGTGGTGGGCCTTTATGAGATTGTGGGCTGGGCTGCCTCCTGTCACACTATGGCCCAAAGGTTCTAGGTATGAGAGTCAAGACCGGTCCAATTGCAACTCACCTTAAACTGGCTTGTGCACAAACTAAAGCCTCTTTGTTGAAACTTTGGTCACATGCCCATGCCAAATGAAACTGTTACAAAAGAGTTACGACAAATAAGTATAATATAACAACAATAAAGGATAAGCGCTTACTGTTAGTCAAAATGAGCAAAAAATTCTCAATTAAAGAAAAGAGCAGCACAACAATAGAAAACGCATTATAAGAAGAAATAATAATAATAATAATAAAAGAAAAGGTAACACCGACAATTAATAAGATTAAAGGAGAAAATATTAGTCTACCATGCTTAGTTGTATTACGGAACTAAAACAAAAGAAGGAATCACTTCCTCAATGTGAATAACCTCACAGGAAGGTCCTGCTATAGAAATTACCCACTTTGAGAAGATAGGCCTAAATGGCTTATGCCCAAGAAATCCTTAATCCTTAATAGAGGGTAGGCTTTTAGAGGGAGAGAATGAATTAGCCTATTGGTGCATGCCTGTTATCACACTCTTGCATACTCTCTATTTTTCTTTCTTACTGTTTTCCTTTTCTAGGTTTTGTTACTCTGCTTTTCCACTCTTTTCTTTTTAGTTCTTACTTGTGTGATGTTGTTTTTTGGTGTTGTGCTGATGTGATTATTGTCATGTTGTGTTGTTGTGCATGGCGGAGGCTCCTTATATACTGCCTATCGTGACTAGTTTTTATCATTTTACCCATTAACCACTTTTGTCTAGGTGTGGATGTCCTTCCAGACCACTCATTGGTCTATCAGCTGCTCAGTCACCACCACTTACCTGTGTTAGTCGTGTCATATCCCATTACTAGACAAAAAAATCTATTTTGTTTACTTGTTCACCATGGCATTTCCATCCGGATAAGGATGGACATTTTTCCCTCTTTTGGGTGGTATGTCATCCCTGCAGAACATTTCTCCCAAAAGAGTTTGAGCGGGAACTCCAAAATAGGCTCCCTTTTCTCCCCACCACCAGACCATACCCTCTCTTACCTCTAACCCATGGCTCACTAGTCCTGTATTGGCTAGGTACAGATTAGTGATGCCTGAGCTTTGTGCATGCTCCACTTCCGTGTGTGTTCAAAGCTTGTTTGCTGCTCATGTGTTTGCCATGGCCTGGAGGCCTATCTGTGCGTTCTGTTGCTCATTCTTGACCTCTTCTGGCGTGAACGAGTTTTTGAGCTTTCATTCTTTATGACTCGCTTTCTTCATGGGCTGGGCCTTCCCTGATTGTGGGCTTTTCTCTCTTTAACCCATTCTTTGCTTCTTTCGTAGACTTGCTAGCATTTCTGCCATGCCATTCTATTATTCTTGCCGTGGTATTGCTTAGTCTGTGCTTGTTGGGCCTTTTTTGGGCCTGCTGTATGCTTTCCCTTTTACATAATTACAGTAGCCCTGTATTATCATTGGGCTTGCATTTATGCTACTTCGGGCCTTCTTGACCCATTCCATTGCTCACGAGCTTCATTGGCCCATTTCTTTCTCTTGGGGCATCCTCGGCCCATTTTAATTCTGCATTCTAATGGGTTTTTGCTAAGTCTTTTGGGCTTTCCCGGCCTAATTACCACATCTTTTACTTTTGGGGTTGATGGACTTCCCATCAACCCCTTACTCACTTGATTCATTGCTTTGGGCCTCTTTGGCCTATTCTTGCTTACTTTCTATCTCATATAATACCCATGAGTTTACTACTTCTTTCTCTGGGCTCCTCTAGGCCCGTTGCTTCCTTTGAGGTCAATTTATTATTTTCTAAGCCTATGATCCATTATTCCTATCATTCGGGTTTAATAGTTTTTCTAACTCTTTTCTTCCCATATTTTTGGGTTTCTTCCTGCTATTGGGCTTTTCTACCAAAATGAGCATCAGCAATTAGAAATGCTAACGGATACCTTAGAGTAATAATTATCTATTTAAAGAAAATTTTTATGGGAAAAGAAAAAAAACAATTAATATTTTGACAGGTTTTTTCATTTTTCATAAAAGTAGTATCAAAAATTTTTTAAATAAATTATTAACCATTACCCTAAAGGCACTTGTACCTACATAATTATAATAAATTTATGCTTTATTAACAAATAAATTATTGATAAATATATTTACGCGACATAAAGAAAAGTCAAAAACCATATCTGTTCCTGGAAAAAGCAGCGTATTTTGTTCAACTTCCTGACTTCGAAAAAGCAGCATATTATGTTTAACGTGGCACCCACGTGCAATATCATCAATGCCAACTGTTATTTTGCCTATAATAATGAAATGATCAACCTATGCTCTCTTCTGAAAGAAAATACAAAATGCATCTGGTGAATATTTTCTTCCTATCACATGAAAGCATGGGTGGAACTATAGCATGGCTTAGGGGCCACCCCCAAATTTTTAAAAATTATTTTATATTATGTATAAGTATTAAAACTTTAAATATTTAGCTATAAAAATAGAAGTTGGCTCCTCAAATGTTTGAGTTAGTCCAATAATACTTTTAAAAACCAATAGAAATTGTCAATTGGTCTAGTAGTTATAGAGATAAGGTAGTTTTTGTTTTCTCTAATTCTTTTTTTTATATATGTTTAATATCAAACTAAATAGTTTTTGTATACGCATTAGAGTTTAAAAAATAATAAGTTCCTCTAAAAATTTATCTTGCGAATATACATATTTGAAAGTTGTTAATTTTATATACAATATATTTATAAATTATGACTTACTCTAGTATCAAAATATTAATGTTTATATTTGTGTATGTACATTTACACATGTGTACGATAGTTTATCTTGTCTCAAAACTAATATATTAATACCAAAATTTGGCTCCCCCAAACAAAAAATTCTAGCTCTGCCCTGCATAAAAGCAAACCTCATGTATGTCGAGTTCACCTCCATGTAAAATGAAGAATATATGCACCGAATGTATGGTATACTTCCTCTTCTTCTGCACATTTTATACAATGTATAACCTAACATCTTTGTGGTGCAATGTTATCAAATAATATTGTCTATAATAAAAAATTTTAATAATGAAAAATGTTATTGTCCGAATTGAAATATTTTAAAATGAATCGTGTAGTTTGATTTACAAATATTTTTGTTTAGCACTAGTTTCTTATAACATGTCATTGTACCCAAAAATGGCAACAAGGCAAATCAAATAGTGAAAAGACTTCTCAAAAAAAAAAAAAAAATAGCAAAAAGACTAAGAGTAATGTTAAAACCACAAATTGTTTTAAAGTTTTCTGATAATTATTTATTTATTATCCCATTTTTTGGTTTTAAAGGTAGTTGCTAAATCCTAAATTTAAGCTTCTTCTTTTTTAACTTCTGTAATAAATGTGTAGTAAGTGTTAGGGATATTACACAAAGTAATAATGGAAGAACAAAGTTAAGACAAAGGACAAACAGAAAATAAATAACTTGGAAGCACAATATTGTTTTCCTTAGACAATAGTTGCCCCCATACTATAGTTACTAAAATGGTTATTGCAAATTTGTCCCCAGGATACAATCAATATATTAAGTTATACAGATAGCAATTCTGGAGAATAACTACATAATTTCTTGTGTTTCTCTCTAACTTACTATTTTCAAGTGAACATAAGCTTCTATTTATACCCATATGGTTATATTTCATCAAAAGACACTTATGAAGGGTTAAAATGTTTCATGAACCGTTCACAAAGCTTGAAACCTTTTCAACCTGTCTGAACAGTCACCAGAAAATTATTAGAAAATCTCAATTTTCGACTTTTGATCGGTCGAAAGTTCCTTTCAATCGATCAAGTGTTATGTTCGATCGATCGAATACGAATCGAACATCGATCGAGACATCCTTAGACTCCAAGATTATTTTCTTACCATTTTTGATTGATCGAGCCAAATATTCAACCAATCGAAAATGCTAAATTTCGAATTTTCACTTAGAAAATTCTAGAACTTGACTTTTCACTTATGAAACAATATTCTCCAAACTCAAATATCATTATTACAACCTATCCATGTATATACCTATATATACAGCAGTAAGTGGCCAATTTTTAAGATTAAAAACTAAATTTTAAGATTAGAGATAAGTTATTAACTACCATAAATAAATAAGAAGGATTAAAGAGATTTAGAAGTGCATAATTTTAAGGGATATGGATAACGTGAGAGAGAAATAGTGGAGGTTATCTTATACCTTTTTTTTATAAAGAATTTCAACCTACGACGTCCGCTTCTGATAATAGTTTTTTATCATCAAATCAAGACACTGATCAGTTTTTGGTCTAAGCGAGGATTGAACCCCAGATCTCTTATTCAACCATCAGAGATTTTATTAGTTAAGCTAATTAGAACTCACATATTATACTTGACTAACTTAAAAGAGAGAGATCCTCTCAAAACCACTGCCGAGATCTAGGCTCTCCTTTTAATTTCCCAAATCTAGAAATTTCTAGTAGGAGTTCTAGTATTAAGATCTTGAGAAAATGGCATCGTTCAAGTAGAGAGTTGCATACAATCTCATTGTAAGACATTCTGTAGAAGTGGATTTAAAGGGAAAAAAACAAAAACAAAAAAACAAAAGTCGAGTACACTTGGTTTTTTTTTTTTTTTTCCTAACTACTTCTTCGGCAGCATGACAAATGAAAATGGAGGTCTTCTCCGGAGAAATACAAACGGGTTTTTAATTTTGCACAACTGGGTTTGTAATATAGTTTATACAATTTTCTAAACCCATATGGGTCTCTGGAGAAATACATCATCGGAGAAACACAAATAGCTTTTGCAATTGAGAAATGCTTGTATTCCTTTAAAAAAAAAAATTTTGAGAAGCGTCATGTCCACAATACTTTCACAACGAATTTTAAGTGATACGTTGTTACGAGTTGGTATTGGTAAGTAAAAAAGTAATTTGAGTGATAAATTCAAATTAGAACCAATAATAGCTAACCACATATGATTTATTGTAAAAATGTTGTGGGCGTAACATTTTTCTTTTCAATTTTGGGGTTTTAAGTTTTTAAAAATTTATAATCAAGTTTGTTAAATCTGAGGTATGGTTCTCGTCAGCTATGTTCAAGCTCACTCCAGAGGTGATGGAGAGAAGATGAAATGTTCTAGATCGAGTTGGGTTTTCTTTTTCTTAGTTTGGGTCTTTTAATTTTTTTTTAATTATAAACAAGTTTTTAATAAAATTTGATGCGTGAATTTAGTTTTTTAATAATTGATGTCAGCCATGCCAGTTTGTCAAAAATTTGTAAAATAGTTTGTATTTCTAACGTTACTAAAAGTATGAAAGACTAAACTGATTGCTTATTATTAACAAGCTATAAAATCCGTTCTCGTTCTACACTGTTCTGACTTACACAACATGATTGAATCCAGTCAGACTAGACCTCTCTTTTTATTTGGGTTTTTTTTTCAAGTACTCTCAAGCCAATCAAATTAATTAGATATTATGTATCTTAAAAATAATTAAAAAAAAAAGAAGAAAAAAAAAACTTCAATTATATATTTCTCAACTTTAGCAAGGGCATCTTAGGCTGAAATTTGACGAATTTCGTGAACGAAAATGGGAAAAATTAATGAGGAAAGCTCACAAGCAAGGACACACAAACTAACCTAGAAACTCTGCAACTATAATTGATCTTAATTACAGCCAACACAGCAAACTAACCCAGCATCTTTCTTAGGCTGCATCAAGCTATTATGAGAACTAGATCACTTCTAGTCTGAATTAAGAATTTAAGATCTCAACAACCTCAAACAAATGTGATGTAATTTGCCGAAAATAATGAGCCCTACCACGGGTCCACGCCTCTTCGCTACAAGCTTTTTAGTTTTAGGGCCATAGGTGGAACCTTGTTTCCACCACAAGTATTCTATGGTTTACCATGTATGTTAGGGCGAAAATAGCCAAATAGCATTTTTTTTTCTTTTGCAAACTGTGTTACAATTTACCATTGTTTCAAAAATATGTAAGGATCTACCACTTTTTGGGTACTCGAATTCGGCAAAATCGAGTTTTCTATGGTACTCGAGTTCCATGAACTCAAGTACCATGGAAAAATTTTGAAAATTTTTATAGTACTCGAGTTTCTTGAACTTGAGTACCATAAAAAAATTTCCGGAAAATTTGAAGTATATTTTTTCAAAGAATTCTAGTTTTTGGAACTCGAGTTTCACAGCAAACTCGAGTTTCATAAACTTTATTTTCAAAAAGGTGATACATTCTTACATATTTCCAAAAGTGATATATTGCTAATTTTTTTGCTAAATAATGGTAGTGGGCCATTTTCGCCATGTATGTCATATATCTTTTTACATATGTGATTGGGCAATAATGCCAGATTGGCCCAAGACCATTAGGGAGTACTCTATTTTGGTAGAAACCTTCTATGTCTTCCTATAATTTTTTTTTTTTTTTTTATTAAACGTGAATTTGAAATTTTAACTATTGGATTACATGTTCTTTATATTCTTAACAAGCATATAAATTTTTTTTCAAATCTGATATTATTTATTATTCAATTAATAAACTCTTTTTTTGCATAATTTTAAACCACAAAAACTTGAAATTTAAAATTTGATTAATAAAAAATGCAATCTAACAATTATATTTTCAAAATTCACATCCAATAAAAAGATATAGGAATTTGTTTGGAGAAAAAAAATTTCCCTTATTTTTTCAAAAAATTAAGGAAAATGTTTGACTCCAATTCATTTTGGAAGAATTTTCCTACAACCCACTACGTGGCATTTGAGAAGGGACAAAGTTTAACTACAAAATAATTTGTAGTCTAAGGCTATAATCTTACTCAATAAAATAAACATTACTACATATTTTGAAAATCTAACCGTTGAATTGCATGTTTTTTACGCTCTTAATACACATATCAAATTTTGTGTCAATCGGATATTATTAACCATATGATCTATAAGTTTATATTTTATGAATAATTTTAAACTACAAAAACTTGCAATTTAAACAATTTATTGATGACATAGCTATTGATCTTTAATTTTTTAGAAATTTTGCAAGTATGGAGGATATAAGAAGAAGATGTAATCCAATGGTGGATTTGTCAAAAATCACCTCCAATAAAAAGATATTGAGTAAGGTTGTAGACTTGTAGTCTTAGGTTACAACCAATTTTGTAACTAAATTTTGTCATTTGAGAAGAATATCAGTGTGTAATTTTAGTCACGTGATAGTTTTAATAAATCACATGACTTATTTCAATAATACACAAACATAATCTTATAAATTGCCACATAGTAGATTGGGAAAAATTCCTTCAAATTGATTTGGAGAAAAACTTTGTTCAAAAATTAATATACCATCTTTATATGAATTTTCATGTTATCATTTTGTGACTCATAATGATGAAATATGTTAAATTACCAATTTTCTCAAAAGTATAAACATGTTTTAATTTTCATCTAACACTCTTTTTTACGCTTGGGCTCAAACTCCATTTTAATAGTTAAAGCCAAACATGTGGAATTTTAAATGGAAGGCAGTGTGGATGAGACAATGATTGAACTTATGATATTTTATTCTGATATCATATTAAGTTTTCAATTTCTCAAAAAGTTTAAACTTTTAAGACAATCGATAATTTAACAAAATACAATCTAGCATGTTTCATTAATCGGGCTACATGTAATTGATGAGATTCCATATAGGTTGAAAGTTGAAACAGATTTACATTTTCTGTTTTTTTTTTTTTTTTTTTTAATTATAGGATTATATCTACAAAATAATCTACTAACTTCTATCTTGCATGTGGTTCTCAATGAGAATGCAATATGTTAGTGCTTCACATAATATCCTGTAAGTTTTTTTTTTTTTTTTTTTGAGAAAGAGTTTCAACTTATGGCGTCTGCTTCTGATGATAGCTCTTTATCATCAGACCAAGACACCAATCAGTTTTTGGTGTAGGCGGGGATTGAACCCTAGATCTCTTATACAACCATCAGAGACTTTACTAGTTGAGCTAATTGGAACCCACTAATATCTTGTAAGTTTTATGTCTCAATTTTGTTCCAAGAGCCGTATATGTAGTGTTTTAAACTTTTGATTCCGCCGGCCTCTTAATCCATACCAAATTGCTAAATTTCAGAAGTCCCCTAACCCTTTTTGAATTTGTTGAAAAGAAACGTGAAATATCGATGAAAAAACAATTTTTTTTTCTCCAAGTGCCCGATGAATGCCCATGAATTATGCTCTCTATACCTTTCTAACAGAATCTTAACAAAATTAAAATTAGAGAAAACAATAACTCTGGATTGCATTGAATCGAAATCTACACCAATAACTCTATTTATATACACTTAAGTACGGAACTAACTAACTAACTAACTTAGTATTCTCAACAACAACCCAAAAAAAAAAAAAAAAACTAACTTAACTCTACTAAATTAGTTATAGCACGTGTGAACACAAGTCACGTGTATTTACATGTGTGAGATAATTAAATCACTAAAAACTACTTGTAGCTTTACTTAGACTTGTCGTTTAACTCCAGACTCAATCTTCACCACTTCTTTTCTTTGCTTCTGATCTTTTTCGTCTCTTCTCTTCTGATCTTTAGAGCTTTGACACTTTCTAAAGTTAGCAACATTAATTTTCCTTCCGTGGATTGGAAGTATGTTTATTTTCTAAGTTAATTTATCTACAATTATTTAAAATCTCATTTTTAGATATAATAGCACTTTTAAACTGGACAATATATTTAATTTATTTTTAAATAGATAATTCATTGTGCAAAATTTAATTTTTGGTAAACAATAAGGGCAAGTTTGGTAGACAGTAATAGACACTGTAATGTAATAGATATTCCTATGGCATAACTATTCAGTTGTTTGGTTATGTTTTAATTACAATGAATAGTTATTCCTTATGAATAGCTATTCTTCAAAATGAGAAATAACTATTCCTTATCAAAAGTACTGAATATCTATTCCTTCACCTTATGTAATAACTTTTTAAAAAAATTTCCTAAAAAACCATTAGTTGCCACATCTTCAAAAGGAAAGAAAATAAATTTTTCTTCTTGTTAATTATTAGCTCTATTTTGAACACCCTAAAATAAGTGTATTTTAAGAAATTTGACTTAAAAATGATTTAATTACACATTTTTTTTTATACTCTACTAAATTGTGGATGCATATTCAGAATTCTATTCCCAAATGGTCACCAAACTAATGAATAATAATACTTATTACATTCCAACTTAATGTATTTCTTGTAATACTTATTCTTATTCCTATATAATAATCATTACAATGTACCAAACATGCTCTAAATGGTTAGGGGTGACCAGTGTTCACGACTTTCTTACTATGGCAGCACCACATTGTTTTGAGGGAGTTCAATTGAACCCCTGACTTGGGACAATTTTTTTGGTTATGACCCTCCTAAAATAAAATTTTGAACCCCCTAAGAGAAGCCCAATATTAAATAAATTCAACACCAACCTTTATCTTGACATTTTTAAACAAAAAGAAAAAAAGTCAACAACAAACTTATTTGATCTGAAAAAAAATAGCAAGTCCAATGACAAAAATTAGTAATTTGTTGATCTTAAATCTCATAAAAAGAAAATTAAGTGAGCAATAAAGTATAAAGTGTAAACACTAAAAGACAATTAAGTGTAAAGTAGTGAAAGTGAGGTGCGGCCGTGCGGGACAGTGGAGAGTGAAGCCAATTTCTTTTCTTTTTCTTTTTTCTTTTTTTAATGATTGTATTGTTGTGTTGAATTTTTCATAGAGTAATGTAAAAGACAACAAAAATTCTTCCCAATGAATTACAAAGACCAACAAGTTTGCAAAGTTGAGTTGAATTATTAAATATATTTAAAGTTTACTTAACAACAATAAATTAAAGAATTCTTCCCATTGAATTAAAAATCGAAAAGAGTAAAAACAAAAACTAATAAATAATAAACAAAAGTATTCTAAACAATAATAATTAAAGTTTACTTAACAACAATAATTAATAACTTTATTATAGTACTTTGTTATAGTAATGATTTCAAATATTTAATTTTAACAACAATATTTAATATTTTCATTATACTAAGAAACAATATGTCCAATGAACTTATAGTTATCATTTATTATCTTATTAATACTATAGATAAAATTTTTATGAGGAAATCACATGTTTCCACAAGATTCATCTTTTACCTAAGATTTGTATTTTAAGAGAACTCGTGTTGACTTGAAAAAACTTCATTCAGATCATTAGTGACGACTTATGAGAATATCTTATTATCCTAATGATGAAGATGAAATAAGAAAATATTATTTACAAAAAGGTCATTGTCAACCTCTTCAACAAGAATTTGAATGAACCCTTTAAAAAATATTCCTAGAGCATGCCACTGTTTCCCCACCTAGTGTTACCATAGACGCACACTAACCACTCCTGGGCTAAAACCCCCATTGTGTATGCAATATAAGAGTATAATGAGCACCAATAAGGTTTTTTTTGTTTGTTTTTTTTTTAGCAAAATAAACACCAATAAATTGCTAGTGCAAAAGGGGAAGCTCAAACTTACGACTTAAGTTGTGTTGGCCCAAGTGTCTTACCACTACACGTCTACACCGCAAACCCTGTTGATTTCTTTTGCTAATTATGCTTAGGAATAGCTAATTGTTGCATGGGATGGATCATGGATTTCACGTTTGGTTCCACATAGTGATACATGCCTTGCCAAAAAACTTTTATTTGCTTTTGCGTGCTTTGATGGGCTATATATTTGATTATTTTCCCCCATGGATGCATGCTCGAGGCCAAAAAAAAAAAAAAAAAAAAAAAAAATACTTCGTTGCTGATGAATAACAAAATCTTCTACTGAAAAAAGAAGGAACTAATCTTGAGGTAGAAGGACCAGCATAACTACCATATTATAATGGTTTCTTTGCCCAATCACATGGTTTTGGTATATAGTATATACTTTAAGGGCCGGTTTATATGCTCTTTTTTGAGAAGTGGTTTATATATTCATATTGCAGTGTTATACGTTGCAAACTTGCAATTTACTCAAAACTTGGGGTCACCATCCAAGATTCCAAGTTATCTAGTTTCATTTTTTCACTTATTTTAATTAGGGCAAAAATGAAAGCCCTTGAAAGCAAAAGTACAAAACGATGGTGATCGACGATAAGATCTTTTTTTTTATAAATATATTTATTTCCAATCAGCTTAGCTTTTTGTGCATTTAGGATTTGATCAATGACGATACATTGTTTTTGCTCGTCTCCTTGTTTCCCATAAAGCATGAGATTCTGTGAATTAACTTTTGTCAGAATTTTTTCTTGTTCTCTTTTCTTGGGGATATATTAATATAATCAATAAATGTATTTGGTTGTAAAACAAGGTAGTGGAATAAAAAAAAAATAAAAAAAAATAAAATACAGATTCCTTCTTCTTTTTCTCCTTCTCCTATTATGGACAAACACAGCATATTAATAATTAAAAGAGAAAACATATCATATTTGAATTATGAATTGTAATGGTACATATGCACGCAATCTCTACCTGTTAAGAAAAAGGCCACAAATTACATCAAATTCCTCTTTATTATGTATTCTATACTACATTTGATACGATACTTGACTAATGCAATAAATTTAAGAGGAGCCTTTTATATATAATTATCAATTAAATAATTTATTTAATACTAATCAAACTTGTAGGGACTCAATTTAGAAAGGTGCCCTAACAATACATTTCTAGAGAGTGGTATGAAGAATTAGGCCCTAACAGACTAACAACAGTTTACAAGCAACTTTCTCACCATTGAAGGGGAGTGAACCCAATTTATGACCAAGGGTAGCTCCTCGGCACTTGTCCGAGGAGGTTCCTTCTCCCTCTCCCCCTCCTAACTGCTTTGCTCGCCCTTCTTATATAGTCCTCTTCCTCCTCTCTCACTCTTCCATTTGCTGATCATCCATTTGTCTTCCCTCAAACCGTCCGTCCCATCAGAGGCCTTATCAGTACTCGAGTGGTTCACAGTGATCAATGTTATCCTGCCAAGGGGTTACATCCCCATTAATGCGGCCAGGGGGATTAGGTGAGCGCATTTAGTGTGGAGGTGACAACCTGTTCTGGGCCTGTCCCCACCTGAAATTAGCCTCGGCACGCCGAGGACAGGGATGTCCTCGGCGCGGACCCAAAAAAGCATATGTCTTCATACACCAGCCTCGGAAGATCATCCCTCCTCGGCATGGGCCTTGGGCCAATTGCAAGATGGGTCGAGGCTACCAGGCCCACAGGCCCCGCAATAGCCCCTCAAAATCCTGCTGCACGTTCCCTCGAACGGGGAGGAGGGTTTTGATATCCACGGGCCCTCAAGACGATCCACCCCACTTCGGCCCACGTCAAGGCTGGTGACTTTTCGCCTGCCCAATGTACGTTTTGGCGTTTCGAGACTCAGTGTGCGCCCGCATTAACTTTTGGGCGGCTCCACGTTTCCCACTTCCAACGGTGTGATGGTAATCGTTCGGTAGGGACCTCCTGCTTTTATGGGCGGGAGGTTATGCTTGGGGAACTTAAATTGGGGATATAAATACTTGTTTGAATTGCTTGGCTTCCTTATTTGCGCGCTCACGAACTTTTGGTGCATATACCTTGAATCTGGTTCGACTCCCACACTGCCCGAGAAGGATCTCCATATTTCTGTAAGTCTTCTTCTCTCAGTACCACAAAATTTTCTTTGATTCTACTCTTTCTTTCCTTCTTTCGGATCCTTCAGTCGTTGCTAGGAATGGGTAAGTTTAAGAAGTTGGTTGAGTCCGACGAAATAATGAAGAAATTCATTACTGATTATGGGATACCCAGTAATGTGAGTTTGAGGTATTGTGAGGAAGGGGAGTGGTATATTAAGAGAAACGAGGGTGAAGTTGTGATCCCCATAGTCGCCTTCGTAGAGGGAAGGATGAGAATCCCTATGAGGCCAGTGACGAGCGGATACCTTAGGCATTTTCGGCTGGCTCCTACCCAGTGTGCCGTTAATGTATTTAGGATACTAGGGTGTGTAGACGCCTTGAATGAGAAAATGGGGTTGAAATTAACTCATCATGATGTAAACTGGTGCTACAACCTTCAGCACCTGAGGGGTAAGACGTACTATATGAAGACGAGGGACGATAGGGTCCGGCTTATCCAGTGCCTTCCCGATTCTAATAAGGGGCTGACTCAAGACTTCCTCATTGTGTCGGGGGAATGGCACGACGGTCTCCACTGCCCAACAGTAGAGGGAGAGCCAGGTAGGGTACTCGAAGTAGGAGACGGTCTAGATTCTATCATTTTTTCATTGTTGCGTATTTGCTTTGATTGATTGATCACAGGAGTTTTGCTTCTCTTTCCGCAGATCCGCATGCCTTCGCACTTCATTTCCACCTGGTCAACAAGGAGGATTTGGAAGCCGTTCTTAGGGCGGAACTCTTTTTGAACGAGGCTGACAACCAGGTTAGAGCCGCCCACCAGATCCTCGGATGCGACCCAGCCCAGAAGTCGTTCCCAGTCCCAAAGCACGTCATTAGGGCTCGTGATCCTCGGCTCAGGCAAATCACTGTGGTGGAGGACGGTTTTGCATTTTCCGAGGGATCCTATATTCCAAAAGGCATTCCGCTAGCAGGTTCTTCCTCATCCCATCAAGTAACGGAGACCGAGGAAGGGAAACTTAAAAAGGCAGGGGAGGTGGTCGAACTGAGCTCGTCTGAAGACGAATATAGTGTGTTTAACCTAGCTGATCAACCCGAGGATCCCTCCGATGATTTGGGGGATCCCCATTTGTCCGAAGCCGACCTTCAGCCCCCAAGGGTTGGTATTCAGGCCGAGATGGGTTTAAAGAGACAGCCCCAAACCAGCTTTTTTGACCTGCTTGAGGGCAGTTCCAAGAAGGGTGTGCCAAGAGAGTCACAGCCCAAGCCCCCATCACCTCCGTCCCAGCCTTTATCTGCACGCACCAGGTTGTCCTCTACTCCTCCGGTCTCAGACCCTCAGACCGAGTCTTCCGACCCAAAAAGGACGAGATCCTCCAAGGGCAAGGACCCAGTGGATGGGGGTAAATCTCACTCTTCACCAGAGGAAGGTGGAATCCACCGGCCTCCTAAACAACTGAGGCTCGGTGGTCAACGTAAAGGGAAGGAGATTGCCCAGCAGTCCGAGGCCCAGACCTAGCTGCCCGCTGCCATGCTCCATGGTCAGCCCCTGATGGATGACGCATCGATTCGGGAATCCCGAGGAGTTAAGGGGGCTCTCGTAGCCGACGCCCTGGAGAAGTCTCTTCTCCTTCTCGCCGACATGGCTGAGCTTAGGAGCATGAGTGGGCCAGAGGTTGCCCTTAACCTTAAGAGATATCTAGGCATGGTGGGTCTCCTGGTACTTGTTTATTCTACTTGAATTTTATTGCTTAGCACCTTCCCTTCTCTTTACGGCGTACCTGTTTTTGTTGGTAGGCTGTCTAGGCCCTTTTCAGACTGGATGAGGAGGTCGATGGCCAGGGTAACGCGTTAGCGCAGGAGCGTGACAAGTTCTTGAAAGCTGCAAGTACCCTTAAGAGATCTGAGGCAGATCTAAAAAAGGCGATCGAAAATCTGGAGGAGATGACCAAGGCCAGAGATAACACGGCCTCTGATTTAGCCGCAGCTACAAAGCAGGCCGAGGATCATATGAAGCGACTGCAAGAGGTTGAGGGCTGACTGCGACCCGCTGAAGAGAACATCGCCGACCTGAAGAAAAAGCTGGCCGAGGCGATTCGGGTGAAGGGTGTTGCCGAATATGCTAGGGATGAGGCCATGAGGGCCAAAGAAGAGGCTGTGTTTGCGAAAACAGACGCTGAGCGTTCCTTAGAACAAGCGGAAGAGGAGGCTTTTGCCGAAGGGATGGCTAAGACTGAAGCTACCTTCAAGGACCAAATCCCCGAAGTATGCAGGCGCTATTGCTCCTAAACCTGGACCGAAGCGCTCAACCAAGCGGGAGTTGATGCCTCGTCTGACCTTAGAAGGGCAGAAAGAGTATATTACCCTCCGGCAATACGCGAGGTTATCCCCATTACCTCCGAGGAGGAGACTACATTACCGGTGGCAGGTGAAAGTCAGACCAAAGCAACCGAGGACACACCTTCAGCTAACAGGCCTATTGAGGAGGCTGGGCCCCATGGAGCGTTGGAGGGGACTAGGACCGAGTGTCAAGAAGTGCCCCAAGATGTGGTGAGGATTCCTGCTAACTCCCCAGCCACTCTCACGGTTCCTCCGATTCCTCCTACCGTGGAAGGATCCTCTGAAGTAGCCCCTCCGAAACAAGGTCCCTAGGTATTGGCTGAAGCCTTTTAACGAGCCCCTCAAGACAATTTGCCTACTGAGTTAGGGAGAAATGGCAAATGGCATAGGATACTTTTATTTGCTTTCTTTTTCATTTCATTTTGCCTCTTGCCTCGGTGGCATTGTAACGAAACTATATACTTTCTATTTGAAATGAATATTCAATATTTTGCTTCTAATTATTGATGTTCTCTTTTGCTTGTCTTACTTTGATATTTTGCTCAATACCTGTGTCCTGTTCTGGACTTAGTCTCGTAAGACCATCTGCTATCCTTCAAGCATGAATCTAAGGACCGTATCACAACTCGGCTTTAAATAACGCTTTGATTCTTCTGCAAATAGTTAGTTTAACACTTCAATTCTTCTGTAAGTAGCTAGTTTCTCCATAGGTTTGAGTCCTTGGACCATGCAATACCTTGGTTCTGTCTAGTACCCAGGTATAGCTGTGTGATTAGTTTTCCCATAGGCTTGAGTCCGAGGACCATGCAATACCTTGGTTCTGTCTAACACTTCTATTCTTCTGTAAGTATCTAGTTTCCCCATAGGTTTGAGTCCTTGGACCATGCAATACCTTGGTTCTGTCTAGTACCCAGGTATAGCTGAGTGGTTAGTTTTCCCATAGGCTTGAGTCCGAGGACCATGCAATGCCTTGGTTCTGTCTAACACTTCTATTCTTCTGTAAGTATCTAGTTTCCCCATAGGTTTGAGTCCTTGGACCATGCAATACCTTGGTTCTGTCTAGTACCCAGGTATAGCTGAGTGGTTAGTTTTCCCATAGGCTTGAGTCCGAGGACCATGCAATGCCTTGGTTCTGTCTAACACTTCTATTCTTCTGTAAGTAGCTAGTTTCCCCATAGGTTTGAGTCCTTGGACCATGCAATACCTTGGTTCTGTCTAGTACCCAGGTATAGCTGAGTGGTTAGTTTTCCCATAGGCTTGAGTCTGAGGACCATGCAATGCCTTGGTTCTGTCTAACACTTCTGTTCTTCTGTAAGTATCTAGTTTCCCCATAGGTTTGAGTCCTTGGACCATGCAATACCTTGGTTCTGTCTAGTACCCAGGTATAACTGAGTGGTTAGTTTTCCCATAGGCTTGAGTCCGAGGACCATGCAATGCCTTGATTCTGTCTAACACTTCTATTCTTCTGTAAGTAGCTAGTTTCCCCATAGGTTTGAGTCCTTGGACCATGCAATACCTTGGTTCTGTCTAGTACCCAGGTATAGCTAAGTGGTTAGTTTTCCCATAGGCTTGAGTCCGAGGACCATGCAATGCCTTGGTTTTGTCTAACACTTCTATTCTTCTGTAAGTATCTAGTTTCCCCATAGGTTTGAGTCCTTGGACCATGCAATACCTTGGTTTTGTCTAGTACCCAGGTATAGCTGTGTGATTAGTTTTCCCATAGGCTTGAGTCCGAGGACCATGCAATGCCTTGGTTCTGTCTAACACTTCTTTTCTTCTGTAAGTATCTAGTTTCCCCATAGGTTTGAGTCCTTGGACCATGCAATACCTTGGTTCTGTCTAGTACCCAGGTATAGCTGTGTGGTTAGTTTTCCCATAGGCTTGAGTCCGAGGACCATGAAATGTCTTGGTTCTGTCTAACACTTCTGCTCTTCTGTATGAGGGAGTTTGTCCTCAGACCGCTTTACTGAAAACGGTTCCTCCTCGGTTCGGACTATTACCTCTACGGTGCTCTGGGCAGAGGTGGTTTGGACTCTGATCTTACGTGCGGCATTAATCTCGCCTTCAACTCAAGTTCCCATTCTCTTCAATTACGAGGCGTCCCTTGACTATTCGCGTTCCGCGCTTGACGTTTCGATGCGCGAGACACACCCTCATTAATATCCTCGTGAACTGATACAAATCCAACAGTCCACGGTCTTCTTGGGATTTGGCCAGGATTAATACCGCTGATAATTCTCTTTTCGAACTCTGTGTGGATCAATTCCCACCAGTCTTCATCCTCTATATAAGGCTTTCTGGGGGAAACGTTTCTCCACACTCCATGAACTTTCCAACACAACTAGAAACACGTCCCTTCAGCCCCCCGAGCCCCTTCAATAACCCTGCCAGGATTGTGACCAGAGTTGGGAGATATGGGGCGGCCCTGGGTGGGTGTGAGGACACACAGGCCAAAGGCCCTACTCCCCCGGCCAAGAACCGTTGTGGCCGCAGCCCCCACCAGACTTCCGGTGCGGCAGAGCCTGGGTGTAACCCTGATAGTGCCGTGCATGGTGGTCAGGAGGGTTGTCCCTGAAGTACCTAACGCTCCTCCCCAGGGCGCACCCCTACCGGAGGAGAGGCGCAAGATCACGTCATGGCTGGTGCCCGAGTGTTGCCGTCTCCAACGGCCAACCCTCATGAGGACTGTAGAGAATCAAGGGAACATCATGGGGAAGGGCTTCCCGAAGCCCCTGCGTCGGCTCCTCTCTTTGTTCCAGCTCCGCTGCACCGGCCAAGGAGTTGTTGGTAGCCTTGAAGCATGCTAGCCTCAGCCCCATTCCCTCTAGCTAGTTTTAGAACAGGTCCACCTGGGCCCCTGTTTGTAGAATTAGCTTGTAAAATTAGCTTTAAAACAAGCCTGCCTGAGCCTCTGTTTGTATCTTGTACTTTTCATTTAATAAAATAATATGACGTTCATTTTCTTTTCTGTTGAATCTTCTACCTTTCTGCAATGTTGTTTTTTTTTTTTTTTTTTTTGATGCGTCGCTACCAACCTTGCATAAATTAACTACTTAGGAATGATCGGCTGTTGCACCTGCTAGTGCACTAATCCTTCCCACAGACGGCGCCAATTGTAGGGACTCAATTTAGAAAAGTGCCCTAACAATACATTTCTAGAGAGTGGGATGAAGAATTAGACCCTAACAGACTAACAACAGTTCACAAGCAACTTTCTCACCATTGAAGGGGAGTGAACCCAATTTATGACCAAGGGTAGCTCCTCGGCACTTGTCCGAGGAGGTTCTTTCTCCCTCTCCCCCCCCCCCCCTAACTGTTTTGCTCGCCCTTCTTATATAGTCCTCTTCCTCCTCTCTCACTCTTCCATTTACTGATCATCCATTTGTCTTCCCTCTGACCGTTCGTCCCATCAGAGGCCTTATCAGTACTCGAGTGGTTCACAGTGATCAATGTTACCCTGCCAAGGGGTTACATCCCCATTAATGCGGCCAGGGGGATTAGGTGAGCGCATTTAGTGTGGAGGTGACAACCTGTTCTGGGCCTGTCCCCACTTGAAATTAGCCTCGATACGCCGAGGACAGGGATGTCCTCGGCGCGGACCCAAAAAAGCATAGGTCTTCATACACCAGCCTCGGAAGATCATCCCTCTTCGGCATGGGCCTTGGGCCAATTGCAAGATGGGCCGAGGCTACCAGGCCCACAGGCCCCACAAAACTAATATAACTCGATGAATTAATATTAACAGACCAAATTTAATATCATATAAAAAAAATATTATGATTCAAGTATAAAATTTAACAGTTTCTAAAAAAAGTATGAAATTTAATAAAGAGAAATGAACTTTTTTTTTTAGGCGAAACTACACTATCGGTCCTTAAAGTTTACCCCGTGAGCACAATTAGTCCCTCAAGTTACAAATGAGCATTACTAGTCCCTTAAGATTTAAAAATGAGTAGTATTAGTCCTTTATTAACTGAAGTTAGCGATATTACTTATGTGGTTAACGGAATAATGACCATTCATATTCTGTTTAATTATGTGAAATTTTTGAATGAATAAATTTCAAAAACCAATATCAAAATACTTGATCTAAGTCATCTGACGTTTCCATGTTAGTTTCTGAAACGCACAAGAGAGAAAAGTTGCCTGTGAGACTATTGTTGGTTTCCATGGCTGTCTCAAGAGTTGCACCGATCCACCGGAATGGCACCATCTGCATTCCATCGATCTTTCCCACCATAACCTTCTTTTATTTGAAAGTGTGCAAGACCCTTTGCTAATGACCCATAATTTAATCAATCATTTAGTTTTAAACTCAAACGGTTGATAAATACTAATGCAAAGGTTCACAAATGAGATATACTCAATCATTAAACCACTACAATGCATAAGGATCAACGATTTCTACGCTTCACATTTGGTTTATTTTAGATCCAAAAAAACCCACACATCCCCCAACTTCGATGCGTATCTATATATCCCAAAAACAAATGCAAGCAATGCAAACAACCATTGCAATCCACTCTTCGCTCCACGATATACAATATATGTTTGCCATGATTGAATCTCAGTACCCATACGGTTTTGTTCACAATTTTAAACCCATGGATTGATTGCAATGTCATTGTGGATGGTGCCATATGGTGGATTGGTGCGACACTTGAGTCAGCCATGGAAAAACAATGCTCTGCCCTCCAGGCAACCTTGCTTTCTCATGCGTTTCAGACTTTCAGTATCAAATAAGGGAATGGCTAGGTCAAGCATTGTGGGAATAAGAATTTTGACGTGTAAAATAGTTTTTGAAAATTTTCATTAAAATATGCCACAACATTTAAAAAATTGCTAAATCATTATTTCGTTAACCACGTAAGCAATACTATTAATGGTAGTTAATAAAAGGACTAATACAACTCATTTTAAAAACTTAAAGGATCAATATCGCTCATTTGAAACTTAAGGGATCAATTGTGCTCACAGAGTAAACTTTAGAGACTAACAGTGTAGTTTTACCTTTTTTTTAATTACCATAATTACATATTTAATAGTTCCTTATAAAATGACAGTCTTTATAATACTTATCAATAACTTCTATAATTATCATTTTTTTTTCATATTTAATATTTCATATACAAACACATCAAAATAAATTTCTATTATTTTTTCTATAAAAAAAATAAATTTCTATTAATAATTATCAAATTTCATATTTATATTAAAAAATAAAACAAGGAAAGAATCATTTTTTTTAGATAAAAACATATTTTATTGAAGTTTTTCCGGCATTGCAAGGGTTATTGTCTAGTATATAAAATCAAAGTTACTTAATTTTTGGTTGACCTCATAAAATTATGCTAGATAAACTTTTGAGAGCTCACAATTTTACACATCACTATTTTATAATATATGTATATTATAATTAAATTTAAATTTGATTCTATATTTAAGAATCTCTGTATATTATATTTTCTTTTTAAATAGTAGACTATATAAATCCATATGATGAATCCTTGGAAATCAGTGGGCTGAAAGTCTCCGGGCGTTGATGATCTTGAAGGCTAAGTCCTGAAAAATCAAAGAAGATCAGAGAAGACCGGTGGTGGCCGGTCTTGAATCCTCCGATGGTAAAGTCAGTGGGTTGAAATAGAAAAGAAAATACTTCTAGGACTTTACTATTTTTCTAGAAATATGTCTCAATGAATTACCTCTACGTAGAAGAGCCTTTATATAGTGTTTGCCTGAGGCAGTTATTTCTCATACCGTTGTAGAGTTTGGAGGATTCGGAGATAACTTCCATAACTGCCGTGGAAGTTACCTCATCGGGACTTGTGTTCAACAGTTAATAGAAGGCTTGGTTCGCAACGACGTAACTCTTAGCTTTTGGAAGAGTTTAAGTCATCAGAGCCTAAGGTTTATAAACCTCGTCCGTCCATTACTAAGGACGGACGAGATTCACTTATGGTACCAGTCCCACGGTGGACGAGTAAATGAGGGACGAGTGTAAGAGGACGAGTAAAAGAGGGACGAGTGTAAGAGCCTCATTCCCTACTTTACACTTTGTCATGGACGACCCATATGGACGAGACGAAACTAAGTGCGTTTTCTTTACACCATCAGTTGCCCCCTTGTCCATGGGTCGTCCAGGAAAATATAGTGATATAGTTCTCTGGACGGACGAGCTCCTTTTAACAATTAGATGTGCCACGTGTTATAAGCTAAATGGTGGCCCGTCTCGTCGATTCATTTTTTCGAGACAAAGACCACGTGTCATCATCTGATTGATTGTGTCGCTTCGTACGCCCAGGTCAGCTATCTATAAATAGTGGAATGCCTCCACTACCCTCCACACTTCAGAGATTTTTCTTCCTTGACATTCATCGTCTAGAGCTTTGTCTAGGAGTTTCCTCGCGTCCATAGTCTCTGTTCGTCCTAGAGCCAGGTATTCCCTCTTTTCTCGTCTTTTAGGTTTCAAAATTTTTTTTTAAAAAAAAATGACAAAGATAGCTATTTCCTCGTCTAGCGATAGTACAGAGAAACTCATAGACGAGTATTATGACGAGAGTAGTGATGGCTCTAATGATACTAGTAATAGTAGTGGGGGAAACACAACGGACGAAGAGTATGTCTCAGGCGTCCCTGGGTTTCCTGTAGAAATAGTTCAAGAACAGCTTAGGAAAGCTTCAGGGTCCCAGGCAGGCACCTCGTCCACCGTCCCTCAACTTGGTCCTTTGGACGAGGAGGAGATCACTGTTTATAGTTGCGCAATAGATATTCCTTCCAAAACAGACGACCAAAGACTTCAAAATCTTAGGGTGTGGTACCAAATTCCTGACGAGGTTAACCCTAGGTTGCCCGTCCGAGGAGAATGGTGTTGTAACCCTCACTTCGGGATCGGCGTCTATGAGGCCTATCTTTTGGGGGGTCTAAGATTTCCTTTAAATGCCTTTACTAGAGAGTTATTGGTTAAGTTAGGTTTAGGGATATATCAATTCAACTTAATGCGTGGAGATTGATCATCTCTATGCAAATTTTGTGGAAGGAAGTATTCAGAAGGGACCGTCCTCTTACTGTGGACGAGTTCCTTTACTGTTACAAACCTTCAGAAATACATCAATCCCTTGGCTTTTATCAATTCACGGCCAGGGGTAGAGACTGTAGATTGATAAGGTCCCTGGCCTCGTCTGACAGAAAATGGAAGACGGAGTTTTTCTTCGTCTCCGGCTTCTGGGCTGGGAATCCTATGGACGTTGGCCGGGACACGTTTGGTTGTTACACTGGGGACTTAGGGAACCTTCGTCCTGAGGGTAAGTTGCTACCCTTTTTCTTTTCTTCTCCATCTTTTTTTTTTTTTTTTTTTTTTTTTCACGACTAACTTTTACTTGTTTCCTTTCAGCTGCTAAACGTCCTTCTTTGAGTAAATTTCATCGTGACCGCGTCCACAGGGCTCGTTTACACGCGGATAGGGACTTTCATTCCTTGGTCAGGCTTAGATGACTTGCCAAGTGGGGATTAGGCCCTAACCCCTCCGACGAAGCACTTGCACACGAAGTTACAGTAAGAAGAAGTAAGTTTTAGATTCCAAGCCTACTTTACATTGTTTACTTTGTTTTAATTCTAAAAGCCCTTCTTCTTTCTTTCCACCCTCATTTTTTTTTTAGGAATGACAACAATGAAAGGGAATAAGGAAAAAGAGGTGGCTGCTGAGGGGGATCGTCCTGAGACTGAATCTCAGGCTCGTCCTGCAACTGGGGACAAGAGGAAGACTTTGTCTAAGAACTTGGATTTGGGAAATCTCCCCAGTCGACGAGGCAAAAAGGCTAAGCATAGCTCATCCCAAATAGTCAAGCCTACTCTCCCTTCGTCCCATTAGCCTGTACAAGTAGTTGATGTAGATTTGTCCACTCCGATTGAGACCACTCCATCCAAGACTCCTCCGTCTAAAATGACAGTGTCTACTTCGTCCCAGCCTTCCCAAAAGGTTCCTTCGAACGTCATTGAAAATGAAGATTTAGCTTGGGAACATTTTCAGAATGCTGTCATTGACAAGGACATAAACACTTGCTATGACATGTCTCTAAAGGATTTCGAACACTCTGGAGTTCATGACCTTTTCAAAGTAATTACCTCTTTGCCTCGTCTTTACCTTCTTTTTTTTTTCGCCATTCGTCCTTGACCTCTTTTTTTTTTTTTTTTTACAGGCTATGTCAAAGTTCATGGCAGCGTCTAGACAGGCCATAGGACTAGACAAGACGAGGATCTTGTTAGAGACGAGGATTCAAGAGGTGAAGGACAAATCCAAGAAATGGGCTGAAGCAGCTGCCAAGGCCAAGGAAAAGACGAAGGAACTGCAGAACTTAGTTGAGGAGTTAAAAGCTGATGCAGTGGAGAAAGATACTCGTCTTGATCATGTGCAGAAAAAGAACGACGAGCTGAGTACTCTTCTCTCCAAGGCGAAAGAAGATGCAGTGCAGGAATTCAAGGTGTCCAAGCAATACATTGATCTTCTGGACACCAATTATGCAGCGGGCTTTGAGGATTTTAGAATGGAAGATACAGAGAACTTCCCTAGAGTGGACTTTAGCTCCATTAAGCTCAATTTGAATGCTGCTGCCACTAGCTCTCTCCTCCAAACTGGTTCTGAGGACGGCGCTACAACTCAGCCTCCTCAGGACGCCCCCAATGCAGATGCTCCCCAGCCTTAGGAAATATTTTAATAATTATGTCTTCTCTCTTTTTCTTCTTCTTCCTTTTTTTTTTTTTTTTTTGCTTGGTCCACTATTTAGGACCTTTTCTTTTGTAATCCAAGCATATTAAACTCGTCCATGATTTTAGGATGAGTTAGTTTAACAGTTTATTTTACAAGGGTGTTTGGACGTTGAGTGTCCACCCTAATGAATGAATGCTGTTATGTTTCTTTTGTACATGCGTGGACGAGACTTTTTTTTTTTTTTGACATGCTTGACTCGTCCATATTTTATGTATATACTTCTACCATTTTCATTAGAATTTCAAGTGTAATTCGTCTGTAGAATGGTAAAAATCAGCCTTTCCCGTCCTTAGACTGGGTTGATTTTCATGTTTAATGAATAAAAGTTCTCGCATTTTGCTCATCTATGGACAGCTTTTTAGCAGGTGCCTTAACAAGCTCAAAACACGTCTATGCTTTTCCTCGCCCATGGTATGGTTAGGTATTATGTTTTACCTTGCCGATCCTATGGACGAGCATGCCTTGGACTTTTTTGTAATTTGCTCTTAGGCATAGGCTTTACCTCGTCCTTTGCTTTGGACGAGCGTGCCTTGATTTCGCTTTTTAGGAAAGCTTGACATTACATCTCCGCGTCCAGAGAATTTTCTCGTCTTGAGCTTTTTAGCCCTCTTTCAAGAGTTAATATGAACAAAAGTAGTATGGAAATCATGGATTCACACAACATTATGTACATCCTCACAAATATTGTTCACAACACAAATATTGTTCATAGACAAGGCATGTTCCTAAGAAACTAATGCCTTTTTAAGAAAAACAAATACAAGCCAAACCATAACTTTGTCCTTAAGCTTAACATAATAATAAAGCAATACTAAAAATATATAGATAAACAAGTCTTTTATGTAGATAGACAGCCTCCAGGCTCGTCCAAAGTTATGCTCGCCTAGGCTGGCATTTTACTGGTAGTACCTCCTCAGGTGCTCAACATTCCAGGGATGCTCCAACTTCCTCCCGTCTAGGGCCTCTAAGTAATAGGATCCTTGTCTCTTGCAGTTGACAACTCTGTAGGGGCCTTCCCAATTAGGTCCCAACTTCCCATGGGCTGGGTTCTTTGTTGCTAAGGAGACCCTTTTTAGGACGAGGTCGCCTATGTTAAACCGCCTTGGCTTTACCATTGCATCATATTGCCTAACCATAAGGTTTTTGTACCTTGCCATCCTTTGTTCAGCGTCCATCCTTACCTCGTCTATTAAATTGAGGTTCAAACGGAGTTGCTCCTCGTTATCTTCGTCCTTATAGGCTGCCACCCTCTGATTGTCCATGTGCACTTCTGCAAGTATGACTGCTTCAGATCTGTAGGCTAGCTTGAAAGGAGTTTCTCCTGTAGGAGTTCTCATTGTGGTCCTATATGCCCACAGAACACCTGGTACTTCGTCCGACCATACTCCCTTTGCCCCCTCAAGCCGAGTCTTGATTATTTTTAACAAGGATCGGTTTGCAACTTCAGCCTGGCCATTTGCTTGTGGGTGGGCGGGTGAGGAGTAGTGATTCTGAATCCCGAAGTGTATGCAAAAATCTTTGAAGAGTGCATTGTCAAATTGTCGTCCGTTATCGGATACCAGCACCCTGGGCACGCCAAACCTGCACACAATGTTCTTCCATACGAAGTTCTTGACATTTTGTTGTGTGATATTAGCTAAAGGTTCTGCTTCTACCCACTTGGTGAAATAATCAATACCAACCACAAGAAATTTCATTTGCCTCACACCTATTGGAAAATGACCCAGGATGTCTAGTCTCCATTGCGCAAAGGGCCATGGGGCCATCATTGGGGTTAGGTACTCTGATGGTTGACTGGGGACGTTACTAAACCGTTGGCATTGATCGCAGACCTTGACATAGGCCTTAGCATCAGCCTGCATGTTTGGCCAGTAATATCCTGCACGGACGACTTTGTGGACGAGTGATCTGGCTCCCGAATGATTGTCACACGCTCCCTCATGAATTTCTCTTAATATGTAGTTCGCTTCGTCTGAAGCCAAACACCTGAGATAAGGCTGGAAAAAGCCTCTTTTGTACAGAACCTCGTCCATAAGAATGTACCTGGCCGACCTTACCCTCAGCTTTCTAGCCTCGTCTTTCTCTTCTGGAAGTCGTCCGTCTTTTAAGTACGATACAATTGGAGCCATCCAATTTCCTCCGCTCTCCACCTGTTGTACTTGTGGGATGTCTATACTCGGTATATACTGAATCTCATCAAACTTGTCCACGGCTTCATTCGCTGAGACTTCTTTCGCTAAAGTATCGGCTTCCACGTTCTCCTCCCTTGGGATTTAAACGAAGTTAGCTCCCTCAAATTTCTTCATAAGGTGCATCACCCTGTTAAGATACTTCCTCATTCGTTCTTCCTTAGCCTCATACATCCCATTCACTTGGCCCATGATTAACTGAGAATCTCCCAAGACGAGTATTGATTTCGCTTCCACAGACTTGGCCAATTCCAGCCCTTTGAGAAGAGTTTCATACTCAACTTCATTATTAGTTGCTTGGTACTGCAAGCGAACTTTGTGTTTTAGTTTATCCCCTTCTAGAGATTGCAAAACCACACATAGTCCTCCTGCGTGCTGTGTAGAGGAACCATCCACATGGACGATCCACTTCTGGTTGTCTTCCATCTCACTTACATCGTCATAATTTGGGGTAAACTCCGCAATGAAGTCTGCCAGAGCTTGAGCTTTTATGGCATGCCTTGGCTGGTACTTTATGTCAAACTCATTAAGCTCGACAGCCCATTGAATCAATCGTCCTGCAGCCTCCAACTTATTCATTGCCTTCTTGAATGGGTGGTTCGTCATGACGTTGATGACATGAGTTTGGAAGTAATGCCTTAGTTTCCTGGAGGCTGTTATTAGTGCGAAAGCAAGCTTTTCCATTAGCGGATATCATCCTTCCGCTCCCCTCAATGCTTTACTTGTATAGTACACCGGCTTTTGTACTTTTCCTTCCTCTTTTATCAACGCTGAGCTCACAGCATGCGGAGTCACCGCTAGGTATAAGAACAGCTCTTCTCCCACCACGGACGGACTCAGCAACAGAGTCGTAACAAGGTATGTTTTCAAGTCTTGGAATGCTCTTTGGCACTCGTCCGTCCACTCAAATGCTTTCTTTAGAACCTTGAAAAATGGTAAACACTTGTCAGTAGCTTTAGAAACAAACCTGTTAAGGGCAGCAACTCGCTCGGTAAGAGACTGGACTTCTTTGATACTCTGCGGAGGCTTCATATCTAGAATTGCTTTAATCTTTTTGGGGTTTCCCTCAATCCCTCTGTGTGAAACCATGAATCCAAGGAATTTCCCTGACGATACTCCAAAAGCAAATTTGCTAGGGTTCAACTTCATGTGATACTGCCTTAGTGTGTCAAACATCTCCTGCAGGTCGTCTAGATGCCTTCTCTCCTCCTGACTTTTCACCAGCATGTCATCCACATAGACTTCTACATTCCGTCTGATCTGTGGACGAAACATATGGTTAACCAGTCGTTGGTATGTTGCTCCAGCATTTTTCAAGCCGAAGGGCATTACTTCATAACAGAATAATCCCTGACTAGTGATGAAGGATGTCTTCTCTTGGTCAGCCTCGTCCATCCTTATTTGGTTGTATCCTGAGAAAGCATCCATAAAGCTAAGTAATTTATGGCCCGCGGTAGAATCCACCAGTTGGTCAATGCACGGCAATGGATAACTATCCTTGGGGCAGGCCTTGTTGAGATCAGTAAAATCTACACACATCCTCCACTTGTCGTTCGCCTTTTTTATCATTACCACATTGCCCAACCAATCTGGATAGTACACTTCTCGTATAAACTTCGCCGCCATCAACTTCTAAACCTCGTCTCTAATAGCATCATCTCTCTCCAGGGCAAACATCCTTTTCTTTTGTCGAACTGGCTTTGAGGAAGGACATACGTTTAGACGGTGAGTGATGACACTAGGATCTATACCCAGCATATCCTCATGAGTCCAGGCAAATACATCAGTGTTTTTCCTCAAAAACTGGATGAGGTCCTCCTTAATTTTTTCTTTTAAATCTGCCCCAATTCTGGTACACCTCTCAGGGTTTGCTCGTCTAAAGAAACATCTTCTAACACTTTAGCAGGTTATGCCACGACTCTCTTTTCTTCAATATTCATGGCCTGAATTTGTTCGTCCATAGCCAACATTGCCAGGTAACACTCTCTTGCTGCTAGTTGGTCTCCTTGCACTTGTCCTACTCCTTGTTCTGTTGGAAACTTAACCGACAGGTGATAAATGGATGTAACAGCCTTCCAACTGTTTAAAGTCGGCCTTCCAATTATGGCATTGTAGGAGGATGAACAATCTACCAGAAGGAAGTTCACCTCCTTGGTGACTTGTTGCGGGTATGTCCCCACTGTCACTGGTAATGAAATAATGCCCACATGTTGTACCTTAATTCCACCAAAACCTACTAGGGGGGAGCTCGCTGGACGGAGCCGGTCTTGTCCTAACCTCATCTGCTGAAAAGCTGGATAATACAAAATATCAGCCGAACTTCCATTATCTATCAGCACCCTTCTAGTCTTGTAGTCAGCAATAAGGAGGGTGATGACAATAGCATCGTCATGAGGGTGATGAATTCTCTCGGCATCCTCGTCCGTGAAGGTGATTGCTTGCTCGTCTGTGGTCCTTGCTCTCGGTGATCGTCCAGAGAGTTGGACGTTCTGCACTACTTTCAAGTATGCCTTCTTTGACTTGGACGACTGTCCTGTAGAACTTCCCCCTATGATGATTCTTATTTCTTCGAGCGGTGGTCGTGATGATTCCTCTACCTTCCCTTTCAATTTCTCGTCCTTGTGGTCCCGTCCAAGGAAATTTCTCAGCTTCCCTTGCCTGATAAGATTCTCAATCTGCTGCTTCAAATCAAAGCACTCGTCCGTATTATGCTCATGATCTCTATGGAAGCGACAATACTTATTCCTATTGCGCTTGTTGGGATCTCCCTTCATCTTTTCCGGCCACTTCAAGGAAGGCTCATCCTTAATTTGCATAAGGACTTGCTCGAGTGGCACGTTCAAAGGGGTGTACTGTTGATTCCACGCTAAAGGACCTGCCTTCTTCTCTCGATCTTTCCTATCTTCTGTTCGTCCCTTCTTAAGACGAGGACCTTGTTCCGACTGACGCATTGGGTTGGCTTCCACTTTCTCAACTCTCTTCCTCTTCTTGGCTATGATAGCATCCTTCGCACTCATAAAGTTCTGGGCAGAATGAACTAGTTCAGCCATGGTCTGAAGCGCCTGTTCATATAACTTGTGGATAAACAAATCAGAATGAACCCCATTATGGAATGCCGCTAGAAGGAGCTTATCGTCCACCTCGTCCACTGCCAAGGCGTCCCTGTTGAACTGCATGATGAAGGACCGCAAACTTTCATTCTCCCCTTGCTCTATGGTTAGCAAGCTAGACGAAGAACGTTTGTGTCTCTGCCCTCCAATAAAATTATTAACGAACAACTTGCTTAACTCCTCGAAGGATGTCACTGTGTTAAGAGGTATTTTGCTAAACCACACTCGTGCAGGTCCTTTGAGGGTAGTAGGAAAAGCTCTGCACATTATTTCATTCGGAACTCCTTGAAGGTGCATGGTAGTTTTGAAGGTGGCAATATGGTCAAAAGGATCCCGCGTCCCATCATATGAATCTAACGAAGGCATCTTGAACTTGAATGGCAAAGGGTGAGCATTGATGGAAGCCACAAAGGGGGAATCAGTCCTGTGAACTAAATCTTCTATAGGGTTCATTTTCCTCATATTCTCCCTCATCTCATCCATAACTCTTCTCATTTGATCCATTTCCCTTTCCAAATGAGGTACCTTCCATGAAGCGGTACCCTTTGACTGGCTTTCAGGTTCAACATTCCTTCCCTCTTCTTGACTCTGGGCCTGTCCTTCAGTGTTCCATTCATGACGCTGCTTCCTTAAATCAAGTTGTCTGACCAACTCTTGGTTCTGGCGGGTTAACTCCGCCATAGCAGCGGCCATGGATTGCATGTGTTGGACTGAAGATGGTTGCATGGTGGGTGCTGATTGACGGTCACGATGAGGGTTACTAGAGGCGTCCCTGCTTTGTTGAGGGCCTGGACTAGTAGCCCTAGATCTTGTCCGAACCATTTCAACCCTTTGTCGGAGAATGAAATCGCAGAACTCAACAAATTAAGTTCAAAGGGCGACAAATTTCCTTCCCCACAGACGGCGCCAACTGATATATCCTTGGAAATCAGTGGGCTGAAAGTCTCCGGGCGTTGATGATCTTGAAAGCAAAGTCCTGAAAAATCAAAGAAGATCAGAGAAGACCGGTGGTGGCCGGTCTTAAATCCTCCGATGGTAAAGTTAGTGGGTTGAAGTAGAAAAGAAAATACTTCTAGGACTTTACTATTTTTCTAGAAATATGTCTCAATGAATTACCTTTACGTAGAAGAGCCTTTATATAGTGTTTACCTGAGGCAGTTATTTCTCCTTCCGTTGTAGAGTTTGGAGGATTCAGAGATAACTTCCATAACTGCCGTGGAAGTTACCTCATCGGGACTTGTGTTCAACAGTTAATAGAAGGCTTGGTTCGCAACGACGTAACTCTTAGCTTTTGGAAGAGTTTAAGTCATCAGAGCCTAAGGTTTATAAACCTCGTCCGTCCATTACTAAGGACAGACGAGATTCGCTTCTGGTACCAGTCCCACGGTGGACGAGTAAACGAGGGACGAGTGTAAGAGGACGAGTAAAAGAGGGACGAGTGTAAGAGCCTCATTCCCTACTTTACACTTTGTCATGGACAGCCCATATGGATGAGACGAAACTTAGTGCGTTTTCTTTACACCATCACCATATATAAACACAATCATTATAAATGTCTAATACTAGAATATAATTTCATATACAAATACAATCATAATAAATATTTAATAATAATTATCATAATTACAGTAAGGGCGTGGTTTTGATTTCTAAGCCCAAATGATGAATGGGTTAAGGCCCAAAGAGCCCTACACAATGAATTTGTAGAGAGTAGGCTTAAAAACTAGGCCTCAATGAATCAGGCAACATGCACAATGGATCGGAGATATTAAGATAGCAAAGCAAGACAAGTTTAAATCAAGGAAATCATTCCTCGGCAACGTCCGAGGAGAATGATTCTTGAATTTAGTTCTTTTGGAATTGGATACAATTTCAGCTCTTGTTGCTACAATGTGTTCTCTACAGATTTTTTCGATTCCCTCTCCCTGGAGGGTCTCTTACATTATATAGCTCATTTTAGATGATCTTAGCCCTCCATTTGTTGATCGTCCAGGCACTTACTTGAGTACTTGTCCCATCAGACTCCTTCTCAAGCCCCTTGTGAGTTGGGGCAGTCAAGGTAGCACTGTTCAGGAGTTTTCTCCACATAAATGCAGCCAGGAAGTTTGGTGGGATGCATTAAATGTGATGGTAGCTACCATACCTTCAATCATGTCAAGGCTAACCCCCTCCTTGAAGCTCTTTCTCTACAATATGACATCCTCTGGTAACATGCCACTGATGTGGCCTTACTGTCCAAGCGTGTAGCCTCCTTGGCACGATAATGGACTCCTCGGCCATGGACACGACACGTGGCACAGGTACTTTATTTAAATTCTTGCGCCTCACAATTACCAATTTATTATTTAAGAAAAAAAAAAGAGAGATAAAAATCATAAAATTTGTCAAAAAGTAAATAACTATATATATATATAAGGGAAAACGTGGCCCCTTTGCAACCATCAAAATTTGACTTGATAAATTTGTAACGGGTCAACAAAGATGACTCAGAAATCCATATATATGGGGGAATATATTTGGCCAGGATCACAAGAATCACAACGAATAAATCAGAAGGAATAAAACCGTTTTCTTTTTTCTTCTTCTTAGGAGGTTCATTTCTAAAAGTCAGAGAACAATTTTTTAATTAAGGCACAACTTAAGGTTGAAGTGAGCAACAAAAAGGAAAATAATTTCTAAAAAAATAAATAAAAATAACCCAAAAAGAGCCATTCTTGAAGGTGAATTCAAGAGTTTTACTAAAATATACTGTGAGTGAGAAGATACGTATGCCCAAAACATGATATATTTTTCCTATGCTACACATACTTTATTGCCTCAAAAATCCCCCATGAAGGCAAACTCAGACTCCTCTCTCTCATCCCAAAATCTTCAAGCTCATCCTTTTCTCCTTTGATATGGGCCCAATTACATCTGACCCACCAAAGTCCCTCCCAGATTTCATCTCAATTTCTTGCCTCCCCATCAATATTAAGCAAAATGATAAATACCCATCTCAATAAAACCACCAAAAACAACAACAATAAAAAAATAATAATAAAAAGATAAAAAAAAAAAAAATCATCTCCAATTTGAAAAACACCCCCTAAATTGCCTCTAAATTTTTCTACCAAAGCCTTGCTTTTTGCTCTAACAGTGGCTACCAATGATTACAAGCAACATGTGCACCCAAAGAATGTGCTAGGCCTATATTGTTGCAAGGTCTATTTAACTCGTGGACATTGTTTTAAATTTGTGCAATGCTAAAGTGAGTGTCGCTCTCGGAATTGAGCTAGAACCACCGTTGGATCATTGATGAGCCTTTACTTTTCAACTTCATTACAAGATTTCTGGGATAAGAGGTAGAAAAATATTAAAATCTTGGTAAGCAATGTTCTGCTGCGTCACATAATATATAAATTAACCTGTACGTCGGCCTTTGAAAACGTGCTATTCAGACAAGAAAAACAGAAGTGGACCCACTTTCCTGCCGTGTCGGCGGCTTTCATAGTCTCTGACTCTCTAGAGGTCTCATGCACGAACGAGTTGCTATTGTTCTACGTCACACGTGTGGCTCCCGTGTGGGAACTGACGAACTCATGTGCTTTTTCTTAATCCATGGGGTGTGTTTGGTGGTGGAGTTTTTGGGTGAAAAAAAATGCGTTATGGGTTGGGTAAGTGGGTGTTGGTTGCATTGGGCTGTGGCTAGACCATTGACCATTGGGTTCGTGGTGGTCACAGCCTCTTGGTTGTTCTTTTCACCACTGGATGTCAAGGTTGTTGAGAAATGCAAGGTTATTGTGAAGTTTTTGAAGGGGAAGGTGTTATGGTCAGAAAAGTTTATAATTGGGATAATGGTATATAAAAGAAAAAAAAAATCAAAGAGTTTAGTTTTAGTTTCAATTGAATTAATTCCAATTTTTCATTAAGAGTTTTGTAGCTCAATTATCACTTTATAGTGTTTTCAATATAAATATTTAAGCCCATAAAAAAACATAGATATTTAAGATTCAAATTCACAAAATCCTATTGTAACTATTCAAATTATTATCAATATATATATATTAGGAGGATTTGGAAAATTAATTATTTTCTTTTTTTACTTTGAAAAATGTCCATAATTTAATTAATCTATCCTTATTTCTAAAACATATGAGATGAGGTTAAAATCATAAATAGAAAAATAAATTAAAAACAAAAAACCTATTAGCTAAAAACTTCCCACAATATAGTAGATAGATATAAAGTTCCTACCTAACGTTTAAAAACAAAAAACCCCACGTTGCTCTTAAAAAACAAACTACCCACGTCGCATAAAAAAAAAAAACTATATATATTGTAAATTGATAACTCTATGACATTATGTGACGTGTGAACTATATGAAAAGAGTTATAACAATTTTGATTATGAATGAAAAACTTGAAAACCTTACAATTTTTTGGCTAAGAAATATATGATAAAATCTTTTCAACAAAAAAAGGAAATATATTCATGTCTTGTTTTTTTTAGAAGAAAAAAGACTAGAAATTATCATTGAAGGAAGACTTAGCTATGATAAGCTAAAAGTACATTATTGAGGTGTAGATGAATCCTTCATCCACACGGATAGACCATTGATATGTCTAGTAAGGTTATAAGTTACATAATTATTACATATTCTACGAGTATGAGAATAACTAAGAAAACATAAAGCATTTGTATAATATTTAGCTTCAACAATAAAATGACCAAAGGATGCAAAATATTCTTCCTCACTATTAAGGACTTTTGATAATCATTAAATAAGGTGTTTGATGGTAAAGGGTAATAATTATGAAAATTATGGTTCAAATCCAAGTTTAAAAAAAAAAAAATTGCAATACAAGTAGAATTATAATGTTTTTCTTTCTCCCATTAATATGTGTGTGTGTGTGTGTGCGCGCATGTGTGTATGTGTGTATATATTGCTTTCACATCAATTAGGATTGGATTTGGGGCTTGACAGGAGTTGACCTATGATATCTTTAACATTACTCCCTCAAACTCAAGATAGAAGTCTGATGAAATCTTGAGTTTAGAATGTAAGCTTGTGAAGGCATTAAAGATGATCATGAGTGATTGGATTGAGATGTAAAATGTGCTACGCATAATGTTCAATAAATGATGCAAAATGTTGGTGATGGTAGTGAACAACAAAGACATGAATGACTGATGATGGCTACAAAGGCCTAATAACAGCTTGACTAGCGACCAAATAATGCTTGCTATGGTCGGAGGACGGCCACACTAGTGGATTGAGGAATGTTGGCAAAGGATGAAGTATGTGAGCAAGTTAGTGAATTTTACACAGATGAAACCCAAAAAGAATGAGTGATAGGCCAAGTTGTATAACTTAAAAGCCTCAAATAGGAAAGTGGACCGCAAAACGAAAATCTACATGAAAAACAAAGTGGAAGGTTCCTTGTACAGAGAAAAATAGTGGTAAGAAGTGGTTAGACAAAGACAGTCAAAAACTGAGGCAAACAATGTTTGGTGGCGAGCTGCTTGAATCTAGAATAGGCTACAGAAAGTGACTTTGATTCCTTGTTGAAATAAAATGATGAATAATAAAATACTTAAAGAGACTAAGTGGAAGTAAGAGAAAAAAAGTGAGAGAGAGAGAGAATGGTGTTTGGTTCAAGAATTTTCATCACTCAATTTTCACTTTTCATCACTCAATTCTCAAATTTTATGGGCCCCACCTTAAGGATGCTTGTTTGATTCAATTTTTTATCTCAATTTTCATGACTCATTACTCAAAAAAATTGAGTTAAGAGTCAAGAAAACTGAAAACAACTTTTAAGAGTTTTCAAAAACTAAAAATTGAATTATGGGATATGAGTGATAGGTTCTGAGAGATGGTTTAACCAAACAGGTGTGGTTTAATATGACGAGAAAGTATACTATGTTTCGGTAATACCAACTCAGCATCTGTTTTGGTATTTCCTACCCAATAAATGAGTGACACCTGTTTCAAAAAACTACATCAGACTACTCCAATAAATTAATCACAATCTTCTATATTATCAGGAAGATAAATTAATCATTTATTGGAGTAGTCTGATGTGATTTTTTGAAACAGGTGTCACTCATTTATTAGGTAGGAAATACCAAAACATATGCTGAGTTGGTATTACCGAAACATGGTATACTTTCTCCAATATGACGACTTGTTTTCACAAATGAAAGCCTTTAGTGAATACATATTTACTATTACAATGTGTGTATTATATAAGAGCTTTACCATCAGGTGTGCCAAATGCCAAATATTTGGCATTTGGCATTTGGCACACCAAACACCAAAAACAGACCATTATGAGGTGTGTCAAATGCCAAAAAGTTTTGGCATTTGCTACAGTACGCCCTTATGTTTGGAACGGTATGGATGAAAATTGTAAAAGTTTTAATATTTTTTATTCTTACTTTTCTCTCTCCTCTCTCACCTGTCTTTTCTCTCTCCCATCTACTTGAGTCTTTCTTCCTCACTCATTCTCACTCTCAGCTTCTCATTTCTTCCTTTCTCTAGAGCACACCGCTATCCTTATCTGCCGCTGATCTCACCAAGTAGCAGACCTCACCAAGCCACCGCTGATCTCACAAAGTAGCAGACCTCAACAAGCCACCGCCTAGTCATGACCCACGAACCCAACCACAAACACAGCCACATCGACCCATCCCAACTACCACAAGTCTTCCCACCATATCCACAGCAACCCATGGCCTGATCAACAACCCACAACCCAATTGGAACCCATCCTAACCGCGATAAGCCGACCCACAACATCCATAGCAACCCATGGCCTGATCGCCATGCCACGCCACCGTCATCACACCACACCATGCCGCCAAGCTTGCGGTGCCATCCACCATGTCATCGGAGCCTCCCACCATTGGATCTCTCTCAATCGGCTTGCAGTGGTGGGTTTTGCTTTTGGGCTTGTTTGACTTGGGATGGGTTTTGAGGTTTGTGACTGTGGTGGGTTGTGATAGTGGTACTATGGTTGTGGTGGCAAATTGGTAGTTGTGGTGGTGATTATTGGGTGGTTGTGGTGGTTATTTTTTGGGTTGTGGATTTTTTAATTTTTTTTATAAGGTAGTGTTGGTGGATGTGGGTTTGTGTTGGTGGTGGCTTGTCAGTGTTGTTGTGGTAGTGGTTGTTGGTGGCCATTGTTGCGGCAGTGGTGGTTGTGCCGTTGTTGTTGTTGATGATGAGGAGGAGTTAATATATTATTTTAATGTGTTGTAAATATTATTTTATTATATAGAATTGAAGAATAAAACATGTGATGAATGAGATATTGTAAAATGATGTGGCAAAATATTAAAGTAGCCTTTTGGTGTATCAAAATGACATTTTTTTTTATAGAAGAGCTGATGGGAATGCTCTAATAAACCCATTGTAGTAGGTATTTATAGTAGGTTAAATTTTAAACTAATACTTTCCCAAAAAGAAAAAAAGAAAAATCTCAAACTAAATCTTTTTTTTTTTTTGAGAAACCTGCTTCTATATTAAAAACTGAAATCAGCCAAAATCGACTAAAAGTACATCAACGACTTGTAGTGAAACATACTCCATCTACACAAAAAAACCATCAATAAGTCTCGCATGTTTTGCTAAAAAATGAGCAACTGAGTTACCTGACCTACGGGTGTGAGAAAAGGAAACACAATTGCAAAAGGGTAAATAATGCTTAATAGAAGAGATTAAATGGCCAAAAGATGAGAAAGACTCCTCTCTCTTTCTTAAGGCAGAGATGACCATCTTTGAATCTCCCTTAACAATAAAAGAGGTAGGTTGAGGTCCATAGCCAATGTGATAGCTCGGACTGCTGCTAGAGCTTCGACTTCATCTGATGAGGATGGGAGCTTGATTTTCTTCACCAAGAAAGCAATCGCCTTCCCTTGAGAGTCACGGACTACCACTCCCACCCCTGCCTCCTCTGTATCAACAAACACTACCCCATCAAAATTAATCTTCAGAAGTTGCGGAGGAGGGGGCTCCCACTTGGGTCTTAATCTTTGGGTTGGAGACACCTGTATCTGAGCTACTGGTTGCACCTGTGTAAATTCTTGGAGCATTTGTTTGGCTGAAGAAAGGACCTGAGATAGCGGGTAGGGCTTGCTGCTAGTTCGAAGTTGATTGCGCTGAGACCATCTCGTCCATGCAATTACCGCGAACAGTTCTGGATTCCTTCTGATGAAAATTTAGACCCCTTAAACAACCAGATTGCGTAGCCTAGATTAATTAGCCAAGTTGTTACTTAGTCAAATTATGCAATTCTAGGTTAAAACAATCAAATAATCATATCAAACATATAAAGCAGCAGAATAATAAATAACATAATGATATGATCACCCAGGAAATCACACGGTAAAAACCTGGGGAGGATTTGACCCACCGATCCTCAAGGCAAACTAGAATTCACTATGAAAGAATTGAAGTTCTTACAAAAGGACTACAAGCTCCCCGCTTGACTTCCTAATACTACCCACCAGTAGAACTTACTGACACGACCACGTGCAAGCTCCGAATCCACGGACTTCTTCTTTCTTGAATTCCTCAATCAGCTACAAGCTCCCCGCTTGTTTTTCTTTTAAGTTCAAATGGTTGCAACTATAATGATCTTCAAGATGTTGAAATCATTTCTACCTTGAAAACCCTAAGTTTTTTGTAAAGGAAGGCTCTTCAAAGATCTCACACGAGATTCACACAAAACAGCAATGTATGAGCAACAAAGCAATATGGACAACCTTTAAAAACGTGGCTAGGGTTTAGTTTATATACCTAGGGTAAAAACATAAAACCCTAAACGTTTAATGAAGTAGGGCTGAGTTGGAAATTCTGCAGAAAAATCAACCTGTGCGATTTTCGATCGATCGAGTCTATTCTTCGATCGATCGAGCCAGGCCGAAAGTCCCAAGTACTTCTGCAGCCACTCGATTCCAACTTTACAATCATAAACCAACTTTGAGCAAGCCTAAACAAGACTAAATACATTGTTTTGATCATGGTTTGCCAACATTACAAATTAGAGTTCTAAATACATAAAATCCTAAGACCTTAGAACCTAACAAACTCCCCCTTTGGCAATCCGTGACAAAACCCTAATTAAAAGCTCAAAGTTTTACAAGTAAAAAGCCCTTTACAAAGATAATGCTCATAAATTCAAATTCAGCCTAACTACTATCCATCGGTTGCAAGTGTAGACAGCAGCTTAGTTGAATCAACCTGTATATTCCTGAAACACTCAACAAACACATAAACGCATGTGTGACAGAAAAGAGTAAAACAACAGGTATAACATTCTTGTAAGATTCACACAACACAAAATAAAGACATATATGAATGATCAACTCATAAATATAAATCAATACGCAGTGAATCACAAAGCAAATCACAAAGCAACAAGAATCAATAAAAAATAACATGTATATCAAACAATGTTACTCCCCCTAACATGAATATCCCCAAAAAATGATATACAAAGTGAAGCACCTAGATACAATCTAAAAACTCCACAAGCTCCTCAAAACAAAAAAACAAAAAGTCTCAAAAAGTCTCCCCTTAACTACAAAAACTCCTCTCTACAAGTCAAAACTCCACTCCCCCTTTTTGTGACGGAATGCCAAAGGGAAATCACAAGTCGCCATCAAAAGGAGGTGGTGAGGGTGAATGAAGACGCGCAAAATCAGCTCGAAGAGCACGAATCTCATCTAGCAAGTCCACCAAAATCTGACCATGAGCCGCCTGAACGGTCATGACAGTCTCCAGAGTACGACGAACATCAAAGTCGGCCGAAGGAGGTGGAGGAACATCAGCAGCAGCAGCATCATCACGAACTGGATCAGAAACATCCTCACCAGCAAGACCTGTAGCAGAAGAAGAAGGAGGTGCGCTACCAGACGGCTCAGACCTAGGGTGTTTAGAACCAGCTCGAAGATGAGCGGCCCTCTGTCTAAGAAAAGACGCACCTATGGGAGCAATCACATGAACTGGCTCAGAGGAAGGAAAGCCACTAAGATTAAGATAAAGAAGAATCCTATGAATGAAAATAGGATGTACAAGAGCATGAGAAGTGGATGAACTCCTATAAACATCGTTCAAAGAACGAAGAAAAAGATGGGGAAAACTAATAGGAGCATCAGTAACCAAGGCGTACAAAAATACACACCTCTCAAGAGGAATGGTGTGAACATGAGAAATGGGTCAGATAGAATGACAAGCTATCCTAAAGAATAGATAGTGTAACCCGGAGAGCTCAGCAGAAGTGATCCGAGGATCAGAACCCCACTGGACAGTAGTCCTAGTAATGTAAGACAAAACATCGCTCAGCTCGGGAGACTCGTCATATGGATAGACAGGATGCAGGACCAATGGTACCTCTAGAGCATCAGCCACTATCTGAGGAGTAATGGTGTACTCTACGCCTCGTATCCAACTCTTTACTAAAGTGTTGGAATCATAGATGCGGATAGAGATGTTCGAATAGAACTCTCTAATCAAGGCAGAAGGTGGAGGAGGATTAGAAACATCCACCAAAGGTAACCAGCCCCGACGCTCAAAGTTTGCCCTAATGGCAAGATCAAGTTCATCTAAGTGAACAGAACACTCAGCCCATATCTTTCTCCTAACGTTCAGCTTCTCATAAATCTCTTGGTTTTTCTCACTCGGAAACTTCTCACGGTCAAAGGAAGGAGGGGACGGAGAAGAAGAAGGAATAGTCCTACGGGCTCTAGTTTTCCTAGGCATGATGCTAAGGAAAGGACAGAGACACAAAGAGAAAATCAAAAGAAACACAAGAAAAAAAACAAAACCAAGGGCAAACTGCAAGTTAGCACAAAAATCAATAAAATGAAAATCTATATGATGCATGAACAAATACAATGCCATGATGCATGTACTAATGCAGTAAGCAATTAAGTTTAATTGAGATTAAATTGACAAAATTGGCTTGAACAGGGAATTTCTATCAAAAACCCCAAAAATTGAAAACCACTTGTTGAAAGTTTTGTAACAAATTGATGAATTGAGCATTACAAGACACAGCACATAGATTATAATGCTTAATTACATCAATACAACAAGCCAATTTCAGCAAATTCTACCCAATTTAACAAAAACCCCAAATCGGATCAATTAGAAACCCTAGAATTTTCAAATTTTCACCAAACTCAAAATTGATCAAATTAACAGGTAAGAATCATGTTTATGATGTGTCCCCACAAAAACCCAATGATCAATTGCATAAAATAAGGCTTGAATCAACAGAAAATCCCAAAAATGTAAAGTCCGAAAATCTCCCTTAAATGCATGGATTTATGCATGAAATCATGAAAATAAAATCAAAAGGAAGGGCAAAAGAGTCTTACCGGCTTGAGGAAAGAGATTCTTTGCAAAAACTTCGGAGGAAAACGACAAAAAATGGAACTATTGAGTTTGCCTCGCCGGAGAGAGAAAGAAAAAGTTTGAAAAAGATTTGAAAAGTGTTTGAAAAAGTCAGATCTGATCTTTTAAAAAAGATTTTCCACGATCTTCGATTGATCGAAAATTACATTCGATCGATCAAATGAACCAGTCATTTTGAAACAAACTAGAGCACTTTTTCGATTGATCGAAAATCACATTCAATCGATCGAAACAAACAGTCATTTTGAGACAAATTAAAACACTTTTTCGATTGATCGAAAATTAGACTGGATCGATCGAACTGGGTAGAGGCTCACTAAATTTTGAAAAAAAAACACAGTTTTGAAAGACACAAACCTAATTTTGAAAAACAACTCCTCAAAGCATTAAACAATGAAAGCAAAATGCATGAGTATGAGATGGAATGCTTTTTCAAAAACCCAAAATTTTAAACCCAATTTTCTCCAAACAAGTTTCAATCATTCTCCCATTGAATTTTCTCAAGCAACAAATATGTTGTGCACAAATCTCAAGATATTCTCAAACTTGGTTGGTCAGACCAAAAACACACACACTAGCATGTACAGTGTTTAACAAATAGTAACTTGTGTAGTGTGTGATACTAGCAGAAAACTTGAGATACATGTGAGGTGATATGTGAATAGCAATCAAACACAAAGTCTACACAATTCATCACATAGAATTTAAAAGAGACTATCACCTAAAGAGTTACATCCTATAACTCCCACATCTCCTAAAACAAAAGCTTGCAATCAAGTAAGTTTCTTGCATTTATGCCTCTTATTTGTATGAATTGGCATTCAGCCTAATAGTACACACCGGTTTGAATTAAGTGAATTGGCATCAAGCCTAATAGTACACACCAGTTTTAATTTAATTGAGGCTTCACCTTATGTTCTTTTTGTGCATGTGCTACACTTTCTCGAGCACAAAATCTTATGATATGCACTAAGGTGTTCATGATTGGCTAGTGAACAGTGGTGAGATGGTTATTTATGCCTTTCTCAAAAGAATTAAGTCCGACAGTCAAATAACATATGACTTCATGATTAAGACAAAGTGATTAAAAACCACACACATCTGTCCCACACAACATGCACTACAAAGTTTCAACTAGTCAAGTGCAATGAATAAGTTCATCAAAGTTAAACAAGATACACAAGACATGACATGTGTAAAAAGATAGACCAACCTTGTTTTTCAAAAATCAAGAAGGATAGTGTCAAACATAATTTTTGCTTTCTCCTTTTCCCTTTTTTTATTTTTTATTTTTTATTTTTATTAAAAGAGAAAACAAATAAATCCTAGAATGAAATGCATGAATGTAATGCAATGCAAGTCCTAGAACAAAAAAAACACAAAAACCAAAGAACAATGGTCACAAAAGAATAGAGCAATGAAGCACAAGGACCATGTCAGAAAGACTCAGTTAGTTCGAGTCTTTTGCATCCAAAACTTTTTAGATGCACCACAAGTATTGGAGTTCTTATTCACATTCGAGTGATTCCCAACTCCAGAATTGGAATAAAGGTTTAACACTTTTACCAATTCACCAATTAGTGCCATAGGATCTTGTGCTTGAGGCACAGACACTTTTGGTTTATTTGCTCTCTTATCAGCTTGAAACTTGTAACAGTTAGGACGAATGTGTCCAGACTTACCACAATAATGACAAACCCAAGCAGGTTTACCATGCATCTTGTCCTTAGATTTGGTAGGCTCCTTAGGTTTAGATTCTCTCAAATCAACCTTAATCTTCTTAGGAGGTGAAACTTCTACAGGTTTGACTACCTCACTCACAGGTGGTTTGACAGTTTCACTCACAGCCTCACTCGCAGAAGGTTCAGAAGAAGATGCAGGAACAAAATTCGTGGAGTGTGGTGTAGAATCAAAGATGCTTTCAACATATCCCAAACCAGATTTATCAGAAGGATACTTTTGAACATTCAGCATGTGATCAAGTTTAGAACTAGCAGATCTAGCAACAGATAAATCATGTTCCAAAGTTCTAACTTTATCAAGCAAAAGCATGTTCTCAGATTTAACATTATTCAAAAGCTCATTAGCATCAAATAGTTTAACAAGCAAAATTTTCTTTTCAAGCTCAAGAGAATCAATTTTCTTTAGGCCAAGATCAACTTTCATAGCATCCTTTGCAGCAACTTTGCAAAGTTTGTTGTAGGCCTCTTGAAGATCTGCATCTTCAGAGAGTTCCCCATCAGAAGGGTTCTCCTCAGCAGATATGCTTTCATTGACTATAGCAGTAGCCGTGAAAGCAATGAAGTTTCCATCCTCGTCACCACCGGACTCATCATCAGAAACCTCATTATCACTAAGGGTTACAGCCATAGCTTTACCCTTAGTCCTCAAGAATGTAAGACATTCAGATTTCACATGACCATACCCTTGACAGTCAAAACACTGAGGACCCAAAGAGTTATTTGAAGATTGACCAACTTTTTCTTTAGGTTTTTCAAAGTTATTAACCTTAGTGGGATCATTCTTCCTAAAATTTCTAGGTTTAGCAGTGTAAGTACCTCTTGCCTTTCTATTGGTATTCCTAAGAAAGTTCTTAAAGTTTTTGGCAAGATAGGCAATCTCTGTAGCAGAGAGCTCATCATTAAATCCACCACCATCAACATCATCAACTGATTTAAGAGCCATTGATTTGGATTTGTTCACTTTAGGTAGGTCAGACTCATAGGACTGAAGAGATCCTACAAGCTCATCAACAGGGATGGAGTCCACATCCTTGCTTTCAGTGATGGCAGTCACTTTGGGTCTAAAGTTTTCAGTTAAAGATCTAAGTATCTTCCTAACAATTTTAGGTTGATCATAGATATCACCCAAATTAAAAGCAGAATTGACAATATCATTTAATTTAGCATAGAATTCATCAAAAGATTCATCATCAGACATTCTAATGCTTTCAAATCTAGAAGTCAATTGTTGCAATTTATTGATCTTAACTGCCTTTGTGCCTTTATGCACAGTTTGGAGGATTTTCCAAGCAATATGAGCAACCTCAACATTAGAGACCCTCTTAAATTCCTCCATAGAAACAGCATTGAAGATGGCATTCATAGCTTTGCTATTGAAGCCTGCTGCTTCTTTTTCAGAAGTTTGCCACTCACTCACAGGAGTAGTGGGCTTCTCCCATCCGTATTCAACGAAATTCCAAACCCTTTCATCAATGGATTTCAGGAATGCTTTCATCCTTACTTTCCAATAAGCATAGTTGTTCCCATCAAAGTGAGGAGGAACAAACAGAGAGTGTCCATGCTCCATGACAACAGGGGTCAAGGATCAGCTCAGAGATAAAAAAAATCTCAAATAAAAGAGCTACCTGCTCTGATACCACTTGATGGAAATTTAGACCCCTTAAACAACCAGATTACGTAGCCTAGATTAATTAGCCAAGTTGTTACTTAGTCAAATTATGCAATTCTAGGTTAAAACAATCATATCAAACATATAAAGCAGCGGAATAATAAATAACACAATGATATGATCACCCAGGAAACCACACGGTAAAAACCTGGGGAGGATTTGACCCACCGATCCTCAAGGCAAATAAGAATTCACTATGAAAGAATTGAAGTTCTTACAAAAGGACTACAAGCTCCCCGCTCAACTTCCTAATGCTACCCACCAGTAGAACTTACTGACACGACCACGTGCAAGCTCCGAATCCACGGACTCCTTCTTTCTTGAATTCCTCAATCAGCTACAAGCTTCCCGCTTGTTTTTCTTTTAAGTTCAAATGGTTGCAACTATAATGATCTTCAAGATGTTGAAATCATCTCTACCTTAAAAACCCTAAGTTTTGTGTAAAGGAAGGCTCCTCAAAGATCTCACACGAGATTCACACAAAACAGCAATGTATGAGCAACAAAACAATATGGATAACCTTCAAAAACGTGGCTAGGGTTTAGTTTATATACCTAGGGTAAAAACATAAAACCCTAAACGTTTAATGAAGTAGGGCTGAGTTGGAAATTCTGCAGAAAAATCAACCTGTGCGATTTTCGATCGATCGAGTCTATTCTTCGATCGATCGAGCCAGGCCGAAAGTCCCAAGTACTTCTGCAGCCACTCGATTCCAACTTTACAATCATAAACCAACTTTGAGCAAGCCTAAACAAGACTAAATACATTGTTTTGATCATGGTTTGCCAACATTACAAATTAGAGTTCTAAATACATAAAATCCTAAGACCTTAGAACCTAACACCTTCCATTCTCCAACACGAAGTGAGCGAGCTCATAGAAATTAGAAAACTTCTTAGACCTGCAAAACAGCCACAACGTGTCAGCTTCCCATATGGCCAAGAGTTCAGGACAGTTCCACAAAGCATGGTAACCATCCTTGGCCTCCAAGTTGCACTGGCAACACACGTCTTCAGCAATGTCTTTTCTGCAAATAAGATTATAAGACTTGTAATACAACTAAGGTTTTTTTTCTTGTACACTAAGTAGGATTGGATTAGGATTTGTTTACTTGCATACCAAATAAGATTGAATTTGAATCTTGAGTAAGAGCTGGACCTTAATTTATCTTTATAAAATCAGAAATTGGTCAGCGTTAGATATATGGCATTTGCTTTTTTTTTTTGAGAGTCATATATGGCATTTGCTTGGCTGTGCTAATGATGGAAAGATGAATACGGCCGGTGCCCATATACAAAAAAGTTTATTTAACTTTAATCCATATGAATAACAATATAACATAACACATAACAATATCACGTCCAGTTCATCAAAAAAAAAAAAAACAATATCACGTCCAGGGGTGGAGGGCAGGGGGGCCATGGGCCTTTCAAAAATCCTCCCTCCCTCTTGTATTTTTGAAAAAATATATAAAATTTTGGACATGAAATTTAAATAATGCCTCCTAGATTTTTACTAAAAATATATAATGCATTTATATAGTTGACTAATGCATTTTCTTCCCTTTAATTACTCTTATATCACACATATATAGCTCATCAAATCGAAGTGTATTTAATGTATTCTGTAAGGACCAGATTTGAGTCCCTAGCCCAAAAGGTGGATGAACTTAAGTCTAAAAAGCCCAAAACAACAAATTTGTAGAGAATGAATTGGAAAACTGGGCTCAAATGAATCGGACAAACACTAAAATAGATTCAAATGACAAGGGAATGGAAAATAGACTAGTTTATATTGAAGAAAAATCGTTCTCGGCACAGTCCAAGGAGATCTGTTCCGATATATTTCTCACAGGTTTGATTACACAGTTAGTTCTTGGTGCTATGGTGTTTTCTATGTATTTTTCTCGATCTCCTGTCTCATTGCCTCCTTCTTCTCACAAACGCCTCTTTCAATAACTTATGGGAGGTGTTGATGGGACAAGTATCAACACTAACTATCTGGCATGCACGTGGAAGGTGGAGATGAAAAGGAAAGATAGTATGAAAAAAGAAGGAGGCAATGAGACAGGGGATCGAGAAAAACACATAGAAAACACCATAGCACTAAGAACTAATTGTATAATCAAACCTATGAGAAATATATCGAAACAGATCTCCTCGGACTATGCCAAGGACGATTTTTCTTCAATATAAACTAGTCTATTTTCCATTCCCTGTTAATTTGAATCTATTTTAGTGTTTGTCTAATTCATTTGAGCTCAGTTTTCCAACTCATTCTCTATAAATTCATTGTTTTAGGTTTTTTGGGCCTAAGTCCATCCACATTTTGGGCTAGGGACTCAAATCTAATCCTTACATATACCATACATGATTTAATTATGTTCTATTTTTATTTAATTGACTTTTTATATTTTTAGTCATATCAAGTTTTTGAGAGAATAAAGGTAGACTTACTTGATGTTAATATTTTTTTAAAATAAGAAAATATCATATGTTAAATCAAAATTAGAAATATTCTTATTATATAAGTAATAAATAAATATAATATACTTATAAAAATTAAAAAATTATAATAGATATACACACACTATTTGTGTGCTATTCTTTGGAATTATATATATATAACTTGATCCCTCTCTATAAAAAATTTATAGCTTTGCCACTAATCATGTCTGGAAAGAAAATAATCTTAGATAGAGTATATTTGATAGCTTTTTTTTTTATTATTTATTTTTTTAAATAAAAGATAGGTAAGCTGGTTGATAGCTTTTTATTTTTTTAGAAGCAAACTTATGATAGCGACGTGTTTCAATCAGAACAATCTCTCTAAATCCTCTAACAATGGTGTAAAGAGAACCAAATGTTAGTGGGGTTATTGACTTATTGTATCAATGTCTAATACTATATTTAGTTCTATATTATATGACAAATATGTTTCCTTTCTAGGGAAGTCTTTATATAGTCTTTTTCTTCTTCTTTTTTGATAGGAGATATTGATTTTTTCTTGAGTCATTGTCCGGTTTTGGTACAATAGCGAACTCATTATTTACGCGAACATTGTGAAGTTTTCAACTGTACAATATTCTGCCAAAATGCTAGTTAGTTAAAAATCATGTGAAATTAAATATAATTTAAAAATCATAAAAATAAAGTATGATTAAAATTTAATTACCTTAATTACTTGATGAAAGTAATTCATTTTTTTAATGAAAAAAAAAGTAATTCATGTAATTAAGGATGGGCATTTCTTGCTATAAAATATTGTGAAGATGATTAAGATAATTTTAAAATTAAATAAAATTTAATGGACCATTTGGTAATATGATTTTAATATGAGTAATGATTTCAATATTGAAAATATTTGTAACGAAAATACATTATAAATCACGTACTTTTTTTTTGATGAAGAAAAGCTCTTGATAACCTAATATAAATAACCTATAAGATGCTAGAAAACCCACCTTTTTCTAGCCGAATTATTCTGATGGAGAAGATGTTACATCTTGTTTTCTATTATATTTTGTATCTTATGAGAACTTCTTCTTCTTCTTTTTTTGGGAAGGGAAAAGGTAAAAGCATCTTATGAGAACTTATATGGTTCTCAATACATTTAACTTGTTTTAAGAAAATCATCCCAGTTAATGCCTAGGCATCTATCTAAGAAAAGTTTTGAATATACTAATTTTAGTTTATATACTTTTTCTTTTTGTTAGTCGGCACTTCACAAAAACCTTGGTAAGAAGTAAGAACATAATCCAAGAGCTTCAACCATCCATCCCACATTCCAATCCCCAATCCGAAAAGAATATTGGACTCCCTATTATATGTACTTGCATTTTTAATGGAAGGATTCCGGCTCTTCCAATTATCAGTAAACTATTCGGTACTATTAGGATAATGTTTTCTCATCTCCCATAATAGTAATCTCCATATTCTCAAATTAAATATATATATTGTTTTGAGAAGTATTACGTCCATAATATTTTCACAACAAAATCATAGATGGTACGCTATTATTAGTTCAAATTTAAATTTACCAATAAAAGTATTATTTTTGCCCACCAATAATAACCGGTAACAACTTGCCACTTATGATTTGTTGTGAAATCGTTGTGAACATAGCATTTCTCTTTTGTTTTTGATAGATTTATGTTTCATTTTTTTAGGTAAAAAACTAATTTTTTAAAAAAAAATTATTTCAATTGAAAATATTATTAAGGAAAACTATGGGTCCGTTTGGATACAACTTATTGTTGCTGAAAACTGATTGTTGCTAAAAACACTTTAGCAAAATAATTTTTAAATGTATAAATAGTGCTGTGGAACTCATTTTTAATATTTTTTAATGCGTGAACAGTGTATGCACAGTGCATGAATAGTACATACACTGTTCATGAACAGTAAATATTGGTATCAAAGTCAACAAATGCGGGCCCAAAAAAAAAAAAAAAAGAGAGGAGAAAACGCGCTGCATAAAACACAACGCCATATTAATTGATATCCAAACCGGCACTATATGTTTGTCAATGTTTGGTTTCGTTGTATTCTTGAAAATGCTAAAAAAAAAAAAAAAAAAAACCAATTTAGGGACCAAAAAGCCTTTGGCCTTGAATTTTTTTAGGGTAAGTTGCAAATTACACCCATAAAGTTTGAGGGTATTTGGATTTTACACCTTAAAGTTTTAGAATTTGGATTTTTATCCCTTAAGTTTGAGGATGTTTGGATTTTACACCCCAAATTCTAAAACTTCAGAGCGTAAAATTTAAATACCCCCAAACTTTATGGAGTAACCCTAAAATTTAGGGTATAAAATTTAAATTCTAAAAAATCAGAGTGTAAAATCTAAACACCTCCAAACTTCAGGGATAAAATCTAAATTCTGAAAATTTATGGTATAAAATCCAAACACCCTAAAACTTTAGGGGTGTAATTTGCAATTTACCTTTTTTAATAATATGTATAGTTCAAAGTTTCATTTTTTTATTTTTGGTTTATTGAGTAAAGTTTAAAGTTGAATTTTCTAAAGTTAAACCTAAATCCCTCTCAAAAATTATGTTGGCTGAAAGATATTCAAAAAAAAGAAAAAAAAAAAAAAAGCCAACTAGCCCATACTTATGGCCCCTTAAAAAAACCTTTTTAATAAATACTTAAACTCAAGTAGTGCTATTGTATTGGAGGTGTCAACCATCTTAAGAAGTGTTTTCAATCATTTATGCAAAGACCACCAATACCTCAAGGTCCTCAATGCTACCCACAATGGCTTTCATCTCCATCCCTCGTCTCAATCTCTCTTAAATTAGTTTCATAACAATAAATAAATAAAAAATAATGGATCAATCTTATTCATAATTTTATTTTCTTGGTACCAGATACTTAAACTTTGGGATTGAAAAATATTTTTTTTCCCCTTAACAGAGGCTAACAATGTTTGTATGTTTGGGTGCTAACATGGCTAAGATAATGGGAAATAAATTATTTACTGAACATATACTTTTTATTATTATATAGTTTTGGTGAGTAAAACATAACATTGAGTAGTTTTAAATATGGTTGAATTAAAATATTTATTTTCATGTCAAATTGTTTTTTTCATCTCCTTCACTCGTATCAATCTCTCTTAAATTAGTTTCATAACAATAAATAAATAAATACATAAATAATGGATCAATCTTATTCATAATTTTATTTTCTTGGTACCAGATACTTAAACTTTGGGATTGAAAAATATATATATTTTTCCCTTAACAGAGGCTAACAATGTTTGTATGTTTGGGTGCTAACATGGCTTAGATGATGGGAAATAAATTATTTACTGAACATATACTTTTTATTATTATATAGTTTTGGTGAGTAAAACATAACATTGAGTAGTTTTTAAATATATTGAAATTAAAAATAACAGAGGCTAACAATGTTTGTATGTTTGGGTGCTAACATGGCTTAGATGATGGGAAATAAATTATTTACTGAACATATACTTTTTATTATTATATAGTTTTGGTGAGTAAAACATAACATTGAGTAGTTTTAAATATAGTTGAATTAAAATATTTATTTTCATGTCAAATTGTTTTTTTTTTTTTTCAATTTCTCAAATTTACATTTTTCTCTACTTGTTATGGTCATCAATTCACCATTTTTTAGGGTTCTCATAAAAAAAATTCTTAATTTTTTGAGTTTGGAATTAGATGCTAGATATGACATAGTGACACAATTTTGTTTGTGTATGAAAATTTAGGGTATTATATATTTATATTGCTTTAAGGTTCGTTTGGTTGGAGGATGGAAAAGTGGGTGATAGAAAATATTTAATTTTTCCTAATGTGTGTTTAGTTGAGTGGATGAAAAAGTGAAAGGATGAATTTTTTTTTTTTTATTGCAAAGAAAATTGAGAGAATAAAAAAAAATGGTATTTATATAAATTTACTCTCATGCCTCTATTACATAAAATAAAAAATAGTTTAGAATAAAAAAAACCTACTATTTAGGAAAAAAAAAGAAAAAAGAAAAGAATGTTTAATGTTGAAAAATAAAAAAAAGAAAACTAACGTGTGGGGGGGGGGGGGAGGGGCAGACGGGTAATTTTCCATCTAAGCCTACTTTCCCCCATTTTCTCCACAATTTGTGGAGAAAACAAAATCTCTCAAAATGTGGGGAAAAAGAGAAAACAAAATCACCTCACCAAAGTCACCCTCTCCAATCAAACACTTCAACTATTCATTTTCTCTTCTCATTTTTCATTTCCAAAATAACCTCAGTCAAACGGACTCTTAGAGTCATTGAAAATTACTGCATAATTTTGTATGAAAATCAATTATAGAGGATTTTCATTATTTTAAGTTGAAATGTATTAAAAAAAATAATTAATGTACCTTTTTAAAAAAAATAAATATTTTGTTAGCACTAAATAAATGTTAGTTTTATTTTTATGTATTACTTTAGTATTGAATCTTATCATTAATTCTCATTCTAAAATGCTGGTGATTATTTTATTCATACTTTGATTTCTCAAAGATTAAATCTTATTTTCGTTCCTGCCACAAAATAAACAAAAAAAATAAACTAGATTCGTTTAATTATGCTACTTAGTAGATTGTTTTAAACTTTTAATGCATTCCCTTCCTATAAAAAAAAAAAAAAATCTAGTTTTAAATCTAAAAAAAAGAAGAAAACTATATAAAAAAAGCATGGGATTGATAATTTGTGTGCATCCACAGTTCCAAATCCAAACCTTATTTTCTCTACTCAAGGCAAAGTAACATACACACCCCAAAACGACATCGTTTATGGTATTACTATTAATCCCCACCAAAAGACAGAGTAAAAAAAAAAAAGGGCATCTATTGCTGACGTGTCTCAATCTCAGCCGTAACTTCACTCATTATCTAGGGATGAGTAGGACTGAGATGTAGACAAAAGCTTCACTCTCACACCCACTTCACAATTTCCTCAAAACCCAGTGCCACTCTTTCAATTATCCATTTTTCTCTTTTTTATTTTTATATATTTTATGGGGACCAATTTACCCTTCCCCTAAACAACGCCATTTGTGTATATCTCGCCGCCGTTATTGGTAGGAATGGGGACCAAAGAAGTTGTGCCAGGGGTGGAGGTGAGAGCTTGGAGGCTTAGGCGCATGAATAGGCGGCGGAGTTGAGAAGCGTTCGTGTGCGGGTGAGCCTGTGAGTTTCTTAACTAGTGGTTGATGCTGCTATTGCTATTACTGTTGTTGTTCTTACTGCTGTGTTTGTTGTAGTTGAATCTGTGGTTGTGATTGTGGGGGATTGGGATTAAGGTTTTGATTTGGAGTTTGAGTTTGATTGTGAATCAAAAGGAGTTTTTTTTTTTTTTTTTTTTTTTTAATGATGGGTTTGGAGATCTTGTGAGAAAGCTTGTTGAGGTGTTTGTTGGTTGAGAAAATAAAGGAAATAAGAAATTAAAGGCCGTTTGTTGGCTGAGAAAAAAAAAAAAAACGTATCGAACGGACTGAGCAATCGGTGGGTTCAACCAGCAGTGATTATCAAACGGACTGAGCAATCAGCGACTCCAAAGCGTAGATCGGTGGCAAGAAATCAAACTCACTCCAGTGCTGCCGCCACTCAGTTGAGAGATCCTTTCTCTCCCTTCCGGTGAGTTTTCATTACACGTGCGTCACGTGATTAACTAACGTAGTTTAAACAGTAAACTAACAGATGGCTCTATTTGACAGTTGTGTGAAATTTAAGGAGCAAATTGGTTAAAATAAAAGTTGAGGGGTGTTTTGGCTACTTCCTCAAAGTTCAAGGGTGTTTGGTTATTTTTTTCCCTATACAGTACTACCAAACCAAAAAAATAAAAAATAAAAACCATCCTTTGAGCCACAAAGGCCACAAGGGCAAGCAATTCTTACCTAGATTAACATAACACACATATGCAAATTACAAAAACAAAGCCTTTCTCCTTCTCTGTGAGAGGTGTACCCAAAACTCTGTAAGACTCTCTTCTGTCTCTGATTTTCTTAAATTCTCAATACTCATATCCAATCTGCTCCCACAAGTTCAAAGGAACACCCATAAGTTTCAGATCAGAGAACACACCCACAAAAAATATAAAGGAATGATTTTTCTTTTGGTTCCCAACAAGTATGTGAAAAAAAATCTATCTGTTTTTTTTTTTTTTTAAATTTTTCTTCATTTGGGTATTGTGGGATTGATCTTTATATGCACGTTGTTGATATTTTACTTTGCTTTTGTATCTGATTGGTGTTTGTGGATATATTGGGAAGTAAAAAGTTTGATTTTTTAGGGTTTCTGTATCAGCTTCTGTGACTTGGTTTTTATGCGGTTTTTTCTATCTTCTTTGGTGGGTTTTGTTTTTCTTAATGTGAACATTCTGTTTGGTAGCTGAGAAAGTTGAGGGAAACAAAGAGAAAACTCGGGTGAATGATGGGTTGGGATTTTTTTTTTCAGTTTAATTTTTTTTTTTTTTTGGGAGTTTGCGGAAAGTGGGGACATTGGGTTTGGTGAGTTTGTGTAGTTTAATTAGCTTAATTGGATTGGATTTCTCTCTTGGTTGACTGTAAATTGTGTGAATTTGATTGGGGTTTTTGGGTTTCTGATGAACTAGGCTGTGTAGAATGTTAAGGCTTTATGATTTGTTTAACTTTTTTGGTAATCAAAGGGTGTAAGAAATTGTAATCTTTGGTAAAAATTATGGGTAGATGAGCTGTTTGTAGAGAGCTTGCTGCCCAGTTCGCTAGGAGTCAGTGAGAGAAGCTTAAATGTTGGATCCCAGTTTGGTTTTTTATTGGGTCTAGCTTGAGCAATGCTGGGCTTGGCTTGATTAAGTTTGTGATTGGTTACCAACCTGATAAGAATTGTCCCATGGAAAAGGAAGGCTGGTGGATTATGAGGAATTCTATTGGGTATGGGATTTGTGGCAGGTAGGAATCATTAGTGTAATATAGATGTGTACTTTGGATTGTTAGGCTAATGAAGAAGCTTAGTTAGGAGTTGTGAAAGACCTTGTGTTTGGTTGAGTTGAGTATGGGTAGGGCTATATGAGTTCAAGGAAGCAGTATTAGATGATTTAAAGACTTAAATGTGGTTTTATCTTTGTGCTTTTGGTTTTGGGTAACTTCTATCTTGTGAGGTTCATGATTGAATTAGAAGCTTGTGTAATTTATTTTTGGGTAGGATAAGCAATGGGCTAGGATAAGTATATGTGACCCTCATTTGGATTTTTCATAAATGGGTTAAAAAAGCTAAATCATAATTGAATTAATTGTTATGGAATGAATGGAAACATGCATTGATCCTGCTTTGAGTCTTTTGACAAGAAGAATGCTATGGTGGGTGTGTGTATATTTGGTTGAATTTGTGTAGGGATTGGTCTCTAGTCGATTAAATTTATGGTATTAGGTTTTGCCACCTTTTAGAAGGCTTCTTAATTGATCTTTCCCTTTCTTAATCTCTCTATGTTATATTGAATACTCTAGCTTAAAAAAATTCATTTTAGATTTGGATTCTGTAGAAAATGGTGTTCTATTGTTTAGGGTTAGTTGTAACTTATTTTATAAATAGCTTGAATATGCTTCCATCAATGGTATTGATATACAATAGAAGTAACTGCATCTTTATCCCTGCCTCAGAAATTAGTTCTGACCGACCTTTTATTGTAATCATAATGCTATGCTTTACTTTATTCTTACATTTATTGTTTTTCCGTATCTTTATTCGTGATTAATAATAAAGCCTTGGAATTTTGGGTCCCAACTGTCATTTCTAATCTCTTTCTCTCTTTGGTTTGGTGGCCAGAAGCTGATGCAACAGTACATAATTGAATAATGGCTGTTCAAACGTCTGGTAAATCAGTTTATGATGACTTTGATGATGATGAGCCTCTAATTTTCAAAAGGACCAACCCAACAGCTAAGCAAAATCGAGTAAATTCAGAAGTAAAGAAGCCATCATCTCAAAGGCATGATGGACAATCTGGGAGGCAGGTTCCTGATGTGCCTTCTTCCAATGGTCAAAACTCCAGTATGCAGAAGGGTAAGATGGTTTCATCCACCAAGGTATCACAAGTAAAGTATCCTCCAGCAAGCCCAAAGGCATCTACTTCATCCATCAAGGCATCACCTGAAAAGTCATCAGTGGCAAATTCAAAAGCATCAACTACATTAGTTGGTCGTTCAAAAAATTCATCTGAACAGAACATGTCAACTTCTGTTAAGGAGGAAAAAAACTCTGTGAAATGTCCCCCTTTAGAAAAAAATAGTGATTCTGAGGACTCGGGAGATGATAAACCATTGAGTGCTAGACTCTTGGTGAAACCCACTGCTGTCCCCAAAAGGACGAGCAAACCTGTTTCTGACGTCAAGGCATCTCCTGAAAACTCTCTGGTAGCAAATTCAAAAGCGTCGACTACATTAGATGGTCGTTCAAAGCATTCATCCCAACAGAACATGTCAACTTCTGTTAAGGAGGAAAAGAATTCTGTTAAATGTCCCGTAGAAAATAGTGATTCTGAAGATGAGAAACCACTGAGTGCTAGACTTATGACAAAACCCACCATTGTCCCCAAACCTGTTCTTGACAAATCACAGGCATCAGAATCAAAATATACTGTGAAAAAATCTTCTGCAGAATCTGATGATGAAGCTCCTTTGTCTTCAAGGTTCTCACCAAAATCCAATATGGGTACGTCCAGTAGTAAACAGCAGATAGTAAGTTCTAATGAAAAGAAACCTTTGGCTTCGAAAATTCAGCAAAATGGTTCTACCTCGAGGGATAAACAACAAAAGTCTTCCATGCAAACGAGCAAGAGACCTCTAGATAAGGTGAATTCCTCAGAACAACCTTTAGTTAAAAAGGCAAAGCTCTCAGATGCATCTACACCAATGAAGATAAAGCAAACATCAGTAAAAGCTGAAGCAAAGGCAGACGACGATGACGATGATGACTTTATTCCAATTTCCCAGAGAATGAAGAAGTCATCTGCATCAGACACTAAGTCGTCTTCCACAAAGAAAAAAGCAGTAAAAGTTGTTTCTTCTTCATTTAAGAAAACAACTAAGAAGTCCAAGAAAGTAGTGAAAAATTCAAAATATATAAGATCGACAAAAATGACACCTAGCTCTGGTGATGGGCAAAAGAAATGGACTACCTTAGTTCACAATGGTGTCATTTTTCCACCTCCATATCTGTCTCATGGAGTGAAGATGCTTTATAATGGGAAGCCAGTTGATTTGACTCCTGAACAAGAGGAGGTGAGTATCCCTCCCCCTCCTCTCTCTCTCGCTCTCTCTAACACACACACACACACACACACCTGCTTTGCCTTCTTCCCTAATCTTCAGTCCAGTAATCTTTCAATTATTTCTGCTCTTGCTCCTACTGACATTGCATTTACCATATACCTTATACCCGCAGGGTTTCTAAATCTATTTGATGATTTCTTTTTGCAGGTTGCCACAATGTTTGCAGTGATGAAAGATACAGATTACATGCAGAAAGATAAGTTCAAAGAGAATTTCTGGAATGATTGGCGAAAATTACTTGGTAAAAACCATGTAATTCAGGGCTTAGATAAATGTGATTTCACCCCAATTTATGACTGGTACCAAAAGGAAAAGGATATGAAGAAACAAATGACTACAGAAGTAAGTTGGTGTCTCTCACCTGCTTTCTGGGTTTGTTAATCAATGAAGTTTACTTAATGAGCTTGATTACAAATTCAAACCATCGTTTCATATCTTTAGTTGCTTTTACTTCCGAATTCATTGTTCTAGATCTTATCTACTCATTTTATTATAAGCAATGCCAGTGACTAGAAACTATGGCAATGAACTTGACATTTTCATATAAGCTTTTGTCACCAGAATATACTTAGTCATGTGATCCCAGTGGAGTTTAATAATAGTTTTTTTTTTTTTTTGGGTTCAGCTTATGACATTTTTTCTGTCTTACCCACTAATTGATAGCATATACTTGAGGTTTATTATTGTTAAGTTATACATGCACTAGTGGTTTTTGAAGCCACAACCTCAGCCTCCATCTCTCTCTCGTGGGAAGAGGACCTAGAACTCTTTGGCTTAACAGCAATTGTTGAGTTTGTTAGGGCTTTCTACTGATTTACATGAAAGCTTCGTATTAAAGATGCTGTTGCATATAAAAAGCTATTACTGTATGTTTGATCCATTAGCTTTTGACTACAACTATGCTAAGAAATTATGATATATGATTTAAAAGACATTTTGATTATTTTTATTGCAAAATGGTTGTCTTTGACCTTTATATACGTCACTCTTCCAACATGCGTGTTGTCTAAACAAAGATTACATTGGAACTTCAATTGCCAATTGTTATAAGCGTCATAATGACATTGAAATGAATGGGCCTTCCATATGGGCCTTCCATATCTAATGACGGCGTTTACCTCTGGAGCTAGTGTGTTAAACAGTTGCTCCTTTCCTGGTATGGAAGACAAGTACTCATGAAGCATGATGTGAATATGATCAATTGCTTCTCACATAATTGCTTTTGTCTGTGCTTCCACCTTGTGGCTAATATGTCAATTTGCTTTACATACAGCAGCTCAGATATAATCAAGGTCTCTGTTGCCAATGAGCTCTAGCTTAAATGGCACCTACTCCCCTTGTAAAAGCAAGGTGGAGGTGAGGTCTTAGGTTTCAAGATCCACTGGGTGTGTCAGTAACTTACCAATAAAAAAATTACCGTGTTTTTTTTATTTTTATTTTTTTAATATATATATATATATATTTTTAATATGGCATTCTCAGTTTCAAAACAGTTGACGTAGAGGTTTGTGTTCATTCAGGAGAAGAAGGCATTGAAGGAAGAGAAATTGAAGCAGGAGGAGAAGTATATGTGGGCCATTGTTGATGGTGTTAAAGAGAAGGTTTCTTTTAGCCTTGACTTTTTCTTCTTCTATTTTCCTCTCTTTTTTTTTTTTGGTTGGGGGGTTGTAATATTTTGAAGATTTGAGGATATTCTGCTCTCTTTTCAACCCTCTAAACCTATCTTACATGTGGTTATTTTATTGTTATATTATGTTCTCTAGGCCTTAGCTGATTGATTTTTGAATTTTATATGTTGTTTGGACTATTGATTCATGTATAAATTAACAGATTCTTCTCATTAATCTACAATACCCCCAATTAGCCACTAATTTGTTATCTTTAAAAAAGATTTGGTTGGTGGGTTGGACATTGCAAATTATTCTTACCTTAGGGTGTTGATTGCAAAAATTTATAGTGCAGGGTGGGTAAATACAATTTACCCTTCCCCCTCCCCCTTCTATTTGGGACATTTCTAGAAACATGCTTAGGGGTAAAAAAAAAAAATGACAATTATATCTTTTCTATACCTCAGTGTCTACTATATAATCAGTATTTTCCATGGGTTTAAAGTCAGTCACCTAGCTAGTGCAACTTTTATTTATTCAGATTAAAATAGAAAAATCATGCTATCGACCATATGGTTAAGGCCTTTACTTCAAACTACTTTGAGCAAGTGTGTTGCATTTTTGCAATAGCCCTTTCATGATCACTTCAACTTTTAGAAGAAATAATTCTTGCATTCTCAACTCATAGAATCAGCCCCTCCCCTCAACAACTACATATATTGTTCCATCTTGTTTTAACTAATATCTTCTAGATGAAGCAATTTCACATTGACTTTGCAGAGTTTCCGATAGTGTCAAGTTGACTTTCTGGTTCTATTGGTCACCTGGGTGCATTGACTACTGTATGGTGGTTTAGAAAGATTTGAGAATTTACATTGGTAATGCATATATGGCTGTATTTCTCATTTTGTTCCGTTGTAAAGAAGTTTTTGTATGGTTGCCTTTGTTCTATTCATAACTCCCAAGAGTATTCCAAATCACATCACTGACTCTCTGTTGTGAGGTGGATGTAAAGGATGAACAGTCCTCCAACTGGCTTTGAGTTTGTTGCGAACAGTTGTCTGTGAACTATTCCTATGCCATATAATTGGTTCTATCAAATTGATGTTGCTTATATCCCACATTCCTGTATTGTTATTTATGCTGTCTATTTTGATTGCGTTGATGTATTCACTGATTATGATATATTCTAGACGATAAATACATGTGTTTCCTTTTGTGGACCTCAATGCATATTGTTGTTATCTTAAAGTGTGCATCTAATTTCTTATAATCTCAATCTCAGGTTGGAAACTTTAGAGTTGAACCACCCGGATTATTCCGAGGCCGTGGAGAGCATCCAAAGGTTCTATTAACATTTTTATACCTAAGATAATTTAAGAGTTGTATTTGATTGAATTCAGAATATTAGGATTTGCTGTCGCCATAAGTGGATGTGTTTTATTTATTTCTAAAGTTTATTATCTGAATTTGTTATTGATGGTTTGCTTCTATGCTGTCAGATGGGAAAATTGAAAAAACGCATTCGTCCTAGCGACATTACTATCAATGTTGGAAAGGATGCTTCAATTCCAGAATGCCCTATCCCTGGTGAAAGGTTTTGTTCTTCACAATCTCCTTGACAAGAAATCAAGTCATTAAGACCCTTTTAAGGACTGTAACACACACACACACACACACACAATTATATATATATATTTGCAAGTGATTTTGAATAAAGTATTATATTTAAGCCAAGTATTTTCTGTGGCTGTTTTTAAGTTTTGGAATTTGTAATCTTTGGCAGCTGGAAGGAAGTAAGACATGACAATACTGTCACATGGTTAGCTTTTTGGAACGATCCAATCAATCCAAAGGAATTCAAGTATGTGTTCCTTGCAGCTAGTAGTACCTTGAAGGGGCAAAGTGACAAGGAAAAATATGAAAAAGCAAGGATGCTGAAGGTTCTTTTCGTGCAATAAATTACTGATCATAATGCTTAAGGATTTTTACATAAAATTTTGGTTATTAACTTTGAAAATTGTCAAATGTTCTTTAGTACTAGCTTTTATACGCTCCCTGGGATGATATTGAAGGACCTTAGTAATATTTTGCGAAAACCTGAAATTTTGAGTGCAGGACTACATAGAAAACATCAGGACTGCATACACGAAGAATTTTACATGCAAAGATGTCTCGAAACGGCAAATTGCAGTTGCTACCTATCTTATTGATAAACTAGCGCTGAGGGCTGGCAATGAGAAGGTATATTTTGTATAAAATATCACTTGAATTAACCCCCCCCCCTCCTCTGCGTGTGCTTGCACACATTTATTTAGTTTTTTGTATGTTTGTAAATAAGCACCATGTAATCCTTAAAAAAAGAGAAAAAAGCAGCACTATGTAGAGCAGAGTTACCCAAAAAAAGAAGGGGGAGGGGGGATAAGGCTTTCATGGTCAGTTGAATTCTTTATCACATGCTAGGTCATTTATCTGGCACTAGGAAAAGCAATAGAAGATGTTTAGCTTAAAAGATGACTGGCATTTTGACTGCTTAAATTAGGATTCTCTTTAATTTGGAACCTTTTTGTATTTTTTTTCTTCAAGCTTTTGTATGTTTGTTTCTAAACAGGTATAGCGTAATTGTGTTGCTTGCATTTTAATTTTTACTTTTTAATCTGCTTTAAGAATTAAGCAGCTTAAATTTCTATTAGCAATCAGCCATTCAAGTGCTCATGGTTGCATTCATTATCCAGCAAAATTTATTGGTTTTTTTTTTTTCTTCATATTATTGGCTGCTTTACTGCAGGATGATGATGAGGCTGATACTGTTGGTTGCTGCACATTGAAAGTAGAGAATGTAAAAGCAGTAGACCCAAACACATTGGAGGTATAATGGAATAAGTTATAGAAAAAAACCATCCCATATAGTTCCTCGTGTACAGTTTATTGCCAGTGGTAACCAGTGAACTGTTTTTGATAAATTCAGTTTAACTTCCTTGGTAAAGATTCAATTAGATACGAAAATAAAGTTGAAGTTGAGCTTCCTGTTTACAAGGCTATTAAACAGTTCCAAACTGGTGAGTAATTTGGGTCATAGTTTAGGTTTTAGATATGAATATAGATATATAGTTTGTGATAACAGCCAATGAGTATTTATTTTCTGTTTGCTGCAGGAAAACGTGGCTCTGATGACCTCTTTGACATGTTGGACACCAATAAATTGAATGCTCATCTAAAAGAACTCATGCCTGGTCTTACAGCAAAAGTCTTTCGAACATATAATGCATCCATCACATTGGATGAGATGGTAAGAAAACATTTGGATCTCACAACTTGTCTAGTTTGTATTTTTGCCATTAATATGAATGGCCAGAGGTATGAGGATCTAATCTTTGTTGTTTAGCATTAACAGTGTTGCTGAGATAGTTCCATTGCTTGTTGTGAAACTTTAATGCATACTTAGTCCTATGTTTTATTTCATTAAAATGCTCTCTTTTTTAAAGGAAGTTTTTGGTTTAATTCTTTATATAGTTTATTCCTATCTTCAAGTTGGTGTCTTTTTTTATAACAGTTTAAAAAGGGATTAAAATGTTTTTTTTTTCTTCAAGGGAAATTTTTGGGTTAATTTCTTGTTAGGGTTTATTCATCTCCATCTGGATTGGTTCCTTGTGTTTTTGGCAGTTAAATAGGGGAACTAAAGATGGAAATGTTGCGGAGAAAATTGTTGTTTATCAGCATGCAAACAAGGAGGTAAAAAATGTCCTCCCTGTCAAAGTGAAGTGATCTATGATTTTGTTCCTTTCAAGGTACTTGCAGAATCCAAAATTCTGGCTTTTCTGGTTGCAGGTTGCAATAATTTGTAACCATCAAAGGAGTGTTTCAAAGTCTCACAGTCAACAGATGTCAAGATTAACTGAGAAGATTAGTGAGCTTCAGGTAATGACCATATGTCTAGTGAAAGGCATACATGGTTTGTTTTGCTTTGTGAATAAATGTCAATATCAACCATCATAGTGAGGGTCCAGTGCACTAGATGTCAACAGATTTATCAAGATTCATGTTGAATATCCAAACTCATCTGAAAAGATGATGGAAATTTAAAGTAGAAGTCAATTGAAGTTTCTAAGATTTTATGCCAATGAACTCTTGCTCAAATCACATATCCTTCTCTTGTGAGAGCAAGGTGGAGGGTCATGGCTTCAAGACCCATTGAGCGTGCAACTTTTTAATGTAAAGAAGAAAAATTCTAAGATTTTATGATAAACGTTTGGTAAAGTACATTGAAAAAGCTAAAGGGCCAATGATCTTTGGATCATGACATCTTACCCCATAAACAAAGGATGGAGGTGATCTCCTTACGCTATGAACAAAATATGGAGGGTGAGGTCATGGGTGGAGTCCTAAAAGAGCTTCAGAGGCTGAAATTTGCTAGATGAGGTATTATCATCTGTAATATTCTATTGGTATAGACTATAAAATAAATTTTTTAAATTTACCTTAAAATTTTCTCACCAATAGTCATTTTCCATGATTAATTATTTATAAGGATGACTAGAGAAAAAGAAATTGACTTAATAAAGTTGAGATCTAACTTAACAAGAAAAGAAAGAGCAGAAAATATATATACTATATAGCACATGCTTTTCCCTTTGTTATTTTTAAAATTGGATTTATATCAAAGTAATAGGATAATTTGAGATTAGAGACAGGGTCCTTGTAGAAAAAGAAAGTTTTGAATTGAGAGAAGAAAATGAAAAGCAGGAGAGAGAGAAAAGAATAAAAGACAATGTGGATCAACCTAGACCCTAAAATGAAAAAGAAAACAAAAAGAAGAAATAAAGGCAAGAAGCATTAAACAAGGCAGGCTTTGACTTGACTGTTGAAGAAAGAACTGAAAAAATAATTTTACAATTACGAGTGTCAGATGGCATACATGTCAATGTTGGAGGTTTTATTGAGTTACTGCCTTGAGATTGTAATTATCTTGTGATATTTCCCTTTTTTTTTAAATATAAATGTCTCTAGCCACATGTTGATACTAAGAAATCCCCCTTAGTATCTCTATCGATGATGCAAGAAGTGTGTGTGTGCGCGTGCATGCATGTAACTAGTGCTTTGTTTGTTTTGTGACTTATGTCCACACTTAAGCTGAATCTTTTTAATTTTTATTTCATTTTTTTTGTTAGGGCTTGCTGAAAGAGTTGAAGACAGATTTGGACAGGGCAAAGAAAGGAAAGCCCCCATTAAAGGATGCTGATGGAAAACAAAAGAGGAACTTGGCTCCGGAAGCGTAATACCACCTGTTTGCCTTTTTAAGCCAACTATCCATCCTGTTTTGATATATGTGGTTTCACAATAGTTTATGATTTTATGTTACACAGGATAGAGAAAAAGATTGCTCAAACCAATGTAAAGATCGAGAAAATGGAACTGGATATGAAGACAAAAGAAGATCTGAAAACTGTGGCATTAGGCACATCCAAAATCAATTACCTTGACCCTAGGATCACAGTTGCATGGTGCAAGCGGCATGAAGTTCCCATTGAAAAGGTGAATAGTTTCTGCATTTAGTTTTTGGGTGAATGATCTTACCAACAAGCATATTTCACTTTCACTGGAAGCAATTCTTAAACCAGTTAGTGCAATAAAGTAGAACTGGTGTCTTGGCCCGGTGGTAAATATGTAGTAACACCATGGCTTGGATACACTAGGTTCAGTTCTGGCTATATTTATGCATGTACATACATACCAATGTTAACATTTGAAAATCCCACTGGTGGACTGCATGTTCTCTTTGTTCTTAATTCACACGCCAAATTTTATGCTAGTCATATATTATTTACTATTTAATTTTATGGAGTAGTTGGGAGTAGTTATTGATCTTTGATCATCTTGATGATTTGGAACCATGTAGGGTATAAGAAACAATGTTGTAACATTGATAAATTAAACCTACCCGCATGGAGCCACCCACCCCACACACACACGCGCACACACGAAGTATGGGTTTGAAGTAATTGCATTCATTCTGTGCATTGGTGTAATTGTTTCTTATTGGTTAATTGCTTCTTACATTTCCCAAACTTCACAGATATTCAACAAGTCTCTTCTGGCGAAGTTTGCTTGGGCAATGGATGTGGATCCTGATTTCAGATTCTGATATTTTGAACTGATCCTCAGTTGGCCTCAACATCCCCTATCCCCTCACCTAAAAAAAACAGAAAAAAAAAAAACAAAGGTCCATTTTGTTTTATCCTTTTCCATTAAAGATATTAACATTTTTTTAGTCTCAAGCGGAAAATTTGATGTTGTATGTACTTCTAATCTAATTATGGGCCGAGTTACCCCTTTCCTCACTTTTTTTTTCTTTTTTTTTTCCGGCTAAGAAGTTGCGGCAACATTATTGCTTTAACTCCCAAACATCTTATTTTTCAATAGTTCAAATGTTCAGAGTACAAGAAAATTCTAGAAAAGAAGTAAATTTCATTGGTTATATCATTTTATTTTTTCTCCAGTTTGTTTTGCTTGTTTAGTTCTTTGGCTTGTAAGTTGTAATGCAAAAATTTTCCTGCTTAGTGTCTTTTTAAAATTTGGAGAATTGAAGTGGAGTCACTGAATCTGCCTGAGAACATTCTATAAGCACATCATGGAGAACCTTACTGGCTATTTCTTAGGTTTATTTGCGTTGTATACGAAGTTATAATTTTTTCGTATTACATTGGTGTCAGCATAACACCAATATTTTAGTAGTCTTTTTTGGTTTCTTCAACATTAGAAGTAGCCCTCATTCTTTGGGTTTCTCTTCAAATTGTATAAATAACAGTGTTAAAGAGTGTAGTCTTCGACTGTTTGATGTATTCTCAAGCTTTGTTTCTCAGGTAAGAGATTTTTATACACAAGGAAGTTTATGCTCGAGCTAACCTGTTTTCCTTTTCCCACATTACCTGCTTAATCTATGTTCTTCTAGCACGCAATCCTTTAGGATTATGATAAGTGCAGTCCCTTGAAATCAACAATTTCTCTTCATGTATAATACTATTCAAAATAAAAAATAAAAACTTTTGCTAAAAGATCCGTTGATGGGGAAAAATGTCAAGGAACAAGCATTCTTTGTTGGATTGTTAGATTTTATTTGCTTAAAATTCAATTGTGTATATGTTAAACTCCATTCGGCCATCTAATTAAATTAAAGACACTATTGTCTCATGTTATCTCTCTTCAGAGTTGATCCGTAAGACAATGCAGTAACAAATGCTTTAGATAAGAGAGTAGAGTTTTCTTGTTTGCTTTTAGTTTGGATAGAGTATTTCTGCAGACGTTGTTAATTTTGTTAATGCTAATTTAGTAGTTTTTTGAATAAAAGATTTCGCTAATTTATTTCACAAAAGAAAAAAAAAATAATAATAATGTATTGAATGTGACTGAATGTAATTATGTCCTCTAAGGAATTTAAAGAAAATGATTGTTTCTACTCTAATTTCCTCTCATAAAGAGTGCATATTTTCACTCTTCAATTCGTTCACACCTCACATAATAATAATAATAATAATAATAATAATAACCTTATATTTTCCATGTTGGTTTTTAAGATTCAAATTCCCAAAATAGATGTCTAAGAAAAGAAACATGCTATGTCAACAACATTCAAGAATGAAAGAAAACTTAATAAATTACACCCTAAAAAAAATTAAAAAGAGGAGACCCGACTTGACCCGAATGTTTTTGGGTGAGAGGAATTTTGAGTCATATCTATCAGATTGGTTTAGACCCGATTTGACCCGACCCGGATCGTGCTTAGCCCTAGTAGTTGTTGAATGGTCTAGGCAGTCAACAAAGAATAAGGGGTCTATCAAACATCAAGTTATCAACTTGGACATGCTTTTTTTTTTCATTATAGATTGTTTCCAGATTTTTAAGATAATCTATATTAGTCACTATTGGTTAAAATATAATGTTGATCTTTAAACTTTAATCATGAGCAATTTTAACTTTTGAAGTTTAAAGTGATAAATAATGTTGATGATTATTACAGGAACTGAACTAAATAACATTTTTAAGATTAATCTTCTGGGTTTAAGTTGGCTATCGTGCATGTGTGAGCGTGTGACTTCAATACTTGATAATGAATGGAGTAAAGTTGTATCATTTCTTGACCAAAGAAAAAATCCTGTGTTTTTTTTTGGCAGATATATCATATATGATAACCCACATGTATATTACAGAGTAAACAAGGAGTGAAATAGCCCTTTTCTTCATAGTTAATTTCCAGTTTTAAGTTGGGCACAACACAACATCATTGTCATGAAAGCCATCTTCATTCCAAAAAAAGAAAGGATATGTAAGCTTTGAACATCTTCATTCAAATTAATACCATAAATGTGATGACATGTATTTGTTCTTTGTAATTTCTAATGTAATTGCTTGAAGGATTCTTTGGGCATAGTTGGATAAATACCATAGACCCCTAATTTCACATGTACAATACAATTTGAAATTAATTAATTGGAAATAGCCCAACACCCAAATGTTGCATATTAATTCTGCATTTAACAAACAGTATAAATGTATCAGTAAATCATAATGAGCTATAAGAAAAATTCATAGAGGATTGGTTTGGATTATAAAGATTTTAAGTCCACTAATTTCGGTACATTTAATTAGTGATTTTTCTACTTTTTTTTTTTTTTTGGGGGGGGGTTGTTGTTGAGAAAAGTGACTTTAGTATGTTTGTTTGTTTCAATGATCAAAGCAAGGACATTGCTTGTTTTGCAAGACTTAATATGTGTGACTTATTCAGATTGGAGATTCACTAGAATTCTTAAGTACCTCTTTTGTTTTTAAAATCCTAAATTCATATCAAAATAGAGCTATTTTCCTTTTTATAATTAGAAAATAAAAAAATGGAAAATACATACTCCTGCTAAGTACTAACTTGTGAGTGTTTGTTTTTCCCAAAAAAAAAAAAAAAAAAACCAAGTAATCTCTCATTTAGGGGTGTTTGCGGTGCAGTTTTAGGCCATTTTTAATAATACATTTTGCGGTCATATGTGCGGTATATAAGATTCGGTTTAAACAGTTTGAAGTCGGCATATTTTTCAAATTTTGAGCTTTTCCTACCCAGTTCAAAACTAATTTTTCCCTTTGTTTTGGACTATTGAGTTAGTTTTTCTTTATTTTGGGTTGACTTTCCTAGTTAACACTTGCTAAGGTTATCAAACTTTTTTTTTTTTTTTGAAAACTAGGGTTATTAAACTATTAATAATATATTTAATATTAAAAATATATATATTAATATATAGAGAGGGTATGGTATAGCGCGGTTATACCATTTTGCGTGCGGTTTTAGTACAATTTTTGCGGTTTGTGCGGTTTAGTCAACATCTCATTCATTGCTCCTTTATATATTTCAATCCCAAAAAGCAAATAAAAGCTTGGGTACTAGGAAATTTTGAAATTTATATCAAGAATCCAACAACTTAAAAGAAGCTCAAAGCTTCGAAAACGAAAAAAAAAAATACTAGAAAAATGTCATTCAATTTAAAAGCACAAAATAGATAATCCCAAACTAGGTACCACCAAAGTCATAAATATAAACTAGGTTCTAGTTATCAATTTTGCAATGTATACATTGCAAAATTGATATTGTTACACTTTTGTCTTGGGCTTGAGTCCCGACATCAATGATTGTGAACATTTCTTAAAAAAAAAAGGATAGAAAATATTTAGAAGTTTCATAATTTCAATGGTCAAGACATCATATCCCACTGTGACTTATTTTTTCGTATGTTCAAGCATAATGTACATTAAAAGACATAAGTATAAAGATATATAGCTTATGCACCTGGTTAAGAGGTTGTCAGCTACACAAGGTGAAACCTTATTGAAATACATATTCATATTATTAAGACAGGCCCATAAAGATATCATCCTAGGAAATAAAATAATCTAATCATGTTTGGTTTTAGTTTCAAGTTTCAACTACTTTCATGTATCTCGACATCATTATCATCGTGCTATTCCTGTGCCTCTGGTTTCGTAGGAAGGAACGTTCCTCGTTTCGAAGCTCTGCGTTAATGTTGGTCTCCTGTGTTGCATCACTCTTATCTACAAAAATGAAAGATAAAGTTAATTACATTGACAAATTATAAGTTATAACGTCAGTGTACTGTAAAGAAAAAAAAAAAAAAAAAAAACTGTCGATTTAAGAAACATAGAGAGGTAAAGTACACACTGGCGGCTCTACTGGTACGTAAAGGACCACCCTCACTTGTCAAAAAGAAAATTTATACATGTAAAAATAAAAATTTATATAAATAATTATTTTAAATTTGTGACCATCCTGACTTGACTTGAAAAAAAAAATGTGTGTATATATATATACTTTAAAAAAAATTATATACTAAATTAATCTATTTTGACAACTCTGATAAAAATGTTGAACATTTTTATTTAAGAATCATAAGAATTTGAGTTCAATAAATATAAGAGTAATGCTACCTCCATAACATTTTTACAAACTAATAATAACAAGCTAACAACTTGTTGCATATAATTTGTTATGAAATTGTTGTGATCACTTTATTATTCTCATATAGCATTTTTAATTTGCACTTTATCTTTTATTAGTCTATTTTTTTTCTTATTCTCTTTGTTAGTACAAAGAAATTATAATATTTCATGTATTTGCGTGTGTTTTTTATGATGTTGATATATTCAAATTGTCTATTTATTTTAAATTTTGTATAATTTAAGTTTTGTAGTGACCACCCTAAAAAAAATCCTAGAGCCTAACGGCGGAGCGAAGAATTTATCGTTGGGGGCCATCTATAAAAATGTGTGTATGAAATCTAAAATAATAATGTAAAATACTTCATAACTCAATGTACTATAAACAACAACTAAATACATGTTAATTTTTTTTGAAGTACTAAATACGTGTTAATAAAGTAGTATATGCGATATATTTTAATCAAACTAATCAAGTACATTTATAAATTATAATGCCGGTATATAATATATTGGTAATTATAATAACAAATAATATATTATAAGGAAAAAAAAAAGCAAATGAAAAGTAAAGTAAAGAAATCAAAAGAAAGCAAATGAATAGTAAAGTAACACAGGATTATTGTACATGGGTGAAGGGCCTGCGGAAGTTTCAAAATTGTCTTTCACTCTTTCTTATCTAGTTTAGTCACACACAACTTTTACTTTTATATTGTAAACACAAAATTGCAACAACGGTGAGAAAATGAAAGAACTAAAAAGAAAAAAAAAATTTGGATTGTATTCTATTTTACAATATTTTTACAAAAAGTTGATGTGACTAACCTTTTATTGATTTTCATCTAAGCTACCATTAATATTATTTTTTCATTTACTAATAATCACTCACGACATCAGTAGTTTGTAATATTTTTTATAAAATAATTTGTATCTCTAGCCTTATTCTTCTATTTAAATAAAAGTTATATTTATTTTTAGATTTTTTTTTACAAGATAAAAATTCTACTCTAACTTAGTCTAAGTATATATGTGTATGAAGCTTATTTTTGAAAACTTGAATCTTAGTTCTTACCTCCACATTTTACAAGTACTTATATTTGTGGAGTGATCATTAAAACAAAGGTGTGGGGTAGTTAGACTTTCTTAAATATATATATGTATATTATCGAGTATGGAGGCCAAAATAATAAGGTCCTTTTAAAAAAATTTAAACTATTTAGGATAATTTCAAAAATAAAAAAATTCATTAACTTTTTCCAAAAAAATGGGGGGAGGCCCCCTCGGTCCTTGTGGTCCGCTAGTTGAGCCGCCACTGAAAGTACAAAATATGAAACACATAAAAATAATGTTCCGAATAAGAGGTTGGAGTTCAATTTTTATTTAAGCAAAAAAAAAAATAATTGGTATTTTTGTCTAATGATAAAAAATAATTATAAGAAGAGATGTCATTGGTTGCAACTCCAAAAAAAAAAAAAAAACAAACGTGCATGGCATGGATTAGGAAAATTAAGTACTCTCTGTTTGTTTTGCTTCCCCTTGTAAGACGAAATTAATGTATATTATCACTATATTTCTGTAAATGGTTATTTATAAAGAACCTCGCACTTGAAATAATGCAAGTTTGGTTTATTTTCCAAAATAAGTTGGCCACATAATTTGACATTGTGTGGTTTTACCTATACCAAAAACATCAATTGTGGAACAATCAAGGCATTTGAGCTAAAAAAGAAAAAAAGAAAAAGAAAATAGCAAAGGAACATTTTTAACTCAACGAAGTAAGAAACATACAGGTTTGAGAAAGAACTTGCTCACGAGCTGAGCTATCGGATGAAATGAGAGCAACAACAGCAAAGACAAGACCAAGAAGAAGAAAAGCATTCGACTTTAAGTAAGCCATTTTCCATAACCCAAGAGGATTGGACAGAATTCACTAAGCAAACACACACTGAGGAATTTCTCTGTACCTTTGGTCGTTGAGCAAAAAGCAGTGTGGCTCTCCCAATTTATAGAATTTTGGAGAGAGAGAGAGAGAGAGAGAGATGGGGCCACAAAAATATTGTTTGGTTTTGAAGATATTTGTGTAGTGCCGACAATCATAGCGTGAAGTACTTAAGCAATGGAGTTCAATTGTCTAGATATTTAGTTAGGTTGGGAGATGAGGATGGGACACATGCATGCGCGTACTTTTTTTTTTTTTTTTGAGGGACACGCGTACTTTATTTTAGCCAAAGGACATGACTATTATCGAAAAAATTAAATATGGTTCTGTTACAAAGTTAATTATACGATGAATATATCATGGGATGTGACAAATAGATAGGTTAAATTATTAGGATTAACATCTACCTCATCAATTTGTGTTTGCTTATTATGAAAAATATTTTCATAAGAATATTCTTTTCATTTTATATTTCAAATTAAATATTTAAAATTTAAAATTGTGTCTAATGATATAACATTTTAAATTTTAAATGACATTGTAACATGTACATAGGTGTTTATTATTATTATTATTATTATTATTTGAGTATAGCATATAAATAGTTAGATATAAGAAATAAAACCTTAACTCTAAAATGTGTTCTTTCCATTTTCACTTGAAATGGATTTTTTTTAAATGAATTTTCTCAAAATTTATGTGCTAATTAAGTTAATGGCTTTAGGTATAAAGTTGTGTTTAATCAATTAAACAGACATGTTATGCTTGATTAAACTCTTAAAGATGATAAACCTTTGTTTTGATAATTTAGGTAACGCATTTGATGGATTTATGTTTAGTTTAAAAACTATTAAATATGGCCAAGGGCTTTGTACTTGAATCGGTTGGCACCTTCTTATATGTCATGACATCCGGGGTTCAAATTCTCTCTCTCCCAACTATCAATTTATCCACACAAAGAAAAAAAAATGAAAAAAAAATGAAAAGAAAAGAAACCTCCTACAAGACTCTTTAACATCTTAGTCAAGGAGTTACAACTTAGGCAAACACCAATTTTTAAAGTTCATATACTTAGAAACCAAGCCAAACGAATCAATCTTTAGTTGGGATTTTAATTTCTAACCTTGTTATATTATTAAATCCCCGAACGAAATATATGACTAAAATCACATGATACACAGTTTTTTTTTTTTTTTTTTCAAAATGATAAATAGCGTTTTAACACTAAAATAAAGTATAATTTCCAAAATTTTAGACATATATTTTGTCCTAGATTAGGCTTGTGAGCACCCTAAGGCATGACTCGTCAATGCCTTAATGGCTACCAACTGAATGACTCTCCTAGGTGTTGCTCAATGTGTGTCCATCATAGACATAGGTTCTCTTGTGAATACACCTCTAACTTAAAGGTTATGGTGGAGAAAGAAGTCGTCGCTTGATTGTAAGCGTAGAAACCAACTTAAACCTTTATGCATAGGTCTAACTAAAGTAGACCTGACTTTGAAATTAGGATAATATGAGCCGGGCCAATTTCCATAGAGGGGTTGATTGAAATAGTAGAAATGAAGGCTAAAGCCTTGGCCTTGTGGCTATTTCCCTCCACAGCAGGCAGTAGGCACACCGAAATTCTGAGTTAAATAATTGGTTTTATGAGAGAGAGAGTTCCCTTTCCCATCCCAAAAATGATTTTGTGAGTCAATAAAAATCTTACTCAATTGAAACTCTAAATTATTTTACAAGCTAGAATAGAGAGATTATCAAGCATGTAATTTACATGAAACTTATGGCCTGTTTGGATGTTTAAAAAAGGAGGGGGAAGTAGAGTAGAGGGAGGAAGAGTAATCCAATTACCTTGTTTGGAAGTTTTTTAAGGAAGGAGGGAGAGGGGTTTGGGGAGGTTTGGAGGGGTTTCAACTCCCTCTAACCCCTCATTTTTAATTCAGAGTAGAATAGATAAATTATTGTCCAAGTAAATTCCCTAATTTATCATTTCTAAATTAATCATAGACCAATGTTGCAAGTCTATTTTCAAATAGGGGTAAATTTGTCTATTTTAATCATTTCCTCTCCTCTCCATCCTAATTTTTAAAACATCCAAACAAGGAGAAGGGCTAATTACTCTCTTCCCCCTTACTAATTTTAAAAACATCCAAACAAGGTGGTGGGGAACCATTCCCTCTACTCTCCTCCCCTCTACTCTCCTCCCTCTCTAAACTTCCAAACAGGTCATTAATAAAAAAGAGTCATGAATTGTTAGCTTTTACTTAAAATTTAATTATGGATAGAATGTGCCTGAATGTAGTTATATTATTTTTTGCTTAAACTTGTAATGAAGAGGCTAGTGATATTTATAGAAAATTATTGTATTCCCTCTCTAATTTCCTTGTCTCATAAGGGTGTATATGTTTCATCCTTTATTTCGTTCACACCTCACATAGCAATAATAATAATAATAATAATAATAATACAGTGTTATTTGTTGTAGCTATTGAAGGGTCTAGGCAGTCAACAGAGAATAAAAGGTCTATTAAGTATCAAGTTATCAAGTTGGACATGATTTTTTTTTTTTCTCATTATAGATTGTTTTCAGATTTTTAAAGTAATCTATATTAGTCACTATTGATTAAAATATAATGTTGGTCTTTAAACTTTAATTCATGAACAATTTTAACTTTTGAAGTTTAAAGTAATCACAAAATTAATGTTGATGATTATTACATGAACTTGACTAAACAACATTTATTAGATTTATTTTCTGGGTTTTAGTTGGCTATCGAAACATGTGGGAGTGTGTGACTTTGATACTGTATAATGAATGGAGTAAAGTAGTTTTGTAGTCCCCAAACCTCCTCCAGTAGTATTTGGTCCCCAATTAATTTATATGTGGGCTTTATCACAATCCTACAAATTGATCTCCAAGCTTCACCTAGTTAGTCCAAACTCAAACTTTCTCCCTTTTTCCCTTCTGTTTCCCTAGTATTAATTGTTACCTTCTCCTCCTTAATCTCTCCCTCCCTCTCTTTTCCAACCCCCTCTATGTTGACCCCCTTCCCCTTTTTTATAGTCTCTCATTAGTGGAATTATTATCATTACCATTTTCCCACTTCGCACGTATTTCCACGTCCACCAGAATCCCAAGGAATCCTCACAACTTTAGAGGATTCTTTTGGAACTTGTTCTAGACGTCAAATAGTATTCGGTAGTGGATTTTTCAAAGGCATTGACAGTGCTTGGTTACCGACCTTAATTTGATTGTCCCCTTGCCGACTTCCCTTTAGCTTACTAGTTAGTATTGGGCCCAACTTGGCCTAAACGCAATACTCTTGCCCGTTTTCTCAGTGGGCTAATCCTATCCCCATTGTGCTGGGCTGGGCCTTGGTCACATGGGCCATTCTTGGTCTCACAGGCCCAAGACCCTACAATAGCCCCCGTGATCCCATTTGCATGTAGTGGAGATGGGATCGGGGTTCTTCATTTGGTGCTAGGTTTTCTCTCTATTTCCCTTTTTCAAAAAAGATGGTTACACCTCAGGAAGATCAACTGTCATTCAATTAATGTAGCAGACACGACTACTCATCCTTTGGGCACACATGGCAACATCTGTGACGTCGGACGGTCAATATGATCTGACGCTTTGATTGCCGAGGCACGCGTGAAAAGACACAACGGTAAGTATTGATTGGTTTTTTTGTAGATACATTAAATGGCATTCATCTCTATATATACTGATATACTTCACGCCATTATCTTCTTCAATTCTTTTTCAAGTTCAGAGTTTTGTTTCTTCCTTTCTCCCGAGCCCATCCTTATCATCAAGAAATCACACAGTAAGTCTTTTTCCCTCTGCCAATCTTCTAGTGGGTTGGGTAGGAAAAGAAAATGGGGTTTTCACATCTCTTAAGAACTAGTGCAGACGTTGAGTTTTTCAAAACTAGGTTTAACATTTTCACAACAAATTTTCGATGACAAGTTGTTATCAGTTTTAAACCAGGTCCATTATTGATATCACTTTTTTATTCATCAATAATATCTTGCCACTTAGAATTTTTTTGTGAAATTATCGTGAAATTGTTGTGAACTTAGCATTTTTTTAATATTTTTTTTTGATCTATAAGGAACTGAGATCTCAATAATTGTAAAAATATTGTGACAACAACAAGATGTTGTAATATTTTCACAATACATTTCTTTTCAGTTATGGTTGGTCTTAGTCTCATATTTTATTATTTTATTTTGAACTATAAGAAAATAACACCTCAATAATTGTAAAAATATTGTAAGAATATTTGAGTCAGTATAATAATATTGTGTTCGCACATATAAATATTTAAAAGAAAAAAAAAAAAAAAAAGGTCAGCTCAAGTAAAATGGTGAGTTTTGCCTCACCCAATTGAATAAACCAAAAATTATTGTAGATTAAGGCTATTGACACTTTTTATATAGTTAATATATATATATATATATATATATATAGGGGTCAAAAACATAAAACAAACGAACTACTTGAGTGTTCTTGATCTACACAATTAATTTAAGAAAGGTGAGAGATGGAAATCTACAACGGGAGAACTAAACAGCTAATCAAAGATGAAAATGATTGAATCACTACTTATATATATATATATATATATATATATATATATATATATATATATATATAAATGGAAAGGGTTTTCCTGTGGGGGATACAATGATTCAAAGGGATGAACACTTGTGAAAAATCTTCTCACTTTCTCTTTCTAGTTCCTCTCTCAATTTTTTTTGAACCCCCTACCTTGTTGCCCTTCTCCCCCTTTTATAACCCATCTCCTCCTCCAACTGTCTTGCCCTTTAACTGGATTTTGGGGAGATACTTGTCCCATTAGCACCCTTCCCTGCTATTTCTTGATCATGAAGGTAGATTTTGGGGGTGTCCTCCCTGTTCAGGCCAATCAATCAACATTTAATGCGGCTGACACTAGGTAAGAGAAGTTTTAAATGTGGAGGTAACTGTTGCATTGGGTTCTGCATTTTTCTCGATGTGTTCTCGTGGTGATCAAATGGAGAGAGGATTCTTCGGCAACACGGGTGGGCACTCCTCAGTTGGATCACACTTCCTCGGGAACACGGGTTCTTGAATCTTCTCAGCATTGTCCTTAGAAGGCTTCTTCCCAACAGTGGGCTCCCTTTATACCTTGTTGGTATTTGGGTTGGGCCCTTACCACGGAGGGGACTTCTTGGTTTTCCTTCCTCGGGCTAAGGTCTTCAGGGTGGGCTCAGGTCCACTCCCCCACAATATCCATTTGATATTCACATAGATAACATAACATGTTAAAGAATAAAAAGGAGAGATGAAAAAAGGGCAAAATACCTTAGAGTTTTGCCAAGAAGTGATGAAACGTAGATCTAACTTTGAATCTGAAGCACAACTATCAAATGAAGATATAAGGTTTGAAGCAGATTGACATAAATTAGAAGTATATAATAGCATTTTTGTTATTATTTAAAGAACTATTGCACCAGTTCATTTTCTTATGTGAAATATATATAAACAATGAATGAGACACAAAGATAGATATTAACAATGAATGGGACACACATTTTTGTAGGGTTCTCATCTTAAGAATAGTTGAGTAATAAGTATATTGTATTGAGATTGAAGCAATGTCGTTATTGTGGTACACCAAAATTAAGAAAGTTCAATTGGACACTTAGTGCATTAGACTCCAATTGAAAGTCAATTTGGATTTTAATTGGATTTTCTATAAGCATTTGGCTTTATATATGTGTGTGTGTGTGTGAAAGTACCACTATAATTGAACATGTCCACGCATAAATACATATCGAAAGTACATACAGATTACGGGTTAGAGCAATCGCACCAGTCAGTGCAAAATAGAAAAAATTGCAAATTTTACACAATTTTACACATTTTTGCTCAAAAACTACCCACATCAGTATGTCTAAAACACTGTTTATATGCAAAATTGCTACAGTAACCTTGTATATATGCACAGTTACTATAGCTTTCTATATGATTATTTTATTTTATTTTCTCTCTCCTCTCCCTTGCCTTGTCAGACTCTCTCTCACCCACTCTTCAATGCCAAGAAGAAGAAGAAGAAGCCGACCACCAACATCCATCCACCATCACAACTAACCAACCACCACCACCACCACCACCACAACCAACCCATTACAACATCAATTTAATCCAAACACAATCAACCCAAAATTAATGAAAATCACAAACCCAACTTGAAATCAACTCAAAGCAAAATCAACTCAAAATAAAACACAACAGAAAACCCATTTGGCAAAATACAAATCAACCCAAAACCCAAGGTTACCACCGCCATGAGAGAGAGAGTGTGAGTGTATTGAGCCATGGAAGCTTGGTAGAGAGTGTGTTTTTTTTTTTTTTTTTTTTTTTCAGATTTGAAGAAAGCACCGATTTGATAGAGAAAGAGAGGGGGAGAAAGAGAAAGATTTTTTTTTTTTTTTTTTTTTTTTAGAAATGAAAAAGAAGAAGAAGAAGAAAGAAAGAAGATGCTAAAGAAGAAAAATTGTAGAAGAAGAAAGGAGAATAAAAAAGAAGAGAGAGAGAGAGAGAGAGAGAGAGAGAGAGAGAGAGAGAGAGATTTTGTTTCAGAGAAGTGATGTGTGGTAAGGTGGTGGGGCCGTGTATGGGTAAGGGAAATAATAAAAAAAATGTGAAAAAGTATTATTTTAATAAAAGAGTGTGTATTTTAGATAATTGCGGCTGTTTTTGCAAATTGATTGTGTAAAATAGAAAAAGTAGGTTTTATTGTAAAATAGAATGAAACTTTTGCACCCACTAGTGCTAATGCTCTTATATGGCACTTGGCACTTGCCTTCAGTTTCTAGGCCATCCTCATTTCCCCTACGTGGCTAGGCCTCTCCATCATGGAAGGTGAGTAGAGTTGGCCTCCTCGGCTCCACTCGTCATAGTTTGAACTCTATTCTTAACAAAAAATGAATTAAAATTAAATGGGTAACTACAGTGTTACAATGCATTTAAAAATTTTGATTTTAAAAATATAAGAGCTTGAAACACTTCACATGAAAATCCCTTATTTTTTAAACAAATATAAAAGTGCATTTTCATTTTGCATGATTAATCTGTAAGGATTAGGAAAATGAAGTAGTCTCTTTCTTGGATTTTTTTTTTCTTTGTCCCATTGTTAGTGGAGTGGAAACGTAAATATTGACCATGTTTGCAAGGATTTTTGGTAGTATATTTGCTACGTGCAGAGCCGCCTCACACTCACACATGCAACTATATATACAAAATTTGGTGCATATATTTTCCGCAATAAGTTGGCCACGTACTTATACATAAAATAGCAAAGGCACATACTTAACCGAACAAAGAAAGAAACATACGGGTTTGAAAATGCTGGTTGCAAAGTAAGAATATATGGGGTTCTCGTGAAGGCGGTGATTATATGGAGGAAAATTGTAGAAGGATTAGAATGGCCTAAATGTTCAAAAGACCCTTCTATTTATAGAAATATTTAGTATTTACACCGCCTCATGAGTCATAACCCTAGAAAGGGTTGTGTTTCCCTCAAGGGTCATATCTCTTCTTCAAACTATATAATTGTGTGTGAATCAAATCATCCTTTCATGGGTACAATTTAGTATATAAAGATGCATCATATTTATGGTGTAATCATCATTCTCGGTATATTTACATATTCCATTTGACCACACCATATATAATTCTCATGTGATTTGTTATAGTCAATATATATGATACCATGGCTTCAATATTCGCTCTCATTTTGACTCTCATTTGTGATAAAACACAGATTGACCTCAATGGATGACTTCTCTATGTGTGTTCATGTCACTCCCAAAATTGACCACCTTCGTTATTGATGACTTCCAATTCTCTCTCTTTCAAGATTACGAAATTGGTTAATTACCAATGGTTATTAACAAACGGAAGAAAAATGCTAGGATCACAAAAAAGTTCATAACTTTTGTCATGTGGCGAGTTATAATTGGTACATAAAGGTAAAAGGGAAGGTCAATACCTTCACCAGTCACAACTTGTCGCATGACGAGTTGCAGCAAAAGTTGCTGACTTTTTTGTGGTCCTATTATTATCTAAACGGAATTATGGCCAAAAATATAGCCCATACCCTCTACCACAACCGACAATTTCAATATCACTACCTTTGTGTGCTAACCTAGCTATGCTGCAATTTACATCGAGTATGTCCTTCACTACAAAAAAAGAAAAAGAAAAAAAAAGGGTCTATAGCCGCATTTTTGTGGCACCGTTTTCAAAAAACGTTGCCATAGTAACTTTGTTTTTAACAAATACCGCTTAAAATCCTAAAAGTATGGGAGGTTTATAGCAGCGTTTTTAAAGGTTTTCGAACATAGGGCCTGTTACGGCGTTTAGAAAGAGCTGCAATAGGTCCAACCAAAAAAAAAAAAAAAACAAAAAATTAGAGGAGCTATTACAGCGCTTGATGTTGAGAGAACTACTAATGAGAGAGGGACTCTACGCCTCAGACCCAGCCCAAGTCTGAAACTTTGGAGTTCAAGGCTTCTTCAACAACCACTAAACGCTACTTATTTCATTTCTCATGAGGCTCCTCTTCAACATCAACTAATTAAGCTCACTGATTCCCAAAAGAAATGGTCTGTAAATATCATATTTCGTTTTGTTTTGTTTATTTTTGGTTTTGTTTACATAAATACTAACTTCAATCCTTAAACTTTCAGTGCCCCATCCTCCGCTGCTGATCCTAGCTATATATACAAATGCTCATCTATGATATAGGTAGACATGAATGACTATTTGAAGTTGCATTTTCCAAAATAAATCATTTTTTAAAGTCCATCTTGGTAGAGGACAAGTATCTACTTTAATTTCTCGGTTTGTAGTGTTAATTTTTTTTTTTTTTTTAATTTTATAAAAAATTTGGATATATAATCCAAACAGAC